>CM064512.1:58763229-58798229 GCA_032716605.1 Paralithodes platypus | reverse complement strand
GGCGTCACTAGAAGGGTTCATAATTTAGACACATTTACAAAATATCAACCTTATGAAGGGTAATGTATATTACTCAGTTACTTGTTCGTCAAGGGGAATCCACGCAATGCGAGCTAAGCTCATTATTATCGCGCCTCCTTAACTGGGAATGTAATGCGTGAAATGCATGTTAAGTGTTTCATGTATCGTTGGAATGGCTGTGGATGTGTGTGTAGTCTGTATTTTAGCCAATTGGCTACATCTGGATACGAAGGCTTAGGGTTAACCTGAACGGTACCATTCTCACTACGGTACCAGTCTCACACCCATCTCGCCTTGTAACCGATCACCAACCCCAGATGGGAAATCACAACTTCGTACACTTATACCAGGTTCCTATTTATACTGCTAGGTGAACAGAGGCTACACCGTTAGGAGACTTGCCCAAATGTCTCTTCCCCGCCCGGGTCTCGGTGAGTGTGTGTTTGTGTGTATGTGTGTGTGTGTGTCTGTGTGTGTGTGTGCCTAATATCCTAATCTCTTCTAAAAATGTATTTTCTACCCTCTCTGGGCTTAATACTAAGAAGGCGTACGGCCCGGACGGTGTTCCTCCTGTTGGACTAAAAAACTGTGCTTCTGTGCTGACTCCCTGCCTAGGCAAACTCTTTCGTCTCTGTCTCTTCTCTAACGTCTTCCCTTCTTGCTGGAAGTTTGCTCTCATTCAACCAGTCCCATAGAAGGGTGACCGCTCTCAACCCTCCAACTATCGTCCAATTGCTCTCATCACTTGTATATCTAAAGTTTTTCAAACTATTCTTGCTTCCAAATTTCTTAAGCATTTCTCTTCTCATAATCTACTCTCAGATCGCCAGTATGGCTTCTTTAAATGTCGCTCTACTGGTGATCTTCTTTCATATCTTACTAACTCTTGGTCATCCTCCTTTCGGGACTGCGGTAAGACCTTTTCTGTTGCACTAGAGTCTAGACATACCGAAGGCCTTCGATAGAGTCTGGCACAAATCTTTAATTTCTAAACTACCCTCCTTCGCTTTCTATCCCTTCATCTGTGCCTTTGTCTCTAATTTCTTTTCCGGCCGTTCCCTAGCTGCGGTTGTGGACGGCCATCGCTCACTTCCTCATCCTATCAACTCTGGTGTTCCTCAGGGCTCTGTCCTATCTCCTATTTTCTTTCTAATTCTCATAAATTATCTTCTCAACTGTACCTCCAGTCCCATTCATTCATACGCAGACAATGACCTTACACTACTCGATTGGTTTTCCTGAGCGCCCCATCCAGCAATCTCTCAAATACAAACGTAATGAAGCCATGCAACACTTGTCTTCTGATCTAGATACTATTTCCAATTGGGGCAGAGAAAACCTTGTTACCTTTAATGCTTCCAAAACCCAATTTCTTCATCTTACTACCCATTCAGAACTCCCAGAGGACTGTCCCTTACATTTCAACAATGCAAAAATTAATCCTTCAGCTTCTCTCATTGTTCTCGGGGTCTCTTTTTCTTATGCTCTCACTTGGAAGGACCATATTACCAGTCTTGCTAAGTCAGCCTCCCAGAAGCTGGGTGTGCTCAACCGCCTCAAGGGGTTCTTTACCCCTGCACAGCTTCTTGCTCTGTACAGGGGCACTGTGCATCCTTGTATTGAGTATTGTTCACATGTGTGGGGTAGATCCTCTCACACCGCACTCCTAGACAGAGTAGAGGGGAAAGCCTTTCGTATCATTGACTCACTCACCAATTCTCTGCAATCTCTCTCTATTCGCCGCAATGTTGCATCTCTTACTATTCTATCGCTTCTATAATAATCACTGTTCCTCAGAGCTTTCCCAGTGTATACCACCTCCTCTATGGAGGTTACGTAGTACCTGTCTTGCAACACAATCCCACCCTTACTCTGTACAACTCTCCAACACAAGAATGAAACGTTTTTATCAGACTTTGTTCTATGCAACTGCTGAGCTCTGGAACTCTCTCCCAGAATCAGTCTTTCCCTCATCCTAGGACTTAACTTGCTTCAAACTCCGTGTCCAGGCATGTTGGCTCGAACGTCCCTTGATATTGGCCCTGTCACTCTTTCAACTCTGAGAGAGGCACTCGATACAGGCAGTTCTGCCTTTTGTCTCCCTCACTCACATAGAAACAAAAATGTAATAATAAGCAGAATATCAAGAAGAATAGCTAGTAATTATATTTAATCACCATTTGACTCACTTCCTAAGCTGTGCAAAATCTTGTAGTAATAACCTTACTAACAGGAAGAAAAGCTGGTAATGATTTCATCTCATCCTCCGACTCACATACCTCCTTCCTAAACTGCACAACATCTTCTAATGCTAGCCAGAACTAGAGAAAATACAAACATGCAGGAAGTGTTGTTATGCCCCAGCCAGTCCTTCATACATAACGTGAACAACAACAACAAAAACAACAACAACTGTATATAAAGTAGTGAACAGTGAACCTTGCTCGGAGGGGTAATAGTGTTGGTATCATGTTGGTTTGGGGTGGTAATTGAAACTGTCCATCCATCCTGTCTAGGGTTCTGTCTGCTTCCAAATAGACACTTCCTCTGAAGGGGATATCTGTATTTATTTGTATATCTGTTTTCATTTATTAACTTATATATATATATATATATATATTTGATTTAAATTTCATCCTAAGAACTCCATCATACTTAAAATATTACCCACATGATCCCCTGCAAGATAAATGTGTACAAATTACAGCTCGCTATCGCTCGCCATGACAAACATCGACACCTATGGTCATAAAATCGCCAAACTAATGGTGATAAACATAAGGGAGAAGGAGGTCCATAACAAAAGCACTCCACTCCCTTTAAGCCGAAATGCAAACTATGATATGGTTTACATCGGGAGAGTTTATAAACGGAGAGAGAACCCATGGGAATAAATAAAGAGGAATTATTGAAACTGCTAGGACTGTAAATTAGCAACAAATAGTATTGACATATAAGAAAAAGAATGAAAAAATAAACTTACAAAAATACCTTATTATTCGACGTTAATTGCATAGTCTAGAAGATCTTAAATACATGATATAGGTCCAGTGATTATACTATGGTATATAAGAATCTTGGCTGTTAAGTAGAGTAGAGAAGCTTAATGAAGGCTGGATGGCTGTAATTATTAACACTCAACGAGCGGCTAGGTTAATAACTTCTACTACCTGCCAAGCAGGCATATTTACCCTAAACGAGCTTCATTCCATGCTCTTTTTCATGCATAAAGAAGAGCCAGAGCGTAATACAATTATGTATCCGTGAAAGGGCGATAATTGAGCTTTCCAATGACACCTGAACCATCCTTCTACGATCACGGGTTGTCTTGCAACGATCGTGCAACACTAAGGAAAAATCCCTAAAATACGGTAATTTCTTTACATATTTCCCTGTCTATGGAGGCAGTGGGTGTGGATGTGTGTGGAGGTGGTGCCAGTCGCGGTACGAGAGCCGTGCCGAACGGTCAGAGCCAACCTACGCTCCTCCCACCGCTCGGACTCTCTCTCAGAGCCAATTATGTGCTGAACATCGCATACGACTTAAGTCGGGCCCCGCTCTTTAGTCCTTGGTTCTCTTGACCGCCTTAAGTCGGGCGCCGCCAAAGAGGGGTTAAAGATTAATTAAGTCTGGGATGGACGGACAAGTTTCCCTGGTTGTATTTAGTGAGAGAGTGAGTGTTGGGTTATTCACATCCGGGAACTTACCTAGGTTATAAATTTTATTTCTTTTAGTCACAGCTTTGCATTGATATGCTTTGACTAGATATATTAAAACTAACCAAATTAGAGTGTATTGTTTAAGCATTAAATATATTATACATATGAATGTATTAAACATATGAATATATTAACCTGATTGGAGCAATTGCTATATATTTCTGTGTGTAAGTACAGTACTATTAGGGATGTACCGATGTATCGGTATCGGTATCGGTATCGGTGGTATCGGCCCTTTTTTAGAGTAACGGTATCGGTATAGGCTGATTTTCTACCGATACTACCGATACCTAGAAGTAATATGCTATGTTACATATCACTCACTGAAGGAGTGAAGGTTGCTTGTAATCCGTATCATCTCGTTCTAGTTTTTAGTAACTTTTAAGTTTTTACCCATATATACATAATACAAGTGTTGATTTTAGTAACATGTTACCTAAGTTTAATAACAAAGCTGATAAAGGAGAAAATTACATGATCATGGACAACAGTCTTATAAACTTTCCTGGTGCACAGGTATCGGTATCGGTATCGGTATCGGTATAATTTTGTGGTATCGGTATCGGTATCGGTCTAAATTTTGGTATCGGTACATCCCTAAGTACTATATTATAATTCTAAGCAAATATTCTGCTATCTTATGATATTATTATTCATACACACACTTCTTATGTATTATAAATGTTATATGTATGTATTATATATAACTAGATGGCTACACAATAGAAAATGAACTAACCTGATGTAACATAAAACTAAATTAAAGGGTAAATAAACTGTAATAATTGGATGCTAAATACTGTCGAGTTTCGACAGAAACTGTCCAAGCATCTCCTGTTCATGTGTCTACCTGTTTTTTAGACACTCCCTTTCCTGTTAAAATGTATCTTTATTCTGGCTAACATTTGATGATTATATTCAGATTATGAAGAGTCTCAGAGATAAATATATTGAAGAGATAATTGAAACAGTCCATCCTCCCTGTTTATCTAGGTTGCTGCCTGCTTCCAATCTCCCTTTTCAACTGTCTATCTTTTCCAGTCTAGGTTTCTGAGGCAACTTCCAAGTAAACTATTTTTACAACCAACGTCAACAATAGGGCCTTCTATGTAAATATTTAGGCCCAGTGGTGCCTAAGGGGAGGTGTAGCTGAGTGGTCTTACCACTGGACTGGTAATCCAATGGACCCGGGTTCGAATCCCAATATGTCGATGGAAAGATATTATTGGGATGGAATGCTGTATCAGTGCATTACCACAGCACACCGACATGCCAAATAAATACCCTCATTGTCCCCTGATTAAATAGCATTGTCTGAATATTCCCATATTCAAAAATATGCTACAGGGGGGCAATGCCTAGTGTGTTAATTGCTCAATAGGTGGCGTTCTGAGAGTGAGGGTCCGAGCCTGGGGGATGAGACTGTGAAGCACAGAGGCGGAGCGGCTTCAGAGATGGAGTTGCTTCGAGCCGTGAAGCTTCGCATGTCTCACTCCCTAGACTGGAACAAGACCTCACGGGCCTCACTGTGTTCAGCGGTAGAGTGTAAAGGCTATCAGCCTATGCTGATAGAGGGAGTAGTTGGAATATAGAAAAAAATAAAAATAAATAAAAAAATACAATGCCCAACATATACTAATGCTGTTGTATGCAACAACATACACTTGATAACACCCACTTTCTTAAATATCGAAGTACATTTCTACTAACTTTGTTCCCCAAAGCGTCGGGATTCACCACAAAAGTGAAAGTAAAAGTGACAGCTGACAGGGAAACAATTGTTTACTATCAAAACATAGTACAATGAAAGTGAATCGAGATTAATGCATACTCTGCGCACCTCCAACACTGTCAAGTTAGTTTAGTAGAGCTGATAATATCCAACCTGCATATTTATTACACATTTCCTCAGCTTCATATCGATCAAGTGTTTTGGGAAATTTATTACAAACATTTGAAAGCCGCGATATAATTGCTATACTATTAAGCTTGATGGAGGTCTAGGAAGGAACATAGGCACATGATAAAAATATATAATAATGATCTAATAAATACGCCCAACCCCCCTTAAATAACATGTGTTCCTTTAGCGTGTTGCAAGAGAGCTTGCTAAAGTTTACTGATAATCCATTGATAAGTTTCCTTCCATTCATATTTAATAAAGAGGATTTTAAATCAAAAGCAAGGTCGTGAATTTATGTACATTTTGGAATTCTTAAATATTTCAACATGTAAAAGTAATATTTAGGTACAACATAACATGGACTTTTCTTTTGCAGGAACACAAGAATTGTTAATGTACTATTTACTGTCAGTGTTTGAAAACATTATTTTAAGCACAGTTTGTTAAAGCACTCATGAGTCGTAAATATTATAACAACGTATCCGTTCATACATAAACTCATCAAACAATAATCAATTATATGTAGCTATTCAATTCATATAGCCACCAAAACTTCTTATGTGCACAAATTGCTGATATACTAATAAGTTAACATGTTGGAGTAAACACTAACCTTGGCTAATACTAAACGATTGTATATAGCTCGCTCAGCAAGAAGAATTAAAGCCCCCCCCCCCCCCCCACCGAAATTAACAATAAGTACAAGTTATGCAAACGGGACACTATTTCTATAGTGTCAATCTACCCCCCCTGTGACCTTGACCTAAACAAGACATAAGTGATTGGTAGGGGGGAAATGGTCTCACTCTCACTCTCACTCTCACTCTCACTCTCTATCTCTCTCTCGCTCTCTCACACACACACACACCTATAGTTATCTACAGTAAACTAGTATATATGTAAATGCAGCTATATATAAGCCATCAATGTGTGTAACTGTCCATTAAGTTATTATTAACAGTGTTATGACATTGACAAACCGGGGCAATGTTGTTCCCAGACTGCCAAGAGTGTCAGAGGGAATACAGGAACGTGTGCTGAAAGTTGTATTGTTCCGGTCCTTTAATCACATCCAGGGGCATCATGGGAATTATGAAGCATACTTTTAACTCTGTATATTTCATAATAATTACTTAAAACAAGGGGCTAAGTTTTGAGACTGCATAGGAAAACTTTCTCGTTGCTGTTGTTGTAGTTCCGCAGATTGTCTGGCCAAGCAGTCCTGAGTCTGGCAAACCGGAGCCATCCAGATGCTCGGGGCCCCGAAGGGGCCAGTGTGAGATGAGATCTGTCTCTGAGAGGGCAGCGGGGAAGGGGATCATCAGCCCATGGGTTTGCAACCCGGGCCAATGCCCCCACCGTCCGCAACCCCCCTTGCAGTGCCACCCAATCCGACGATCTCGCGGAAACCTAGAAGGAAAAGTAGGACAGGCATAGAGACGGACAGAAATGGCTAAGGTTGGCTAGAGGATTTATTTTGTCTATATCCAGCTACTACCCCCGGACATAGACTTATAGCCTGTATATTCAACTGCTCAACACGGTGAAGCAAGGCCGTCTTATTCCAGACAGTGAATGAGACATTGAGATAGTTTGAGCGCTTCAACCTGCCTTACCATCGTAGACCACGACGCCTGGCTGGTCCCACGTGGTCCTGAGGCAACATATCTGATTACTGTCACAACTCAGAGCTACTTCGCCAGTATCTCGCCGTCTCACTCACGGTCTCGTACCCTCTCTTTCCCAAACGCCACCTATTGAGCTCTTAACTCACTAGGCACTGTCCCCAATAACATATTGCTTTAATATGGGAATATTCATACACTGCTAATTGTATTGGAGACAGCGAGGGTTTTTTTATATGGCGTGTCGGTGGGCTTTGTGGTAATGCATTGATACCAAGTACAGCATAAATTCCATCCCAACAATATCCTCTCAGTGATACATCGGGATTTGAACCCGGGACCTTAGGATTACCAGTCCAGTGGCAAGACCAATAAACCACACCTCCCCAAATGTCAAACCTCACTCTGGATAAGACCAGCCCGTCTCGTCTGCCAGGTTAGCTGCATTCGAAGCATATTCCCCAAACCTCTACACATCATGCTGCTCAAGATAAGCCTTCTATAATGTCCATGTTACTATATTATTCACAATCTATGATCCTGAACACCTATGAGATTAACCATTATAGTATATAGTGTATATAGGCACAGGCTAGCTGTCACTTTTAGTAGACAATTTACTTCGATTTAGGAAAGATTAGTATGAATCATTGAGTTCATTAAGTTTGATTGTATCTCGTTTATTCCCAGATGACCTTCATTAATAAAAAAGTTTAATTTTAGCCAAAACAAAACATAGGGGAAAACGTCGTGGAATACGGCAAGAACTAACTATAAACCAATCTTGACTAAAGCTGTGCGAGGCTTTGAGAGAGAGAGAGAGAGAGAGAGAGAGAGAGAGAGAGAGAGAGAGAGAGAGAGAGAGAGAGAAAAAAAAATAAAGAAAGAGAGAGAGAGCGAGAGAGACCTTGGTGATGGTGTAATGGTTAGAGCGTGTAAGTTCTGTAGGAGATATCCTGGGTTCGAATCCTGGGAGAATTACATGCTTTCAATAATTTCATTTAGGTGTTATTGGTGTTAACCCACTGAGCACTAGGCAATATAATATAAATGTACACTCGAGGACCAGCAGGTTGTCAACAAAAAATGTGTTTCCAGAAAACACATGGAATGGGTTAGAACTGAAGGAAAAAACACAAAAACCGATCCCTTAGGCCATTAAGGGGTCCTACAGGGCACCCGAAAGTCGGAATTAACATGGGAAATGGGTAGGCAAAAACATGCAAAACAATTTTTTTGCGCGCTCACGCGCACACGGCTGGACTTTGAGGGTTTTCAACCATCGGCATTGTTTTGTTGGATACGTATGCAGTTTCTATACAAATCTGAGCCCTCTAGGTGGCATAGCATCGGAGTAATTAACTGCGACGCACCCTATGAGGCTCCTGGGTTTAGCGTTACATACATTGCCGACGCGTAAGGTGAGTCTCTGGTACTCAAGGGGTTAAGAACGATGTTAAATATAATATAATAATATGTCATCATGGCCAAGGCTTGTACAGACCTTTAGAGCCATTTAGGTGTCGATATTTTCGTGACGACCGATAGCAAGCCTGTAATTTAGGAGAAACCAACATTCGGTCGGGACACTTTTCTACCGAAAAATTTACAAATGTATTTCGATGGGGGGTCTTGGGGGTATTTTTTGTATGATTGATGGAGGTTTAGGGAGTAAATTAAAAAAAATCCCATTAATGCTGATACATTTTGAAGCTTGGGAAAAATGTTAAGGCATCTCCTAAGCAAAAATATCAGGTAAATAATAATTAATAAATAATTTTAGTTCAACCAGAGACACTTCTAATATGTATGTAGCAGCATTAATGATCGTCATTGTACAATACTATTATTATTATTATTATTACTATCAGATCGGAGGCATTTGGTATCCTGATATCATTGACACTCAAACATTATAGTAATGTTGCCATTATTGCTGTGTTATCATCAAGGGTATGTGATGCTTAGGTTGTGCTCTTTCTCTATCTCTCTCTCTCGCTCTCTCTCTCTCTCTCTCTCTCCTCTCTCTCTCCTCTTCTCTTCTCTCTCTCTCTCTCTCTCTCTCTCTCTCTCGTTTTTTATGATGTTTCCGTACTTCTATGCATTACATATATCACTTATACTGTAGGTACACACTTAACATACATACAGTATATAAAATTATTTATTCTCACATGTCCGAATTACACTTATAAATGGATGTACAGTATAAATGAAAAACAAATCCCAATTTCATGTTTCGTAAGCCTTTATATATAAATGAGGACGGAAGTAAATGAAAGTACCCTGTATAATGTATTAGGAAAATATATTAATATATGAGCGGCAGTACTTTAATGTACTGCTACGAAAAGGTTGTGGGTGTGAGAGTAACATAGGAAACATACGTTGCCTGTAAGTGAAAATAAAAAAAGTAGACAAAAATACATACAGTATATATATAGATAGTATTCTATATTTTTATTAATTTCACCACAACACCTAACACCTCCAGGGAAATTAATGAAAGCATATTATGTGATCCAACCGGATTCGAACCTGGGTTATCACACACAGATTTGTAAACACTCTAACCATTACACCACCAGGACGGTAGATAGAAAGATAGATACTGTATATTCATAGATAGATAATTATATATATATATATATACAGTATAGAGATAGATACATGGGTAAACAATGTGTATATGTAGCGTGACAAAAAGGGGGAAATGGAGGGCTAGAAAGATTGGTAAATTTGTGGTAGAAAAAGAAAGTTTTTGAAATATGGAAGATAGTAAATAACTTATTTAACTTAGATGACGAGTATGTGATGTCCAATGTATTACTGTGGATACCGTATCCACACATACCTTATAGTGTCGACGAGATGGTCAGGATAAAAATTAAACAATGAACAAAGACAAATATTAATAATATAGAATGATTAGACACATAATGTAAATATTATACATAACACATGATCACCCCACCTTCCACTTTCTCCTGCCATTATACGTATTAAGGATACACAAAGATATAAAGCAAAACAGCTAAAACGAACCACACTCAAACATCTTATATAATTATTGCTTGAAGGAATTTACGTACCGGTACAGTTTCAGGTACAAGTGAATGTCAAGGCATATATATATATATATATATATATATATATATATATATATATACATATATCTCATAATAAATTTCGGCAAACACACTTCCAATACAAAAACAATATTCTCTGGTGCTTTAGAAGTCTGTTAAGCTTTATGCTGCTTGTTGTGAGTAATGTGGAATGCTAATGGATAAGTTGGAGAGAGAGAGAGAGATAATAAAAGTGAAAGTGAAGGGGAGATAGAGCGATAGCGTTTGGAAGTGCACTCGATAATTATGAAACGTACGGCAAAACAAACATGTTGTCATATATACAAATAGTTTATGTTGATCCTTGGTAATATATAAGGTGACAGACTGAGAAACACAAGGAAGGAGGTGCAGTGGAAAGGTGAAGAGTTCAACACTGAGGAAGGAAATCGTTTTTTTAATATCACTTAATACTAATTTGCTAGTTCTTATATATACCTCTCTCTATATATTCTGACATACGGAGCCCTGTATGTTTATTTAGGAGTTAGAATTAAGAGTTGAAGGAGTGCCAAACTACCCAAGCGGCGAAGCAGACTAGCGAGCGAACCAGCGAGTGGGAAACCAGCTCGTCCGCATACCAGAAAACAAGCCATCACACCTGCGTGCGTCATAGGGGACCCTGCAAACTACTTCGATGACCCGACGCTATGACGTATGATCGACGCCAGGAGACTCCATTGGACCACGCACCTGCTACGCAACTCGAGGAGCTGTGATTGGGGCGCGCATCATCAGCCGCCTCCTGATTCGTTCCTACACCATCATTGTTTAGTATATAAGACCCGAGTTGGGCATTCAAATCAGTCTCATTTGGAGTTGGGAAGGTGAACTTGCAGCTGGAGGAAGACGGGGTGAAGTATTATAATGGGATTGTGACTGTCAGTCAGATTATATAAGTGTGTGTTAAGTGTGTTCGGTGTAAACACTTACGTTATGTTGGTTAGTGAGATATGTGATTGGGAATTAACGTTAACGCTACTATTATGTACTTAACTATTTGATTGGGAATTAACGTTAACGCTACTATTATGTACTTAACTATTTGATTGGGAATTAACGTTAACGCTACTATTATGTACTATGTGATTGGGAATTAACGTTAACGCTACTATTATGTACTTAACTATTTGATTGGAATTAACGTAACGCTACTATTATGTACTTAACTATTTGATTGGGAATTAACGTTAACGCTACTATTACGTAACTATTTGATTGGGAATTAACGTTAACGCTACTATTATGTACTTAACTATTTTAGTTGACTGACTTGTGGACTAAAGCAACTCTTTAAGTAATTGGGTTATGATGAAAGTAATACTATTGTTTTATATTAATACTTACGAGTTCTTTCATTTTCTTTTAATTAAGCTTACATTGCTTAACGGTGCTTAGTACGGTGATACTATTGTTTCATATTAGTAATATCGCCTTAGACTAACATGGCTGTTTTAATGTTACTTCTAGTGATTTCCTAAGCTGAAGAAATTTCTGTTTTGCTTCAAAATATTATTTTTGCTTTTCATATTATTTGAGTGAGACCTGAATCGAATCTATGAAGCGATCCTGTAACTTAATTTACTCATAATCAAACCTCAATGTTACGTGGTTAAGAAATAATTTAACTAATTATTAAATATATATCTAACTTTTTATGTGACTTTGATATTAATCCTGATGATAATAGTAATATAATACTATTAACGTAAGACAAGAACCAAGAATAATAACTACATTAAATATAAATAAAAGGACATATAAGAAAACTAGTTATTCATTTCAAAAATGGTAAGAGACAGAAATATTCTTACCTCAATATTTATCTTTCAAGACTTTTTATAGAATTAATAGTCCTTCTTTATATATAACTTATTCGGTTCATAACCATAGCCTACTAAGCTTCGGTTAAATAATAATTCTTTATAAATACTACATGACTTTAATTAGTTTCAGTATTTTTTCATAATTAAAGAGTATCAGTCAATAAAGGATAGCAAGTCCTAAGATCCAAAAGGAAAGGAAACAACAAGAGGAAATAATTTTATTAGATTTTACTTTTGTTTTGCCTTCAGCTGACTGATACCTTAACCCTTATTTAGCGGCGAGCAACATAAGTCGAGTTAAATATAGCTGGACTATGTGGCGGCGCTCGACATAACTCGAGTGGCAATTTCAGCACGTAATGTGGCTGAGAGAGAGAGACAAGTGGTGGCAGGAGACTAGCGAGCGTATGACTGCTCCAGACCACCGCGGCGAACCTACTGACACAAATCTCAGCTCCCTCCTCCCTCTCTCACTCGCTACATACTCAATTATGTACCGAAAGTACCGAATTACCTGCTTTTTGCACTCGCGTTGCCGGTTTATTGCAAGAAAACTATCCATCATACAAGGATCGTTATGGTGTCATTCGAAAGCTCTGTTTATGCCCTTTCAGGGATAGGTACTTGTTTTACGTTCTGGGTCTTGATTAGGCATGAAAATGATCACGTAAACAGCCCTATTTTGGCTAAAAACACCCCGCTGTGCGGTACATATAATAAACCGCATAGGCCGCTCGTAAGGTGTTAATATATATCTCTGTGCTATCTAGATTCATCAAGTTAACCACTTGAGGATCAAGATACGTAACAGAAGAGTGGCGACCATGCCAGGATTCGTTTCATACAGTTTCACTCAGTTTCATTACCGTTTCACTACTTAAAAATCAAATATTAACACCTTATTGGCGGACTAGGCGGTAAATAATATGTAGCCACCAGCGGGGTGTTTTTGCCCAAAATAGGGCTGTTTACGTGATCATTTTCATGCCTAATAACCAGAGCGTAAAACAAGTATCTATCCCTGAAAGGGCATAAACAGAGCTTTCCAATGACACCACAACGATCCTTGTATGACCGCTAGTTTTCTTGCAACAACCGCGCAACACGAGCGCAAAAACCATGTAATTCGGTACTTTCTAACAATTCACTATGTAGCGAGTGTGAGAGGGTGGAGGAGGGTGGGATTCATGTCAGTTTGTCCACCGCGGTGGTCTGGAGCAGTCATACGCTCGCTACTCTCCTGCCGCCACTTGTCTCTCTCTCTCAGCAACATTACGTGCTGAAAATGCCACACGACTTATGGTGTGAGCCGCCACATAGTCCAAATTTCTTTCACTCGACATATGATGCGGGCCGCCAGTTAAGGGTTAATCATGCCTCATCTAATTAATGACCAAGATGCTCGAGTTTTCATAGAATCAGAACCCACAGCCCCTGATATTGACTGTCTGTCAAAATCCGAACTGAAAGTGCTTGCCTCACATATCCAATTAACTGTCTCAAACATGTCTAAAGTAGAGGTGGCTCAGACCATAAAAACCTACCTGTTCCCTGTAGAAGGCGGGGAGGGTGACGGAGCAGTTGGTGGGATCCCGAGTAATCCTAGCCAACTTGATGAACAATTGCCACCTGGTTTAACCGGTGATCAAGTACTGGAACTAGCCAGACTAAAAATAGAAGAAGCCAGAATAAAGAACGAACATTATGAATATCAATATCGTACGGCTCAACTAAATGTCAATACAAATGCTCCCTTAATTGCTCCCCCTCTGGGATTGACTATGACTAGTGTCATTCCACCTTTCACTGAGGATAATGTGCAGGATTTCTTTTTGTTTGAGGAAGTTGCTGGAGGTATGAAGTGCACAAGAGATCAATGGCCTTTTATGTTACAAACCGTTTTGACAGGGCAGGCTCGAGCCACGTATTTGTCAGAAGTAGCAGAGGTTAGGCAGGATTATGACAATCTCAAAGAAGCTATCCTAAAAACCTATCAATTGCAGCCTGAGGCTTACAGGCAATCTTTCCGTAAAAAACAGAAGAAAGTAGAAGAAACCCAAAAGGTATTCGCCAGGACCATGACTAAAACTTTCAATCATTGGGTCAAGAGTAAGAAAGTCACAAGCTACAACGATCTGAAGGAGTTGGTCCTGTTAGAAAATTTCCTATGGAAAATTGATTCTTCTGTATCCTATCATTTAAAGGGGAAAAAGGTAGATTGTCTTGCCGACGCCGCTGACATGGCTGACACATATGTGCTCAACAACAAATGTCGTGGAAAGAAGCCCTACGATAATTCTAGCTCTAATTTTAAGTATCCCAATCACAAATCTGACAGACCCAGTCACAAGCCTATAACGTCTTCCCCAGCTAGCCAAAATGGAATTGTTCCCCCAACTATAAATGCGACTCAGGGCAATGGTAATAGAGGTGGGCCCCAAAGTAATAGTAATGCTCAAAGAGGGAACGTTCCCGTATCCCCTAAAGTATATACTTTTTGTGGCAAGAGAGGCGACCTAGCTTGTCAGTGCTGGGCCAAGGAGAAAACCGAGAGATCGGGGCAGACAGTTGCCGCCGTATCTCAAATTCCATCTGTGCCTTTAATGTAGGGCTCCCGACAGAAGGAGTACCTAGCACCAAAAGTTCCTTTAATGCAGGACTCCCGACAGAAGGAGTACCTAGCACCAAAAGTTCCTTTAATGCAGGACTCCCGACAGAAGGAGTACCTAGCAGCTAACGTAAATCTTCTAGACAGGGGTGTAGTAGCATGCGGGGTGCAACCCACTAGGGTTAAGCTAATAATAATTTTACCATCGGTGCAGGACAGTTACCGTCCCTTTATTTCATCTGGCAACGTGAGATTAAATGGTTGTTTGCATGAGTTAAAAATTCTGAGAGACACAGGTTCTACTAGCACCCTCATGGTAAATCCTTACACTGAATGCCCACCTGGCGAACCAGTTGTAATGAGAGGTGCTGGAGGCCAATTTTATGCATACTTGGTAAAAGGCGAAATTGAATGTGAGTTACTACAGGGTGAGGCCACCATAGCTTTGTGTAGGTCTCAAGATATCCCTGTGCCCGGGGTAACACTCCTTTTTGGGAATGATGTAGCAGGTGAGAAGGTCCGACCAGACCCTATTTTGTCACTTTCCCCTGTTAACGAGCCACTACCCGGTGAGCTCGAAAAGGAGATGCCAACAGTTGTCCCTGTGTGTGCTGTCACACGTTCAATGTCTCAAGTAGCAGTTCCCTCAGACAGAAATGTACCGAATGTAAGAGTTGATGAAAGGGATGATGAGAGTGTGAATGACGCTCCAACTGTGCCTGATGATGTGACTGAGGTGGATTTATCCGACACCTTTATGGCTCATCTTGACCCCAACGATGACCATGAAACCCATCCAAATTGTCCAAGTGGCCTGGTAGAGCTACAGAGAGATGATAGTGAATGCAAGGAGTTAGCTGCCAGGGCCGTGAGTGAAGAGGAATGTGAGAAGGAGGGTGGTGAATGTTTCTACCTCAAAGGAGGATTATTGTGGCGTAGATGGAGACCGCCACAAAGACCAATCGATGACGGGGCCTTGGACGTCCATCAAGTAGTAGTCCCCAAACCTTGTCGTAGAGATATCTTGGAAATGGCAAATTGTATACCATTGGCAGGACACCTAGGTGTGAGAAAAACTCTAGACAGAATGAGAGCCCACTTTTACTGGACAGGAATGCATGCAGATGTAGTGGAGTTTTGTAGAGTGTGTCACACTTGCCAGATGACAGGAAAACCCAATCAGAAGGTGCCTGTACATCCTCTGGTGCCCTTGCCCGTCTTCGAGAATCCTTTTACTCGGGTGGTAGTGGACATTGTTGGCCCATTGCCTAAGACTTCCCAAGGTAACAATTATGTATTAACTATTATGGACATGGCAACTCGCTACCCAGAGGCTATACCCTTAAAGACTACCTCTGTTCCAACTGTCATCAAGGAACTGCTCAAATTCTTCACCAGAATGGGTTTCCCCCATGAGGTGCAAAGTGATCAAGGAACTAATTTTACCTCTAATATTTTTCAGCAGTCCCTGAAGGAGTTGGGTATCGAGCATGTTAAGTCTAGCACCTACCACCCAGAGAGTCAAGGGGTTCTCGAACGATATCACCAGACATTAAAGTGAATGATACGTAAGTATTGTACAGAGACCGGAGTTGAGTTGGATAAGGGGGTACCTTTTCTTTTATTTGCTACTCGTGAGGTTCCAACTGAATCCCTAGGTTTTTCCCCTAATGAGCTAGTTTTCGGTAACCAGGTAAGAGGTCCTTTGCAACTATTGCAGGATAGCCTAGTTGGCCAGAAGGGGAACCAAAACCTCCAAGTATGTTTCAGATTTCAAAACCCGGCTGAGATCCTCATGTGAGTTTGCAGCTCAAAACTTGACAGTGGCTAAAAGCTCCATGAAGAACTGGTATGACAGAAAAGCCCGTGAGAGGGAGTTTCAGCCCGGTGATGAGGTTTTGGTCCTGCTCCCCCTTTTTGGCCAACCTTTATCTGCCAAGTTCAGGGGCCCATATAAGATCATTCGGAGGGTGAACATTACCGATTATCTAGTAACTACCCCAGACAGGAGAAAGCCCACGCAAGTATTCCATATAAATATGTTGAAATCCTACCATAGGTCCCCTGATTCCTCTCCTCCAGATTCTCCCACTGTGGCAGTGAATGTCAGGACCTGTGGACAGCCTGGTGCGGACGAAGTCTTCAGTTCTCTTACTGACCCACAACAGACTGTTCCAGAGCCTGAAGGTATCCATGCAGACTTTGACTTGTCATGTAGCCTATCCAACTTTCAGTATAATTCAGTAGCTTGGGGGGAATTACCATCTAAACTATGTCATCTTCCCTCTGATCAAGCGAACCAACTAATCTCTGTTTTATCTCAGTCTCCCAGTGTGTTCCGTGATACTCCAGGGCTCACTTCTTTGGCCTTGCACGACATCGACGTAGGGGATGCAACTCCCATTATACTATCCCCCTACCGTGTCTCTCCACAACGCAGGAGTATACTGCAGGTCGAGCTTGACTTCATGTTTTCAAACCAGCTGATCACAAGGGCCTTAAGCCAGTGGAGTAGTCCGGTCATACTTGTGCCAAAGCCAGAGGTTAGGTATGGACTATAGGCAAGTTAATGCTGTCACAAAGAACGATACCTACCCACTGCCACGGATCAAAGATTGCATTTACCAGGTTGGCCGCATACAGCAGTAAGTTTAACTTAATGAGAGGATTTTGGCAATTAGCTCTCCCTTGTAGCGAGATAAATATCATGCTTTAGTAGTGCGCTTTCAAGCCTTCAGCAGTGAGATGCCTTGCAGTTCGAATAGCGCTCCAGCTACGTTCCAGCTATGTTCTGATGTGGCACCTGGAGACGTTGCCTACTTTGGGTGATATCCTTATTATATCCTCATTATAATCTTGCTGTTGCCAATCTGGTGGTGAATCTATTTATGTATTATGTTTAATATTATGTACTATACTCCTTAAACTCTTTTCTAGGGGGGAGGTCTGACATACGGAGCCCTGTATGTTTATTTAGGAGTTAGAATTAAGAGTTGAAGGAGTGCCAAACTACCCAAGCGGCGAAGCAGACTAGCGAGCGAACCAGCGAGAGGGAAACCAGCTCGTCCGCATACCAGCAAACAAGCCTTCACACCTGCGTGCGTCATAGGGGACCCTGCAAACTACTTCGATGACCCGACGCTATGACGTATGATCGACGCCAGGAGACTCCATTGGACCATGCACCTGCTACGCAACTCGAGGAGCTGTGATTGGTGCGCGCACCATCAGCCGCCTCCTGATTCGTTCCTACACCATCATTGTTTAGTATATAAGACCCGAGTAGTGGGCATTCAAATCAGTCTCATTTGGAGTTGGGAAGGTGAACTTGCAGCTGGAGGAAGACGGGGTGAAGTATTATAATGGGATTGTGACTGTCAGTCAGATTATATAAGTGTGTGTTAAGTGTGTTCGGTGTAAACACTTACGTTATGTTGGTTAGTGAGATATGTGATTGGGAATTAACGTTAACGCTACTATTATGTACTTAACTATTTGATTGGGAATTAACGTTAACGCTACTATTATGTACTTAACTATTTGATTGGGAATTAACGTTAACGCTACTATTATGTACTTAACTATTTGATTGGGAATTAACGTTAAACGCTACTATTATGTACTTAACTATTTGATTGGGAATTAACGTTAACGCTACTATTATGTACTTAACTATTTTAGTTGACTGACTTGTGGACTAAAGCAACTCTTTAAGTAATTGGGTTATGATGAAAGTAATACTATTGTTTTATCTTAATACTTACGAGTTCTTTCATTTTCTTTTAATTAAGCTTACATTGCTTAACGGTGCTTAGTACGGTGATACTATTGTTTCATATTAGTAATATCGCCTTAGACTAACATGGCTGTTTTAATGTTACTTCTAGTGATTTCCTAAGCTGAAGAAAATTATTTTTTGCTTCAAAATATTATTTTTGCTTTTCATATTATTTGAGTGAGACCTGAATCGAATCTATGAAGCGATCCTGTAACTTAATTTACTCATAATCAAACCTCAATGTTACGTGGTTAAGAAATACATTTAACTAATTATTAAATATATATCTAACTTTTTATGTGACTTTGATATTAATCCTGATGATAATAATAATATAATACTATTAACGTAAGACAAGAACCAAGAATAATAACTACATTAAATATAAATAAAAAGACATATAAGAAAACTAGCTATTCATTTCAAAAAGGGTAAGAGACAGAAATATTCGTACCTCAATATTTATCTTTCAATACTTTTTATAGAATTAATAGTCCTTCTTTAGATATAACTTATTCGGTTCATAACCATAGCCTACTAAGCTTCGGTTAAATAATAATTCTTTATAAATACTACATGACTTTAATTAGTTTCAGTATTTTTTCATAATTAAAGAGTATCAGTCAATAAAGGACACCAAGTCCTAAGATCCAAAAGGAAAGGAAGCAACAACAGGAAGTAATTAAGAACATAAGAACATAAGAAAATGGGAGTCTGCAGAAAGCCGATTGGCCTAAGCAAGGCAGATCCCTGTCCCACACAACCCCAATTACAAAGCCCAATTATAGGCTCAACACTCTAATACCCTGAGGATCATCTTACCAAACCGGTTAAAGATAAACGCAGGATTACGGGGGTCTGCAGAGCGCTGATTGGCCCAACCCGGCTGATCCCCCTTCACACCCAACCCTTCTCGTCCATATGCTTATCCAATTTTTTCTTAAAGCTCCCTATCGTTCTTGATCCCACTATATCACTTGGTAGCCTATTCCACCCATCTACAACTCTGTTACCAAACCAATATTTGCCTATATCTTTTCTGAAACGAAATTTATCTAATTTGAAACCATTGGTACGAGTTCTTTCGCTATCACTGAGCTTTAGTACATTTGTCATGTCCCCTTTGTTAATCCCACTAACCCACTTGAACACCTCTATCATATCCCCTCTAACTCTGCGTCTCTCTAACGAATGTAAAACCTAATTTCTTCAACCTTTCTTCATACGGAAAATTTCTAATATTATGGATCATTTTTGTCATTCTACGCTGAATTCTCTCCAATGAATCTATGTCCATTCTGTAATAAGGACACCAAAATTGGACAGCATAATCCATATGGGGTCTCACTAATGACAAGTAAAGTTTTAAGATAACATCAGCAGTTCTGTTACTCACACTCCTAGAGATGAACCCGAGAATCCTGTTTGCCTTATTACGAACGCTTATACACTGTTTTCTAGGCTTCAAATCATTGCTAACAAACACCCCTAGATCTTTCTCGCAGTCTGAATTTTCTAATTCTAAATTAGCTAGTTTATATTTAACATTTGTTTGCATCTTCCCTATCTTTAATACCTTGCATTTGTCAATGTTAAACTTCATCTGCCAATTTACTGACCATTCATGTAAGGTATCTAGATCCCTTTGGAGGCACTCTATATCGCTATCTGAATCAATTGATCTCCCCATTTTAGTATCGTCTGCGAATTTACTTATCCTACTAGTTTTACCTAAATCTAGGTAATTTATGTATATAAGAAACAACAGGGGACCTAATACCGATCCCTGGGGGACACCACTTTTGACTGCTCCCCACTCTGACTTGGTACCATTTATGCTGACTCTCTGTTTCCTACCAATTAGCCATGACCTAATCCATCCCAACAACGACCCTCCTATTCCATGTGCCTCAACCTTTCTCATCAATCTCTCATGAGGGACTCTGTCGAAAGCTTTACTGAAATCTAAATATATAATATCATATGACTTGTCACTATCTACTGCTTCATATACCTCTGAGAAAAAGCTAAGCAAATTAGTAAGGCAAGAACGTCCGTCCCTGAGTGAATCCATGCTGAGAAGAATTTATTAAGTTAAATTTTACTAAGTGGCTTCTAATTTTCCTAGCAATAATGGACTCTAGCAACTTTCCTATGATTGATGTGAGACTAATGGGACGGTAATTGGATGCTATCGATTTATCACCTTTTTTGAAGATCGGAACTACATTTGCAAGCTTCCAAGCTTCTGGAACTAAACCTGTTTCTAATGACTTGTTAAATATAAATGCTAATGGACTACTTAACTCATCTCTGCATTCTTTAATACTCTAGCATATACCTCGTCAGGACCAGGCGATTTTTGAGGTTTCAGTCTGTCAATTTCCTTAAGCACATCATTTCTACTTATACTAACTGTACTTAACATATTTTCTATACTATCACTATATACCATATTGACTTCTGGAATCTGTGCCAAATTTTCATTAGTGAAAACGGAAAGAAACTGACTATTTAATGTACTGCACATTTCTAAATCATTTTCTGTTATTTCTCCTATTGAAGTTTTTAGGGGGCCTATTACATCTCTAACTTTAGATTTATATAGTTGGTAAAAAGCTTTAGGGTTATTTTTTGAGTCGCTGGCTATCCTTATTTCATAATTTATTTTTGCTTTCCTGATTTCCTTTTTGACCTGTCTTGATAGAGTCTGATAGTATATATGTAAATGATTTTCACCTTTCTTTATTTTTCGATATATTCCTTTCTGTTTTCCTATAAGATCTATTAG
This sequence comes from Paralithodes platypus, assembly GCA_032716605.1. Lineage (NCBI taxonomy): Eukaryota > Metazoa > Arthropoda > Malacostraca > Decapoda > Lithodidae > Paralithodes > Paralithodes platypus. The sequence goes on along the minus strand of CM064512.1, from coordinate 58,776,830 downwards.
CTTATTAGTCATCCATTTTGGTTGGTTCTGCGTCGATCTAAATCTTCTTTTAGGGATATATTTATTTTGAGCATTGTGGAGTGAAGCAATAAACTGGTTATATGTAGGTGGCAAGTTTAACTCTGGCATATCCTGACTTAATTGCTTAACAATAGGGTCCACCCTTAAGCCTCTTCTTAGCCCACCATAATCGGCTTTTCTGAAATCTGGGATAAGTGTCGTATTCTCTTTAGCATTCCCTGTCCATTGTATATTAATATAAATAGATTTATGATCGCTATTTCCTAGGTGGTCACCAATCTCTACATTAGTTATCATATGTTCATTGTTACTGAAAACTAAATCAAGAATATTAATACCTCTAGTCGGCGTATCTATGAATTGAAATAAAAAACTATCTTGTACTACCTCAATAAACTCTACTGAATCGGAGTCGCCTAATTGGTGCTGCCAATCAATGTTCGGAAAATTAAAATCCCCCATAATGCACACATTGCTAAACCTTGATGCTATTTTAATTTCCTCCCATAACGATTTTCCGCCATTTCTACTCATATTAGGCGGTCTATATATAACTCCAATAACTATGGTCTCACTACCTTCGTTAACCTCTACCCAAACACTTTCATTATCATTATTAAGTCTAATACCTGATTTAATACAGCTTTTTAATGTACTCCTGACAAACACTGCTATACCCCCGCCCCTCCTACTTGTTCGGTCATATTTAAACAAACTATATCCTGGAATATCAAATTCTGCTAAAAAATGCCTAGATTCTGTATTAATTCACGTTTCAGTTAGCGCTATTATGTCTATATTTTCTGTGCTAACGAATGCTCTAAGTTCGTTCATTTTGTTACATAAACTCCTACAATTTGTATAATATACCCTCAACCTATTACTTTTATTTGCAACTAATTTTCTATTGTGTTTAGCTAACTTATTATTTCCTGTTGAACTACTAGCTCTAGACGGAAATTCTACTCTATCAGTATTCTCATCTTTACTAACAGTTACATGTGTAGTGTTATCGATACTACTATTACACATCACTATATCCGCACTATCTTGACTGATTATTTCTATTTTACTCACTGGTTTGTCACATGAAGTACCTGCTCCATATGGAGACAGTATTTTACTTACACACCCAGGTTTTTTTAACGAAACCCCGCAACAATCTTGTCGAGTGAGCTGGCCAAGGTCGAAACTCCTAGTCGAGAGAGATGTACTCCATCCTGGGCATACAGTTCATCCTTACCATAAAAGAGGGTCCAGTTATCCAGGAATGGAATAGTATTTGCCTTACAATACTTCTCCAGCCGGCTATTTACACCAATAGCCCTGGAGGACCATTCCTTCCTTACCCCTCTTCTAGGCAGGATACTGTTTACCACAGAACTCCACCTTTTTCCTTGATCCTCTCCAACATTTCCTGATACTTGGAGAGCAACTCCTCAGTCCTGCATCTCCATATGTCGTTGCTCCCTGCGTTGAGGAAGATGATGGGGTCCTCCCCACTCACTTCCATGACAGCATCTATCTTCTCAGCCACCCTCCCGACTCCGGCACCAGGCACGCAGACAACTTTACCAACCTGAGTGTTTGTTGCCCTGCCAAGGTATCTAACCAATGAATCACCGACAATGAAAACAGACTTAGCTTTTTCCTTTTGTCGGCGTGTAGCAGTAGTTGTTGCAGCAACAGCAGCAGACTCCCCCCCCCCCCTCTCACTGCCTCGATGATCGCCACTTCATCGCCATCACTCTCATCAGCCAAGGTGCTGAAGTTGTTGTGGGTCTTGGCTGGCTGCCTTTTTAGCTTGCAGGCCGTTGCACTAGTTGACACCACTTTCCAAGGGGCTTCACGATCCCTGGGAACACTTCCGGTAACCTCACACTTCTTCTCCGCCATAGCTAGTCTCAAGGCCAAATTTTCATATTTGAGACACTGAATCTCCTGCTCCACACTCTCCAGTCTTTCTTGCAAAGCAAGACAAAGCTGGAGAGTATGGGAGGAGACAGCAGACTCATCAACAACAGCCATCACTATGAAAGTTCACTAGGACCTCACAAAGGGTAAACCGGTACACTAGCTGTCACTGGGGACGTCCACACTAGTCACGGGTCAGAGGGCAACGCCCTAGATTTTAGATTTTACTTTTGTTTTGCCTTCAGCTGACTGATACCTTAATATATATCTTTGTGCTATCTAGATTCATCAAGTTAACCACTTGAGGATCAAGATACGTAACAATATATATATATATGTAGAGAGAGAGAGCATTACTAGAGGTGGCGTAGGAGCAAGTAGCTGACTCCCCCTTTTAATTCTGACCCTGCTCTCTCTCTCTCTCTCTCCATACCAAACTTGTTCCCAGTCCTCCAGGTACCAATCATTACCATTCACCACCTCTCTCTCTCTCTCTCTCTCATTCTCTCAAAGTTCTCGGCCCTCTCCCCTTCTCTGTCTGATTGCTTCCTTGTCTGTTTGTATGCCTGTTAGCCTTCCTGACTGCATAGTTAATTATCAGTATGTCTGTCTACATGTTTCTCTGCTTCCCTGGCTGTATCTTTGTCTGCCTACACATTCTTCCTAGCTCTTCCCAAGCTTTCTAGAAAGCCAAAAACCTTCCTACAATTTTGTTCTCGTCTTTCCTTCCACTTCTGCACTCCGACGGCACCACCTTCACTTCTTCCTCTGACAATGCTGAACTCTTTGCTCAAACTTTTGGTAACAACTTTACCTTGGAGGATTCCGGTGCTATTCCTCTCTCTCCACCCCCTTCTTTCTTACTTATGCCTAATATAGTAATATTTGCTAAGTACTTTCTGCTTTCTCTGGGCTAAATACTATGAAGGCGTATTGCCCAGATGGTGTCTATACTGTTGTACTCAAAAACTATTATTCCGTGCCAACTCCCTGCCTAAGCAAACTTTTCTGTCTTTCCTCTATTGTTTTCCGTCTTGCTGGAAGTTTGCTCTCATTCAACTTGTCCCAAAGAAGGGTGACTGCCCTCTACCATCCCACTATCCCAATTGTTCTCGTATCTTGCATCTCTAGATTCTTTTCACTATTCTTATTCAACATTTCTTAACCCTCTCACGACCATATGACGCAGAGGTTGCCAGATTAGCAATAAGAAATAGAGTTCTCTCACTCTTATAATGACCTCTCCAAAATTAGTTTGCTGCCCACAGCTAACTCAAAGACAACTGCAGAGGTTAAAGTAACTAAACTAAAGGTTTCTAAATACCCCTGATGGTAACAAAGGCTTTAAAGTATCCCTAATAGGCTCAAAATTGCATCAAGAACGTGAAAGGGTTAGGCATTTATCTTCCGACAGTCTACTTTCTTACCTGAATAAATCTTGGTCATCCTCCTTTCAGGGTTTCGGTGAGACCTTTTACTAATGTGCTAAACATATTGAAAGCCTTTGAAATACTTTTGAAACAAATCCCTTATTTTCAAACTACCATCCTTCAGTTTCTATCCCTCTATCTGTGCCTTTTACTCTATTTTCCTTTCTGGCCGTTTCATAACTGCGGTTGTGGACGACCATAACTCAATTCTTTAACCTAACATCTCTGGTGTACCTCAGGGTTCAACCCTATCTCCAGTCCTGTATATATTTTACATTAATGATCTTCTCAACTATACCTTTAGTCCTATCCACTCACACTCAATATATATATATATATATATATATATATATATATCAGGGTTGGACAAAAATCCGATTTTTTTAATATATATATATATATATTTTTTTTTTTTTTTTTTATTAAAATCGGATTTATTTGATTAACCCTCTCACATTCTTGTTCTTGACGCAATTCGGAGCCTATTAGGGATACTTTAAAGCCCTTGTTACCATCAGGGGTATTTAGAAACCTTTAGTTTAGTTACTTCAACCTCTGCAGTTGTCTTTGAGTTAGCTGTGGGCAGAAAACTAATTTTGGAGAGGTAATTATAAGAGTGAGAGAACTCTATTTATTATTGCTAATCTGGCAACCTCTGCATCATAAAAACGTGAAAGGGTTAAAATCGAGTGTTTTTTTCGATTTTTTCACACAAACTCCCATTTAGCGCGAAACATGTATAATATTGTAAGTATATATATTCCTACATCTTATGTGTTACTACTCTGATTATAATATGTCAGAAAAACAATTAAATCAAAGTAATTTAACCCTTGCCGAACAGCCATTTAAACCTTCCTGCCAATGCTGATTCTGGATGAATTATTATGTTCTCTCCACCAACTAACTCTACTCCTAAAATCGATTAATGAAATTAACAGACACATGTGGCAGTCCGGGGATTCGAACCCAGGATGCTCACACCGAAAATCAACACACTATATGCACTGCACTACGAAGACAGTTAAAGAATACTGCACAAGCCTACGATTTATTATGCAGTTTCGAATCCTGCATACCAATCTTAGCATGTACAGTCTACGACAGAACTGCTGTCTTGGCCTGAGGCAATGTGTTAGGTCACTCACCTTTTAATAGCTGGCACTTTAATTGCTTCTAATAAAACGGGGCGGGGTTAATAGAGAGGTTCGAAGGAGGAGGAGTCAAACGTGTGTGTGTGTGTGTGTTCGAGAACGGCACGCAGAATAAGTTTATTTTAACATAACACACAGGCTATATTATAAAATTAGCCCATGCTGGATCACAAATAAGTAACACACATTAGGTGTTGCGTTATTTATGGAATTTAATACACAGACAATCTAGTTTCTATCCTTCGCACTTTCCATTCCCCCCTCCTCCCCCTCTCCCTTTCACCCCAACTCTCCTTCTTCACCCGCTTCCTCTCCCCTCCCTCCCTCCCTCCCACCTCTCTCTCTCTCTCTCTCTCTCTCTCTCTCTCTCTCTCTCTCTCTCTCTCTCTCTGTCTCTCTCTCTCTCTCTCTCTCTCTCTCTCTCAAGGACATAAAAGATACCTTCTAAAATACGCAGAATAATACTATGCGATTGTTTTGAATTTACATATACATAATCTATTTTGTATTAATTTCACCACACCACCAAACGCCTCCAATGAAATTAATGAAAGCATGTATGTGATCCACCGGGCTTCGAACCTGGGTTATCACACACAGATGTTTAGACACCTTAACCATTACACCACCAAGACGGTTAAAGGTTTATGCACACGCCTACGACTTATGAAATAAATAATAAATGTTAGGGATGACAAAAGTAACACATATATATTGATTAGCAATTGGATAACTAGCGAGGCAGCGAACAACACCTGTTACTCGCTGGCTCGCTAGATATCCTATTCATAATTAAGATACGATTCCCGAAGAACACGTCTATATTTGTTTATATATATATATATATATAAAGTGTAACAATAACACTTAGGATTTACGTTATTTGTGTTGGCTTAAGGAATAAGTTGGATAATACATATACTTGTGACCTCCACAATTTGTAATGTTTGAAGAGACGGCGCTTCAACCTCTCTCCTCTGTCCATCACATTCAAGCACCAACCCACCAACACCAACACTAACACAGGATACAAAACAGACACACACACACTCACACCCAATAACATAAAACGCACATCACACACATGATCACATACATCGTAATGGGCACAAATCACTCACACATGATAACATAAAACACACACACACACACACACACACACACACACACACACACACACATACACACACACACACACACACACACACACACACACACACACACACACTGGTCCAGGCAAACTAGAAAAGGTATTAGCATTATTGAGGAGATGCTGCTGTCTTCAGTGCGTGTCATGGCCACCCTGAACCTTACGACGTATACAGACTAATAACACACATAACAAAGCCACTATAACAACTTCGTCTCTCTCCAACACCCCTTCTCCCCTCTCTACACTCTTCAGAAAATAGGAAAAGTAGAAAGTAGCTACGAGGTGCCGTTGTGAAGGCCTATCCTTCAATACCTTCACCTGACCTGACCCCATCCGGGGTTTAGCTGGTCCACAAGGGTGTGTGACATGAACCCAATAGAGAATTTGTGGGCCATCATGTCATGGAGTGGAATGTGGTTCAGGTTAGGATTGGAAAGGGCGGGAGGAGTGGGATCGGGGGGCAGGGGGGGGGGGGGGGGGGGAATCCGTCGCCGCCCTAATATAAGTTGGAAAATGTTTAAATCAGCTCCAACGAGAATTCAGGAGGTAGTTGATGCAGCTTGTGGGTGGAGATCATATTGATTTCATAAATGTAAAGTGTAATTGTTTACTTTTAAGATCCCTTTATATGTATTATATAATGTGTATGTGTTTCCAATGTTCACCGTAACATAATGATGGTGAAATAATACATATTAAATTAAATTCAAGGTAACATACACAGAGCTATAGTATAATTTTAATTATGTTTGGACGATAATTTAAACAATACGAAGTAAAAATATAAAAGCCTAAACAATTTACAGTATATCAACTTTAAAACAACATAACAAGATTACTTGGATTATCGTTAATTGTTCAATTTGATGACTTACTTTATAGTAAATCATTACAATGGGTAACGCCGAACTGTTTACTGATAATGGGAAGCCACAGTAATTAAGCTAGTAATTAAGAATCCACTGAGAAAAGTATAATGCAATAATCATAGTGTGTCATATTACATGTTAAGGTAATATGTAATATGACATGTTAAGGTAGGCAGATGCCCAACCCCGAAAGGGGTTGAAATAGGGGAGCTATCCCCCCGCCAAAGGCAGCTTTCTAGGGCCTTTCCTAGCTGATGCTGAGAGGATTGGGTTCTAGTCATGTGGTGATGGGCTGATCTATCAGAGTGAGAACTGAGCGATCTCTGCCATACCCATAGCTTACTCTGACTGTTCCTTTTACTTATATATTTTCTAGATCTCAAGTGACGGCGCCTCTTCCGTGGATTGACCTCCCAATCTACCAAGATAGGAAGCCAGAGCGTCACATTTTTCTTTTGCCCCTCAACTTTCTCTTCATAATTGCTGAGGGGCACAGGGCCCTGGGAGGGTCTTCGGTTTCCCGGGCGTTTCCGCACCCTCCTTAGCTCCCCGCCATGGAGTGGCTTCGGTCACCCAGGCTTTATTCTCTCTCTCTCTCTCTCTCTCTCTCTCTCTCTCTCTCTCTCTCTCTCTCTCTCTCTTCATCTCTCTCTCTCTCTCTCTCTCTCTCTCTCTCTCTCTCTCTCTCTCTCTCTCTCTCTCTCTCTCTCTCTCTCTCTCTCTCTCTCTCTCTCTCTCTCTCTCTCTCTCTCTCTCTCTCTCTCTCCTCTCCTCTCTCTCTCTCTCTCATCTCTCTCTCTCTCTCTCTCTCTCTCTCTCTCTCTCTCTCTCTCTCTCTATCTCTCTCTCTCTCTCTCTCTCTCTCTCTCTCTCTCTCTCTCTCTCTCTCTCTCATCTCTCGTTATCTCTCTCTCTCTCTCTCCTCTCTCTCTCCCTCTCTCTCTCTCATCTCTCTCTCTCTCTCTCTCTCTCTCTCTCTCTCTCTCTCTCTCTCTCTCTCTCCCTCTCTCTCTCTCTCTCTCTCTCTCTCTCTCTCTCTCTCTCTCTCTCTCTCTCTCTCTCTCTCTCTCTCTCTCTCTCTCTCTCAAGCTTGTTCCCAGTCCTCCATCAATCAGTACCATTCATTACCATTCACCACCTCTCTCATTCTCTCTAAATTCTCACCCCTCTCCCCTTGTCTGCCTGATTGAATGCTTGCCTGTAAGTCTGTCTGTCTGCTGTTCTATGTGTTATTGTCAGTATATATGTATGTATGTCTGTCTGCTGCTCTATGTGTTAGTGTCAGTATCTCTATATGTATTATATATTACTCTGGCTGTATCCTTGTACACCTGCATACATGTTCGTAATTTACCTGCCTGCCTCTCTGCGTTCTTGCATGCCAGTCTGCCTCTATTCTTACTTCTCTGTCTGCATACATGGACGCTTCAAAGACTTCATTTAGCTCTAAAGTAATTTACACATTCATATAAAGTATATAATGAGCAGAACCTGATAATCATCAGCTTTCCGCAGGCACCTGGTTAAACTGACAAATGGTGTGGCCAGAATATATTTTGTTGGTAGTAACAGAACAAATTGAAGAAATCTAAGAATATGTCCCATGTGTCTACTTCGTGTAGTAAGAGGCGATTAAAAGGGGGATGCCGAATGTGTGGGTCACTGTTCATTCTACTTAGTCCGTTTTTGCTTCATGGAAGCTACAGGGCACCAGCGCGCCAAATCTACTCTCTGGAATGGCTGTTCTAGCCCTGAAGGGCTGCCTTGAGGCATTTGGGGTGATTCCATGTTTGCATGGAACTAGATACATATTTATAAGTAACTGCACCCTCTATCTATCAGTTTCATATATTTACACATGCTTTAAAACAATCATTCGTTGCTTGTATACTTACCTACCCACCTGCAGGTTTGCTTGTATGCTTGCATCTCCGTGCATGCCTGTTTCATAACTGCATGTCTGCGTGGTTGCCTGCTTGTGTTATGCTTACCTGCATATCTGCTTAGTTGTCTGATTGCTCTACGTCTGTTTGTCTGTCTGCCCCTCTGTCTGTCTGTATATCATACCTCTCTTTCTGAGGGTGAGTATGTTATCTAATGCCTCTGTGTGTTTATACGAGGAGCAGTTTATGGAACGACAGACTGCTCTACCCTTTTTATTAACCTACCCATTCACTAGCTTGGATATTTAACCTCTTCAAATAATCTCTTCACTGTATTATATTTATTGCCAGATTATTATATTCGGCTTATGAAGGATCTGTAGGGTTGACAAGGTGAAAGAGTACCTCAATTCATCCCCCAACTCCAAACGATTGTTCTTAAGTTGAATAAAATCGTCTGGAAGTAGCAACAATAAAAACAATAACATCATCTAATTGAAAGGGAAAACACTCAATTAACTCTGTGCATAACCTTTCCTTTGTGAGAGTATAAAGGTAACCTCTCAAGCTAATGACCTTTGACCTGTGATCAGTCAAAAGTCAGGCTACAAGGGAGTTAGGATAAACAATATACTTTTTCCCTCAGTATTGTCTTTGTTTTGTGTTCCATTATCCGATATGTACAGTCTAAATCAATAGTTCGCCGAAACGTAAACTCTTGTTACTATCAACCTAACTATTAATAAACAATAACATGTTCAGAATTGGGTTCATTCGGGTATATTTGGGTAATGAAAATGTACACAGGGTGATTCAATAAACATGTTCATACTTATACGGACACATTAGCCAGACGGAAACAAACACCAACATATTACTCTATAACACTCTACCTAAGTGTTCATTATTTCGGAGGCTTCGCACATTAAATAGTTATCGATAGACATCAGAAATTAGTTGTGGAATATAATAGATTCTGAATCGATATTTCTTTTCCATATATGATTAAGTTTCGCTTCACTTAATCCATGAAATGTTTTGATACAGCCAATCATAGAGAGGTATAGAGTAAACAAATACGCATCAGTAGAAAGCTAATATATAAATTCTCACTGTGTGTGTGTGTGTGTGTAATGTTAGTTGAATGCATACATATATTTTCAAACCATAGCTTTACTTGATTACATAAATATTATATTTGTTTAAATACCCCCAGCCGGGATCGAACCTCCGACATTCAGAACGAGTGTCCAAGCTTTTAATCCACTACACCATGGCGTAACGCCGTGGTGTAGTGGATTAGAAGCTTGGACACTCGTTCTGAATGTCGGAGGTTCGATCCCGGCTGGAGGTATCTAAACATTTATTAGCTCACGTGTATTTGTGAGATATACTTGATATATTATATTTATATCCTCAGCCATTTTAGGCTACCCGCATGAATAATAGTATACATTTTATCCAGAACTATATTTGTCTTCCTCATTGGGATCAAACATGTATTACGCATTTTATTGAAAGGTTAGGCGTTGAATATGCAATATTTAGTTTAAACGATATTGGTGAATCGTGAATATTTGTGGGCGCATTAGATACTGTATTGTGAACATTCTGCGTTTGAGCTTGTGGAATGTAGTTATTATTATTGTTGTTGTTATTGTTGATATTGTTGTTGTCGTTGTTTTGTGTTTGTGGATAGTATCGTCGTTGTTGTTATTTCTTATGTGTATGAAGGAGACAAAAGGTAAAGTTGTCCGCATCAAGTGTCCCCCAAAGGTGAGCGAGTTATACAGAGCCAATTTCGAGCTATGTTAAGAGTCAAAATATCTGGACACAGTTGTTGTTAGTATTGGCCCTTTTGGTTCTGGCAGTTTAGGAATGTGTCCGTTCTGGTGGCCGTTTAGGGGTGTGGCTGTTTTGACTTATAACCGGGCAATATATACTAACTTTATTGTAACCACAAACCCCGCGGTCAAGGATCACCCAAGACATGATAACAGGATCTATAGTTAATCTGGCATTGACCAACAAGGTGATCTGCACTAATTAGTTTACCTGGGGAAGAGAGATAGAGAGAGAGAGAGAGATATATTTCACATTGCGCGCGCGTGTGTGTGTGTGTGTGTGTGTGTGTGTGTGTGTGTGTGTGTGTGTGTGCGCGAGTGTGTGTAGACAAATTTTAGTGACCCTTGTTAACTTGACCTTTAATGGATGCTGATTTATATTTATATTTGGCTATATTAATGTTATCACTTATTGGAAACTGCATTATTAAGACAAACAAGATAGGGGCAATTTACCTTATCCATTAACACTCCTCGAGCGGCTAGGTCTGTAACTTCTACTACCTGCCAAGCGGGTAGTTTTACCCTAAACGAGCTTATTTCCGTCCTCTTTTTCATGCATAAACAAGAACCAGAGCGTAATACAATTATATATCCGTGAAAGGGCGTTAATTGAGCTTTCCAATGACACCAGAACCATCCTTCTACGACCACGGGTTCTCTTGCAACGATCGTGCAACACGAAAGAAAAATCCCTAAAATACGGTAATTTCCTTACATAATTCCCTGTCTAGCGAGGTAGTGGGTATGGATGTGTGTGGAGGTGGCCCAGTGCCGGCGTGGGAGCCGTGCTGAACGGTCAGAGTCAACCTACGCTCCTCCCACCGCTCAGACTCTCTCTCGGAGCCAATTATATGCTCAAAATCGTCACCGACTTAAGGCGGTCCCCGCTCTTTTGTCCATGGTTCTCTAGACCGCCTTAAGTCGGGCCCCGCCAAAGAGGGGTTATACTACTACTACTACTATTACTACAACAACAACATCAACAACAACAAAATACTTGAGGAATGACTCTATAAGTATAGGGTTAAATTGAATATAAGCTTAAGTGTAACAAATGTAGGTATGATTCTGTGTCAACCATCCCTACAAACTCAAGATATGTTACACTGTTAAACATATTACATTATTATATGTTTGCAGACCAGGCAGCAATATTGTCAACATAATACCATGATGTTAACGGTCACAAGCATACCTAACCATCAACATTACTAGTTAGTTATGGTATTATTACCGTAAAATAGAGGCTATAATACAGACAAGAAACCGTAATATTCAATAAAGTTTTCAGAGGTAATGATTTACGGTGTTTTGGTGTATAATTTATTGTTTACAGAGTAGGAAGGAACTGTACCAACCTCCTTCATGGATAAATGTCCAGACAAATACTATACATTTATATAATAGCCTACCCCGAACCAACAGCAACTTTAGAAACCTGTTATATTATATACGTTACTAATAAGTCAAACTAAATAAACTATTTACCTGTTTGTCTGTCTGTTTTGAAATAGTTAGTGGCCTGTGTGTGAACGATTGCAGTGCCTAACGTCATCTGTTATCACTAATATATATACCTCTAGACCTTGCCTCTAATAACAGCCCATCATCAATATTATATAATAACCTACAATAAATCCCTAGCTGTACTCACGGTGCTGTATAAACCATGACCACCAACATACCTGTGTGGAGAGAGAGAGAAAGTAAAGGATAACAGAATAACAATATAATTACAACATTTTAACAAGAACATCATGTTATTGATAGGAAATTAAACATACACATTACATAAATAACATACATAAACATAATTATGTAAATTTGCTAATTCCAACGATATCATTATTATCCGACTGTATCATTCCGTACACCTAATTTGATTCCAACGATATCATTATTATCACCTATCATGACCGTACACCTAAATTGCAGTATCATCTTATCACCTGCTCACACCTAATTTGCTAATTCCAACATTATTCCACCTGACACTGATCATTACGTACACCTAATTGCTAATTCCACTGATATCATTATAATCACTGACAATGTATCATTACCGTACAAACTAATTGCACATTATTATCCAACACTTGTATCAGAACGAATCATTATTATCACCTGAACTGTATCATTCGTACAACCTAAGCTAATTCCAACGATATCCCTTATCACCTGACACTGTATCATTACCGTACACCTAATTTGCTAATTCCAAACAACGATATCATTATTATCACCTGACAACTGTATCATTACCGTACACCTAATTTGCTATTCAACAATATCATTATTATCACTGACACTGTATCATTACCGTACACCTAATTGCTAATTCCAACGATATCATTATAATCACATGACACTGTACTCATTACCGTACACCTAATTTGCTAATTCCACAACGATATCATTATTATCACCTGACACTGTATAATTACCGTACACCTAATTTGCTAATTCCAACGATATCATTATATCACCTGACACTGTATCATTACCGTACACCTAATTTGCTAATTCCAACGATATCATTATTATCACCTGACCACTGTATCATTACCCGTACACCTAATTTGCTTAATTCCAACGATATCATTATTATCACCTGACACTGTATCATTACCGTACACCTAATTTGCTAATTCCAACGATATCATTATTATCACCTGACACTGTATCAATTACCGTACACCTAATTTGCTAATTCCAACGATATCATTATTATCACCTGACACTGTATCATTACCGTACACCCTAATTTGCTAATTCCAACGATATCATTATTATCACCTGACACTGTATCATTACCGTACACCTAATTGCTAATTCCAACGATATCATTATTATCACCTGACTGTCTCATTACCGTACACCTAATTTGCTAATTCCAACGATATCATTATTATCACCTGACACTGTATCATTACCGTACACACCTAATTTGCTAATTCCAACGATATCCTTATTATCACCTTACACTGTATCATTACCGTACACCTAATTTGCTAATTCCACGATATCATTATTATCAACCTGACACTGTATCATTACCGTACACACCTAATTTGCTAATTTCCAACGATATCATTATTATCACCTGACACTGTATCATTACCGTACACTAATTTGCTAATTCCAACGATATCATTATTATCACACCTGACACTGTATCATTACCGTACACCTAATTTGCTAATTCCAACGATATCATTATTATCACCTGACACTGTATCATTACCGTACACCTAAATTGCTAATTCCAACGATATCATTATTATCACCTGACACTGTATCATTACCGTACACCTAATTTGCTAATTCCAA
>CM064512.1:58698229-58758229 GCA_032716605.1 Paralithodes platypus | reverse complement strand
ACTCTACGTTGAACTCAACTCGTTCTAGCTTGTCGATATCTTTTTGGTAATAAGGGCACCAGGACTAAACACAGTATTCCAGAAGAGGGCGGACTAAGGAATTGTAAAGAGTTTAGGATAACTTGTTTGGATTTATGCTCAAATTACCTGCCTATAGAGCCAATTATTTAGTTTGCCTTCTAAACAACTTCTGAACATTGTTGACACGGTTTTAGGTTACTCGAAATTGTTACTCCCTGATCGGTTTCTCTGTCTACACTCTTAAGCTGAGTACCATTTATTGAATAGTTTTATTTCTGATTTCTGTATCCGATATGGAGTACATTTATCCGCATTGAAACTCATTTGCCAAATTTGGGCCCAACATGACAACTTATCTAGTTTGTGTTGCATATTGTCAACTTGTTCTTTTGAGAGTACACTAATTGCAATTTTTGTATCGTCAGCAAACTTTGAGATTGTACATGTGAGACCCTCGTTGATGTAAATTAGAAAGATAATTGGCCCTAGTACCGACCCCTTGGGTAACCCGCTACTTACATTGGTCCATTTAGATGCCTTACCGTTTATGACTATTTTTTGCTTTCTGTGGCTGAGCCAATTTTCTATCCATTTCAACACAGCATCTTGTATTCCATGCGCTTTTAGTTTTAGCAGTAAACATTTGTAGGGAACTTTGTAAAAGGCCTTTTGAAAATCAAGGTATATAATATCTACAGCTTTACTCTCATCATAGAGGTTAAGAATATCGTGGAAGATGTCTAAGAGGTTTGTTTAGCAGGAACGTTTGTTATGAAAGCCGTGTTGAGTATCTTTAAGTATGTTATTTTCCTCTAAGTGATTTACGAGTCTGTCTCTTATGACTGTTTCTAGTATTTTACATACAACTGAGGTTAAGCTAATTGGACGATAGTTACTGGGTAGGGATTTGCTGCCTTTTTTTAATATCGGTGTTACGTTGCCTAGTTTCCACTGATCAGGCATAGTTCCAGACTGCAAGGATTTATTGAATAGCAATGTCAGTGGTTTGGAGAGCTCATCCTTAGCTTCCCTGAGAACTCTAGGTGAGATTGTATTAAGTCCAGGCGATTTATTTACCTTGAGTTTATCTAAACATTTCAATACTTCATTCTCTGTAATGGTGATATTGCTTAGAACATCAAAATTATCAATCTGAATTGGCGATGCTGTAGGGATATCACTGAGGTCTTCTGTTGTAAAAGCTGATGTAGAGAAGGTATTGAGAGCATTACTCATTTGTACTTCGTCTTTGGTGAATTCTCCATTTTCATCGACTAACGGTCCAACAGTTAAAGTAACCATTTTCTTCTTTCTGATATAACTCTAGAATTCTTTCGGGTTTGTTTTACTTTGATTCGCAACACGTAACACCAGGGTCTTTTTACTTTGCTTAATTAACGTTTTGCCTTTGCGTCGTAGTTCTACAATTTGATTCGTTCTTTGTTATTTTGTGAGGATTTTAATATAACACTAGCAATCTTTTTAGCAAGCAAACAGTTTAAAATGTCTTTATTCCATCATTTGGGCTAATCATTTTGGCCAGTACGCCGTATTTTCGATGGTATGCAGTCTTGCACTGCTTATAGGAAAGTGGTTTCGAATAATTCCCAAGATGTATTTATGTCATTATTGTTAATTAGAAAGCTCCAGTCAGTTGCTTTAAACATAGCTATAAGTTTACGAAAGTTTGCTTTCTTGAAATTAACACCTTACGAGCGGCCTATGCGGTTTATTATATGTACCGCACAGCGGGGTGTTTTTAGCCAAAATAGGGCTATTTACGTGATCATTTTCATGCCTAAATAAGACCCAGAACGTAAAACAAGTACCTATCCCTGAAAGGGCATAAACAGAGCTTTCGAATGACACCATAACGATCCTTGTATGATGGATAGTTTTCTTGCAATAACCGTGCAACGCGAGTGCAAAAAGCAGGTAATTCGGTAGTTTCGGTACATAATTGAGTATGTAGCGAGTGAGAGAGGGAGGAGGGAGCTGAGATTTGTGTCAGTAGGTTCGCCGCGGTGGTCTGGAGCAGTCATACGCTCGCTAGTCTCCTGCCACCACTTGTCTCTCTCTCTCAGCCACATTACGTGCTGAAATTGCCACTCGACCTATGTCGAGCGCCGCCACATAGTCCAGCTTTTTTTAACTCGACTTATGTTGCTCGCCGCTAATTAAGGGTTAAGGACTCGATGCTGCTATTTGGTTCTTTACTAGAGAGAGAGAAAAAAAAGAGAGGGAGAGTAGTTAATTTATTGCCTCTTTACCGCCTCTCTCTCTCTCTCATAAATATGAATAGTGTCTCTCTCTCTCATAAATATGAATAAAGTTATCTTTTCAATGCCTATTTTGTTTATGCAAGAACAAAACCTTAAATGTTTTCACTTTGTTTGTTGTTATTTTTGTTTGCCTCTGAGTTCACCAATTATTGTTTACTTGAAGTCAAAATACTATAATGATATACTCACTCTTTCACTAATGATAGATATTTTAACACTTAACTAGCGGCCTAGGCGGTAATTTATATGTACCACCCAGCGGGGTGTTTTTACCCTAAATAGGGTTGTTTAACCCTTATTTAGCGGCGAGCAACATAAGTCGAGTTAAATAAAGCTGGACTATGTGGCGGCGCTCGACATAACCCGAGTGGCAATTTCAGCACGTAATGTGGCTGAGAGAGAGAGACAAGTGGTGGCAGGAGACTAGCGAGCGTATGACTGCTCCAGACCACCGCGGCGAACCTACTGACACAAATCTCAGCTCCCTCCTCCCTCTCTCACTCGCTACATACTCAATTATGTACCGAAAGTACCGAATTACCTGCTTTTTGCACTCGCGTTGCACGGTTATTGCAAGAAAACTATCCATCATACAAGGATCGTTATGGTGTCATTCGAAAGCTCTGTTTATGCCCTTTCAGGGATAGGTACTTGTTTTACGTTCTGGGTCTTATTTAGGCATGAAAATGATCACGTAAACAGCCCTATTTTGGCTAAAAACACCCCGCTGTGCGGTACACATAAATAAACCGCATAGGCCGCTCGTAAGGTGTTAAGTGATAATTTTCAAGCCTAAATAAGACCCAGAGCGTAAAACAAGTATCAATCCCTGAAAGGGCATAAACAGAGCTTTCCAATGACACCCCAACCATCCTTGTACGACCGCTCGTTTTCTTGCAATGATCGCGCAACACGAGTGCAAAAACCATGTAATTAGGTAGTTTCCCTACATAATTCCCTGTGTAGCGAGTGCGTGAGGGTGGGGGAGGGTGGGATTCATGTCAGTAGGTCCGCCGCAGTGGTCTGGAGAGGTCATACGCTTGCTACTCTCCTGCCACCACTTATCTCTCTCTCTCAGCAACATTACGTGCTGAAAATGGCACACGACATAAGTTGTGAACCGCCACTTAGTCCAAATTTCTTTCACAGGACATAAGTTGCGCGCCGCTAATAAAGGGTTAATATACACATTATATATTTTACTTGCATTTCATGTAATCTCTCTCGCTCTCTCTTTTTATCTCAATCTCTCCTGACATCCCACCTAGACTGATCAACCTCCCCGTACTTATGGTGTCTGGGGTAGAGCTTCAGTGTGAGAGAGAGAGAGAGATATATTTACATATATTTACATAGATACACAGACTACACAAACCTTGCGGTCCCTATTAGGTAGTCCGGACTTAATGCTTGAATAGAATTTGCTACAAAGTGGAAGGCAAGGATAGAAAAGAAGAAGGCTCTCTCCCCACCCACCTCTCCCTCCGACCCAGCCACCCAGCAGAATGAGAACAAAATATAAACTTTTTACTGATGCTTAACCTGTGTTTTTTTTTTTTTTTTTGGTGTTTTATTCCCTCCTCCTCAAAATGAATGTCTAGACTTCTTTTGAAAGTGTCAATTGTCGTACATTGTACCACTTTCTCAGGCAATTTGTTCCACTCGAGGACCACACTGTAGGTACAAAGGAGTACAAAGGAAATCAACCAACAACAGATCTAGTGACCCTTCTAGGTTGCTTGTCCTCCAAAACACTGAGGATCAAGTGTCCAAACAGTGGTTTAGAGTGGGTAAGGGAACATTGGAAAGGGAATTACTGCCCTGGAACTAATGTCCGTGGCAGGATTAGGAAGTTAGTAGGGGACAGATGGGTTAGTAACTGAGGGGGGGATAAAATAAAGTTATTCATTTACAAACGCAGTCAGTCGCGGGTTTGATGCGAGATATTTGTCTACACGGAGTTTAAATGAATCAACGATGATGCAGTCTATAACGTTTCGGGGAAGCCCATTCCACAAGTTGACAACTCGATTGAAGAAGAAATTCTTAGATTCGTGTGAGTTAAAAGATTTACCAATAATTTTGCAACCGTTTCCCCGCGTGTAACTGTCTTCGTGGTGCGATGTATAAGGTGTTGATTTTCGGTGTGAGCATCCTGGGTTCGAATCCACGGACTGCCACATGTGTTTGTAAATTTCATTAATCGATTTTAGGAGTATGGTTGGTTGTTGGAAGGAACATAATAATTAGATTGGTCAATAGTGAAGTACTTTCTACAGTTCATATTGTCGATGCCTTTGATGATTTGATCATTTTAAACACTTGAATTAAGTCACCTCTTAATCTGCGCTGGGTTAAAGGAAATATATTTAATTCTCTAAGACGCTCTTCGAATGGTTTGTTCTTTAGGCTAGGTATCAGTTTGGTAACTCTACGTTGAACTCGTTCTAGCTTGTTTATATCTTTTTGGTAATAAGGGCACCAGGATTGAACGCAGTATTCCAGAAGAGGGCGGACTAAGGAATTGTAAAAGGTTATCACAAATTATCACATCATAATTTTCTGTAAACACTAGCTCCTCTAAATCTAAAAATGTATTGCGTATGCTATGAGCGTTTGCATAGAAAACCTTTAAATTTGTTATTTTAGAACTCACGGAACGCTCTTTAATAATATTTTTGGTTCTTGTCGGATCTACATTTATGTTCATGGCTGTCCTTGGTCATCGCTGTCTTCGGCCCTTATCGCTGGTGGTCCTCGGTTGCCTCTGTTTTTTTCTTGGCGTTGGGTGATTTATGTCACTGCTGCTTCTTCTCGGATGGCGTTTTTTTATCCATGGCTGCGGACTGCTTCGTGTAGGAGACGACCCATGCGTGCTGAACCCACAGGGTTTAGGTGAGTGCCATCCTTGCGAAACAGAGTAGGCTGGTTGTAGAAGTTGTCCCAGAGGTTGATGAATTCAACTTCTTCCCTCAGACACAAATATTTTAGTCGGCTAATTGTGCTGAAGGCGTTGTCGTAGAATTTGTCAGGTGCATCGATCTTGGGGAGAATGCCTGAGATGATGATATTCCTTGACTTGTTTTTGTAGGTGAAGAAGTTCTTAGTGACATCGAGATTCGCCCTCCTGGTTTTTTATTTCATTCCATTTCCCCGAGTTAATGAACAATTATCTATTTGGAAAAGTAAATCTACATAAATGTTGTCAAATCCCTTTAGTATCTTGAAACACTCGATTAATTGACCTCGCAAAATTCTTTTCTTAAGTGAATTATTATTTTTTTTTTTTTTTAGTCTTTCATAATAAGATTTATTTCTTAGTGACGGAATCAACTTTGTCGCTCTTCGCTGCACCGACCCGAGCTTCCCAATGTCCTTGCTCAGATAAGGAGACCAAAATTGCACACCATATTCAAGATGTGGCCACACTATGCTTTTAAATAAAGGTACTATAACGTTCTAATTTTTATAAGTAAAATTTATCTTAATATATCCCAATGGTCGATTTGCCTTATTCGCAGCTGCTGCACATTGATTTGAGGTCGTTAGGTTTTCAGATATAAGGACGCCCAGGTCTTTAACTAATGCACTTGTTTTGATTGGCTGACCTTCTATCTTCTATTCATATTTTTTGTTTTTATTACCTATTTGCAAGACCTGGCATTTGTCAACATTGAGAGAGAGAGAGAGAGAGAGAGAGAGAGAGAGAGAGAGAGAGAGAGAGAGAGAGAGAAAGAGATCATTAATAGCACTAAGACAGTAACGGCAGTGGTTGTAATAGCTAACCATCATTACGTTTTTGAAATACAATATATTTGATTAGAAATAAAATAAACAATAAACAATTCAACAGTACAGTCGTGCTAACCCCCGATGCGGTGGACACGAATGAACCGCCTACAGGAACGAGTTAGAGTATCTAGATAGTGTTTTGGGGAATGTTACCATACCCTGTTCCAAAATAGCAGTCCAGAAATCGTGAACTCCAACATCTGTAGCTCAAAAAGGGCTAGAGCAAATGTGCTGTAAATCTCCACACCTATTATCTGGCTCACCCTTCCCAAATGGTAGACATATATGGGGGATTACTATAGTCGTTTGTGAGTTATAGAGGTTAATGTTAAAGAGTTTGTACTTACTTAACATGGGTATAGACCAACCGACCAATATAATACTGTTGGGATGGTTGTGGTTGTGAATGTTGTCTGTAACCAGTGTAATATAGTGTGTGAGGTGCATGTGATATGTTGTCGTACTGTTGGAATGGTTGTGGTTGTGAATGTTGTCTGTAACCAGTGTAATATAGTGTTTGAGGTACATGTGGTATGTTATCATACTGTTGGAATGGTTGTGGTTGTGAAAGTTGTCTGTAACCAGTGTAATATAGTGTGTGAGGTGCATGGTGGTATGTTATCATACTGTTGGAATGGTTGTGGTTGTGAATGTTGTCTGTAACCAGTGTAATATAGTGTGTGAGGTGCATGTGGTATGTTATCATACTGTTGGAATGGTTGTGGTTGTGAATGTTGTCTGTAACCAGTGTAATATAGTGTGTGAGGTGCATGTGGTATGTTATCGTACTGTTGGAATGGTTGTGGTTGTGAATGTTGGCTGTAACCAGTGTAATATAGTGTGTGAGGTACATGTGGTATGTTATTGTACTGTTGGAATGGTTGTGGTTGTGAATGTTGGCTGTAACCAGTGTAATATAGTGTGTGAGGTACATATGGTATGTTATTGTACTGTTGGAATGGTTGTGGTTGTGAATGTTGTCTGTAACCAGTGTAATATAGTGTGTGAGGTACATGTGTACAAAGGAGTACAAAGAAAATCAAGCAACAACAGATCTAGTGACCCTTCTAGGTTGCTTGTCCTCCAAAACACTGAGGATCAAGTGTCCAAACAGTGGTTTAGAGTGGGTAAGGGAACATTGGAAAGGGAATTACTGCCCTGGAACTAATGTCCGTGGCAGGATTAGGAAGTTAGTAGGGGACAGATGGGTTAGTAACTGAGGGGGGGATAAAATAAAGTTATTCATTTACAAACGCAGTCAGTCGCGGGTTTGAAGCGAGATATTTGTCTAGGCGGAGTTTAAATGAATCAACGGTGATGCAGTCTATAACGTTTCGGGGAAGCCCATTCCACAAGTTGACAACTCGATTGAAGAAGAAATTCTTAGATTCGTGTGAGTTAAAAGATTTACCAATAATTTTGCAACCGTTTCCCCGCGTGTAATTAGATTGGTCGATAGTGAAGTACTTACTACAGTTCATATTGTCGATGCCTTTGATGATTTTGAACACTTGAATTAAGTCACCTCTTAATCTGCGCTGGGTTAAAGGAAATAGATTTAATTCTCTAAGACGCTCTTCGTATGGTTTGTTCTTTAGACTAGGTATCATTTTGGTAACTCTACGTTGAACTCGTTCTAGCTTGTTTATATCTTTTTGGTAATAAGGGCACCAGGATTGAACGCAGTATTCCAGAAGAGGGCGGACTAATGAATTGTAAAGGGTTAGGATAACTTCTTTGGATTTATGCTCAAATGACCTGCCTATAAAGCCAATTATTTTGTTTGCCTTCTTAACAACTTCTGAACATTGTTGACTCGGTTTTAGGTTACTCGATATTGTTACTCCCAGATCGGTTTCTCTGTTTACATTCTTAAGCTGAGTGCCATTCATCGAATAGTTTGCTTTCTCATTTAGGTATCCGATATGTAGTACTTTACATTTATCCGCATTGAAACTCATTTGCCAAATTTGGGCCCAACATGACAATTTATCTAGATTGTGTTGCATATCGTCAACTTGTTCTTTTGAGAGTACGCTATTTGCAATTTTTGTATCGTCAGCAAATTTTGAGATTGTACAGGTGAGTCCCTCATCTATGTCGTTGATGTAAATTAGAAAGAGAATTGGTCCTAGTACCGATCCCTGGGGTACCCCGCTATTTACATTGGTCCATTTTGATGCCTTACCGTTTATGACTACTCTTTGCTTTCTGTCGCTGAGCCAAATTTTCTATCCATTTCAACACACCGTCTTGTATTCCATGCGCTTTTAGTTTTAGCAGTAAACGTTTGTGGGGAACTTTGTCAAAGGCCTTTTGAAAATCAAGGTATATAATATCTACAGCTTTACTCTCATCGTAGAGGTTGAGGATATCGTGGAAGAAGTCTAAGAGGTTTGTTAAACAGGAACGTTTTTTACGAAAGCCGTGTTGAGTATCTTTAAGTATGTTATTTTCCTCTAAGTGATTTACGAGTCTGTCTCGTATGACCGTTTCTAGCATTTTACATACAACTGAGGTTAAGCTAATTGGACGATAGTTACTGGGTAGGGATTTGCTGCCTTTTTTGAATATCGGTGTTACGTTGGCTAGCTTCCACTGATCGGGCATAGTTCCAGACTGCAAGGATTTATTGAATAGTAATGTCAGTGGTTTAGAGAGCTCATCCTTAGCTTCCTTTAGAACTCTAGGCGAGATTGTATCAGGTCCTGGCGTTTTATTTACCTTGAGTTTATCTAAACAATTCAATACTTCTCTCTCTGTAACGGTAATATTGCTTAGAACATCTGAATTATCAATCTGAATCGGCGATGGTGTAGGGATATCACTGAGGTCTTCTGTTGTAAAAACTGATGCAAAGAAGGTATTGAGGGCATTACTCATTTGTTCTTCGTCTTTGGTGTATTCTCCATTTTCATCGACTAACGGTCCAACAGTTGAAGTAACGACTTTTTTCTTTCTGATATAACTATAGAATTCTTTCGGGTTTGTTTTACTTTGATTCGCAATATGTAACTCTAAGGTCTTTTTACTTTGCTTAATTAACTTTTTGGCTTTGCGTCGTAGCTCTACAAATTTCAGCCGTTCTTCGTCATTTTGTGAGGATTTTAATCTATCATTAGCAAATTTTTTAGCAAGCAGGCAGTTTGAAATATCTTTATTCCACCATTTGGGCTTATTATTATGGCCTGGACGCCGAGTTTTCGATGGTATGCAGTCTTGCACTGCTTTTAGGTAAGTGGCTTCGAATAACTTCCAAGATGTATTTATGTCGTTATTGTGAATTAAAAAGCTCCAGTCAGTTTCTTTAAACATAGCTCTAAGTTTATGGAAGTTTGCTTTCTTGAAATTAGGGACTTTTTCGATGCTACTATTTGGTTCGTTACTAGTAAACTTTAAAGTGAAAGTTATCGTACGATGGTCGCAACAGTGTGTTATCGTACTGTTGGAATGGTTGTGGTTGTGAAAGTTGTCTGCAACCAGTGTAATATAGTGTGTGAGGTACATATGGTATGGTATCGTACTGTTGGAATGGTTGTGGTTGTGAATGTTATCTGTAACCATTGTAATATAGTGTGTGAGGTGCATGTGGTATGTTATCATACTGTTGGAATGGTTGTGGTTGTGAATGTTGTCTGTAACCAGTGTAATATAGTGTGTGAGGTGCATGTGGTATGTTATCGTACTGTTGGAATGGTTGTAGTTGTGAATGTTGCCTGCAACCAGTGTAATATAGTGTGTGAGGTGCATGTGGTATGTTATCATACTGTTGGAATGGTTTTGGTTTTGAATGTTGTCTGTAACCAGTGTAATATAGCGTGTGAGGTACATGTGGTATGTTATCATACTGTTGGAATGGTTGTAGTTGTGAATGTTGTCTGTAACCAGTGTAATATAGTGTGTGAAGTGCATGTGGTATGTTATCATACTGTTGGAATGGTTGTGGTTGTGAATGTTGTCTGTAACCAGTGTAATATAGTGTGTGAGGTGCATGTGGTATGTTATCATACTGTTGGAATGGTTGTGGTTGTGAATGTTGTCTGTAACCAGTATAATCAGCTCCATCATGTTGATCAGGTGCTAGCACAACACTGGTTTACTGCACCTCTGATGTCCACCATTACAGAGAGGGGTTGGAAGGTCATGGGGATGAGTATAAAAGACAGTATTCAACCAGCGGGGATTGAACTCCCGGCCTACCTCATGTGAGATATCAGCAGTACCCTCCCTCCATGCAGGAATGGGGCTTATATATACCTCCAGTTATTTATCTACTGTACAGATATCATCAATTTTCTGGTTCTGATTAACAGTTGACGATTATATAAAGTCCAGAAAAGACTTACAAAAGTTAAAGGAGAGACAATATTTAATGGGTGATCACATATTGGTAACTCAGATAGTTTAATTTTAACTAAATATTTTTAAATTATATTGTATGTGCCATTATTGTTATTATATATATATATATATATATATATATATATATATATATATATATATATATATATTGTTATGCCGGGTTATAATACTTCATTCCCGTTATTCGGTCTTCACTAAAATCCGATTCTGGACTTATAGACTCTAAATATCCTCAACAGGAACACATCGAACACGTTCTTAATCACAATTAGGTACTCAATTACAGTAGGTGCTACAGAACACAATAACAACATGCATGTAAATTATACACATTTAGTCTATTCAAAGGCGTATAGTTATAGACTGAGAGTTAGCTTAACAATTACAAGGAATAGTAAGCAACAGTAGAATGCATTTGATCATAAGTATCAGTATCTAATCAACAGATACAACATAGAAATAATATTATAGTATTATAGGGGAATATGCAGTTATAGAATGGACACGTTTATATATATATATAGATTCAACCCTTGATAATAATATTTATGTGAGTTGAGTGTCTAACGTATAATATTCTTGAAAGTGAATTAGTAACTATGAAATCTCCAAACACGTATGAATGATCTATTTAAGCAACAGGGGAAGCGCACAAGGATTTATGTCTCAACATTCATTCACGGGTGGCGAGTAGCGCGCAGGTAGCTCAAACACTACTGCTTGAGATAAAGTTTAACCCGGTAGGTCAATCAGGTCATTCTAGGTACTGCGGTTATGGAAACAATATTAATTCTTTATGCGACTATATACGTCTTCGTATTTGGAGTATTCAATTGAACTTAACAGGAAAGTGGTGATGTATTGCTTTTACAGTTGATTATATACTTAGATTAACCCCTAACTATCGGCGTGCAACATAAGTCGAGTATAATAAATCTGGACTATCTGGCGGCGCGCGACATAGGTCGTGTGGCAATTTCAGCACGTAATGTTGCTGAGAGAGAGAGACAAGTGGTGGCAGGAGAGTAGCGAGCGTATGACTGCTCCAGACCACCGCGGCGAACCTACTGACACGAATCCCACCTCCTCCCTCCCTCTCTCACTCGCTACATACTGAATTGTATGGGGAAAGTACCGAATTACATGCTTTTTGCGCTCGTGTTGCGTGGTTGTTGCAAGAAAACTAGCCGTCATAAAAGGATCGTTATGGTGTCATTGGAAAGCTCTGTTTATGCCCTTTCAGGGATAGATACTTGTTTTACGCTCTGGGTCTTATTTAGGCATGAAAATGATCACGTAAACAGCCCTATTTTGGCTAAAAACACCCCGCTGGGCGGTACATATAAATAAACCGCTAGCCCGCTAATAAGGTGTTAATATGAGAGAATTATGATATGAACATAATAATTCACTAACGATTATATGCGAAAAATAATCTCTTTTCTAGGTCGAGGAATTCAGATTTAATACTTTACCTCTACTGTTGAATATTCAAAGGTTTAATATCCCTTGGATGAAATCAATCAAAGATATAATTAATGTAATTAAAATAGTTAATATAAAGCAACGTGTAAATAAAATAGCGTGTACGAATGATTAGTATATTACTAATAATGATAAAATGGCGCACTTGACGAAGTTGTACTTGTGGAAATACCTAATAAGGCATAAAAGGAGATCTGAACGAGTTAACAGATTCCTATAAAGAATATATAACAAATTGAGGTTGTATTCGGACTGATGAATAATTAGATAATGGATCTATGCAAGACTAGAATTCTTAGACGAGAAGAATCGAAATTATCTACATCAATAAGGTAGTGAACAAATATACGGTACATAGAATAAACGAATTAACACTTAATATCAATAAGTGCAGCTTAAGTTCTCTCGAATAAATTAGATTAAATAATCAACAATATATCTTCTTATAAGAGGGTGGACTGAGGTATAATAAAATGTGAAATTGAGCGTAGGTTCTAGGTAGAAATAC
Source organism: Paralithodes platypus (assembly GCA_032716605.1). Classification (NCBI taxonomy): domain Eukaryota; kingdom Metazoa; phylum Arthropoda; class Malacostraca; order Decapoda; family Lithodidae; genus Paralithodes; species Paralithodes platypus. Next base: position 58,745,779 of record CM064512.1, on the reverse strand, counting down.
AATTCAAGAAGGGAATAAATACACGGAATACACTTCAACTTCAACTTGCAACATACATAAGAGAATGGACATATACAAGGAAAATCTGTGAGTATTTGGCTAAGTAAATAATTAACCCGAGTATGTAACGTATGCGTAAGACGTTTTAAGAGAGTTATAGGGATGATATTAACACTTAGATCTTGGACACAGATCTATATAACAATAAGTATAGGTTCTGAAGGATTAACACATACGCAATAATTAAGGATCTTGAACACAGATCTATATAACGTTTAGCACTTAAATTAATTAAAAAAGGGGAGACTCCAGGTTTTTTTTGGCTCTGGTCAAAATTTCAAGTTTTTTGTTCTCTCTGTAAACTGCTTCTTTTAACATATGAGAATAGCATAAGAAGGAACAAAAACACATACTGCATCCATAACCCCCAGGGGCGGGGGTTCGCCCAGGACCCCCCCAAAACTGAATAAAATTCAGTCAATAAAAAAATAAAAAAAATTGTGTCTGTAGTCTAAAGGGCTTCTGTAAGCAATAGAAATGATCATATGAGGGCATAAACACCCTTATTACATCCGTAAGGTACCCCTTTGGGGTGCCCAATATCAAGGATTTCGGTCAAATTCGAATGAATATGTACTCTAAAACGTGGGTGAAAAATAAATGTTAAATTAGTTAACCATCAAAGGTCATTTTCTATAGGTAGCTCTCCCCATAGAAAACATTTATGTAGGAGGGGTAACAAAACTAGACCACCAGAATGGATTTACACTTCTCTGAAAGTTACAAATTAAATTGCTAGTAATTACTTTTTGGCCCTAACGAGTCTATTAACTGGATTTGGTATTGCCCAAATGCATTCCCCATCTAACCACAGCAAATTGGCATATAAAAGTACATTCTCTCGTCGTTTTTTTTTTCGGCGATTTCCCGCAAATTTAGGAGATATGACCCTTTGAAAGTCACATTTCAGCTCTACCCCAAACTAATGGTATAAAATATTTTGTTCTCACCACCTTCTATTATTTATAGGGGAGAAAGCTGACGCTACTTTGTAGGGGATGCTGGTAGGATACGCCATGCCAAAATTGGGGGAAATTTGGAAAAACTTCAGTGAGTTAATACTTTTTTGTGAAATTCTGCGCTCACGCGCGCGCGCACGTACATAGAGAGCTGATTTTCTCATCGAGTCAACGTTACACCATGACGGTAGATGTGGCAAAAGGCCAGCAATGAGTCTCTTATAGAAGCTGAGATAAAAATCATCCTGGAGTCTCCCCTATATTCACATATTCTACCTTACCTTCACAGTAATAATCACAACGTAAGATACTGAGAGACAATTAGGGTAATTTAGGAGGGTAGGGGTTCGAGAGCATGTCTGGCCGACGTAGAACGTAGATTCACTGGTCACGACTTCAGGAGGCGCTGCTTCTCACAATCAGGACTTCAGGATCTGGACGTCAGACGGAGCACAACAGGGCTCGTCGTCTTCTCGAGGGAGGGGGGAGGGTGAGACAACTTTCCACTGCTGTTAGATGCACCGTGCTTTTCAGCCTTAAGAACATTACCCCAGTGGATACCTGCTTAACTTCTCTTCAGTTTCCTTGAGACTATGTTCAGATTAATTTTTATCTTTGACTTATAGGAACTTAATGTGAGAGGAATATAGTGAATCGTTGTGATATAGTTTGTGAGGTTAATACTTAACTTAAACATACATAATAGGTATTATTGGATACATAATGAAAATAGGTATTTTATTTAATACTCGGGTGAGAGTTACTGAGCCTAGAAAAGATACAATCGTAACAATGGTGATTATGTTATAATTGAGGCTTATTGTTTATCTTCTAGATAACTCAGTTCTTCTTTTTCCTCTCACTGTGGTTGATAGTTATGCCGGACGATCATCTTTGACCGGCTCTATTATACCCACTTATCTCGATAACACTCGGGTCCTTGGTGTTGCATTTGCATAAACATATGTTCATCATAATGCAAATCTAGGGACTGAGCGAATGGTGGCTGGTGATTGGTGAAGACAGTTTGAGAGCTGGACGGTGTTTGGGTCCCACTCTTATCCTTTTGTGACTGACTTAGGTGATTCTGCTCTCTGGTGTGTGGAACATGGGAAATTCCTGGGACTATGGGGAACTCTGGTAGATGACTTCTTCTCTGGGTTTTGGTGTCTCGTTTCGCCTTGCTGTTCACCTGGAGGCTAGCAATCCTACAGGTAATGTTTGACCCCGTGCTTTTCAATCCCGTCACTTCATATATATATATATATATATATATATATATATATATCTATCTATCTATCTATCTATTGCCTGACGCCGTGATCCCCGAAGGGGTGGCCACGAACGAACCGCCCCCATGTACCTCTGTCCCCAGTCAGTCGACGCCCCTCCCCCCAACCAGCACCACCTTCGTTCATGTACTTCCTCACTCCATCCTTCCACCTCATATTCGGTCTACCTCTCCCCCTCTGTCCCTCCACCTCGCTCTCATACACCCTCTTAGTCATTCTCTCGCTTTCCATACGTTCCATATGGCCGAACCATCTCAAGTTGTTCCTTTTCACACTTTCCAGCACATCTACCTCCACACCACACCTCCTTCTTACTTCCTCATTAGTCTGTCTATCCCTCCATGTAACTCCGCACGCACTCCTTAAGTAATTAATTTCCACTGCTCTCACTCTTGGTCTGAGTCTCTCAACCAACGTCCATGCTTCGCTTCCGTAAGTCAGTGTCGGGATTACCACACTGTCATGCAAGGACTTCTTCACTTCCATACTGACCACCCTATTTTTTGTTACTGCTTTTAGCGTTCCTACAACCCTCTTCCCCTGTTGTACCCTCTCCCGCACCTCTTCATCCATAGTCCCATCTTTACTACACACACTGCCCAGATACTTAAAAGAGTTGACGATCTCCATAGCCTGACCGTTCAGCTTCACCTCACACTCTGTGACTTCACCCCTTTCGAAGACCATAACCTTGCTCTTCCCCGTATTTACCTTCAAATTCCGTTTTTCGCACACTGTTCCAAACTCATTTACCAGACCCTGCAACTCCCATTCATTATCACTCATCAGAACTGTATCATCCGCAAACAGCAGTATAGGTAGCTTCCACTCAATTCCCTCCCTTTTCAGCGATACACCAACATCCACTGCTCTTGATAGTATTTCTTTCATAACTCCATCCATATATACAGTAAACAACCACGGGGACATCACACACCCCTGTTTCAAACCAACATTCAGGTCAAAGAACTCGCTCTGCTCACTCTCCACACGTACTGCCGCCTTTGCACCCTCATACATGCTCTTCACTGCTTTCAGCAACTTGCCCTCTACTCCGTATATTCTAAGTACTTTCCACAAACCTTCTCTATCCACTCTGTCATAGGCCTTCTCCAAGTCCATAAAGGCAACATACACCTTTTGTTTCTTCTCCAGATACTTCTCCACAACACAATTCAGGGTAAAAATCTGATCTACACATCCTCTTCCCTTCCTAAAACCTCCCTGCTCGTCGCCTATCCATTTCTCCGTTCTCACTCTCACTCTCTCAATCACTACCCTACTGTATACCTTCCCTACTACGCTTAGAAGACATATTCCTCGGTGGTTACCACACACTCCTCTTTCCCCTTTGCCCTTATATAGGGGGACTATTATGCCAGTCTTCCAGTCATCGGGTGCACTCCCCTTCTCCCATGCTAGTTTGCACATTTTCCATACCCATTCTATCACTATCTCACCACCATACCTCAACATTTCCCCACACACTCCATCTGTTCCTGGTGCTTTCCCCAACTTCACTCTTTTCATGGCTTCCCACACTTCTGACCTCCTGATCCCCACCTCCTCCTCCACTACTTCTCTTCTTCTCCCTCCCATACCATATCCAGCTATGTTTGCTGGCTCTTCATTCCTTTCATTTAGCAACTCACTGAAGTACTCCCTCCATCTTTCGACTCTCTCTTGCTTCTCGGCTAGCATTCTCCCATTCTTATCTTTCACACCCTTACTGTTTCCCTTGCTACCTTCCCTAACTTTCTTGACTTCTTTCCAGAACAGTTTCTTACTCTCCCTCCATTTTACACTCAGATTCCTTCCAAATTCCTCATCTACTCTTCTCTTACTTTCCTTCACTACTCTCTTCACCACCCTCTTACTCTCCACGTACCTCGCTCGTTTCTGTCTCTCGGAATCTTCATTCCCTCTGCTACCCAACCACTCTCTATATGCTTTCTTCTTTTCTTCCACAGCTATTCGTACCTCTTCTGTCCACCATGCTGTACCTTTCACTCCCCTCCCTCTTCTCCTCACTCCACACACCTCCTCACATGCTGCACAGATCTCATCCTTAAACACCTTGCTCATCTCCTCCACTTCCTCCATAACTTCCAGGTCGAACCCACCTAGTCGTCTTTCCACTGCTCTCCTGTACTCCTCCCTGATTTCCTCCTCCTGCAACCTCTCCACCCTCCTCACCATTCCACCCTCCTCTCGCCTCCCTCCCGCTCTCCTCACCCACTTCTTTTGTATCCTAACCTTAGCTACCACTACATAATGATCAGACAGACCCCCTCCAATACCCCTATACACCCTAGCATCCATCACAGATTTCTTCATTCGTTCATCCACACATACATAATCAATCAATGACTTTCGTTCCACCACTGTCTTATCCTTCATCGTCAACATCCGTTTCCACGTGTACCTGTGGATCATTCTGTGTCGGAAGAAGGTGTTGGCTATCCACAGCCTCCTCCCCACACATACGTCCACAAGTGCACTACCATTCCCATTCACCTCTGATGGTACCCCCCACCCTCCCACCACTCCCTCAACTTTCCTATCACCCACCTTACCATTCATATCCCCAATCAGAAATATTCTTTCGTTCTTGTCAAACTTCTCCAGGCACGCCTCCACATTCATCCAGAACTCCTCTTTCTTTCTTTCAAGTATATCCTCTGTCGGGGCATACACGCATACAATCACCCACGTTTGTATTCCTACTTTCATTCTCACCCACACAATCCTTGAATCCACAGACCCATACTCTCTTACACATTCCTTCCATTTGCTACTTACAAACAAACATGCACCTTCTCTCGCTGTTCCTTCACTCACTCCAGCACACACACCCATTCCACACTCCCACTCTCTCACATCTGAACCTTTCCATTTGGTCTCTGTCATTCCACATACATCCAGCCTGGCATTCACTAACACTTCCAGAACCTCTCTCTCTTTTGTGCCATCATTCATGCCACTAACATTCCACGTAGCCATTCTCAGAATGTCCGAAGGCATGTCCTTAGTCGGTCGTGGTTCGTCAACGTTGGTTCCGTCCGCATCCGAAGCTGTTCGTTCGTTTTTCCTTGCTTCGATATTTTTTCCGGGTGGGGGTCGCAAGCCCACCGACCCAACCTCTTTAGTCGCCTCTTACGACACGCAGAAGGCACGTGGGGCATATTCTATTCCCTAACCCCCAGGGGGGGTTATATATATATACAGTATATATATATATATAGTATATATATGTATATGTGTGTGTATGTGTATATATATATATATATATATATACTGTATATATATGTTTTTTCCACCAACCAACTTCACCTCTAAACTCAATGAAATCAACAAATACATGTGGCACCCCAAGGACTCGAACCTAGGATACTCACATCGAAATTCCGCGCACTTATGCATTACGCTATCAAGACAGTTATATATATATATATATATATATATATATATATATATATATATATATATATATATATGTGAGTGTGTGTGTATTTATTTAATTTTTTCGGGGGGAAGGGATGGGGAATGGGGAATTATACAATTTAAATACTTATAGGAAAAATATTTCATAAACTCTAACCTAATCTAATATAAAATACTGAAACACACCCCAACTCAACCAAAATGAACTTAATGTAACATAACGTAGGCAAGCCTAAACTAGTCTAATTTATTCCATACTAACTTAACCTAGCCAAGCTGAACCAAACAGAGACTGATCTAACCTAAATCAATAAAATATATCCTGTCCAAACTTAAACCCACCCAACACAAACGTATTCTAGCATGGACTACATCTTAGCCAACTACAACTTAAACCCATCACAACCGAACTTATTCAATCCTAGCCTAACTTAACCCTTTGGGCACCAGCGCCGCAGCATAAGTGTCGGCAATGTATGTAACGCTAAACCCCAGAGCCGCATAGTGTGCGTCGGCACTGTCGACCTTATTTACTCGTGTCCTATGGTAGCTAGAGGGTTCAAACTTGTATGGGATATACGGTCATATACCTTATGATGTTGCCGAACAGTGGCGGTACTCGGCAATCCTCAAATCCAGCCGTGCAGGTGGGGACGGGCGGGTGGGGAATGCCAGTTTACCCACTAATCTCACCGCCACTCTCGACTTTATTTACTCTTATCCTATGGTAGCTAGAGGCTTCAAATTTGTATGGGATATACCTTATGATGTTGCCAAACAGTGGTCATAATTTGCAACACCCAAGTCCAGCCGCGGTGGGGAGTGGGGAGAGGGATGTGCGGGAGGAGGGGGGAAGACAGTTGTCCCGTTGACTTCGCGAGTGTCTGACTTACCTCGTCGCCTCGCGATGTTGGAACAAAGGGAAGAGAGTGTGTATCCCTCTCCCACTGCTCCCCATGACATAGTTGACTCCCCACCAAGTGGGGAAGAAGAGGAGGAGGATGACCCAGACCCCATGACATTCCTAAAAATTCCGCCAGGCCATCGTAGGGGTCAGAAGAGATGAGCTGAGGATGAGAGGTGTAATGTTGCTACACAACAACAAGTGCAGTGTGGGTCTCCCCCACACCTGCCTTCACCACCACCTCACACTCTCCCCACGAAAAATACAATGTCAAAACCCATATTTCTAAATCAAAAGTGCCTAAAACAATGTGTAAAACTCATATTCTAATATAAAACATACAATAAAGTCTAAAATCAATAAACAGAGTGTGTGAGAGAGGTAGAAAATGAAAACGAGAGTGGTGGCAGACAAGCATTAGTCAGCTGGCCTTGTATACGTGCTCGCGTTTTGTGCCAAGATGGCCGCCGGTCGCCATAGTAACCAGGACGCGCGCAGGTGTTGCCACTCGTTGGCATTTATAAAACTTGAATCTATGCACTTATCACACTGTAACTTCACTTACAATGACATTATGTGATCCATGTTGCTAATATATGAACTATGAAGGCACACATGATGCTCGGTTGGTGTAAATAACAGTCACTCGAAAATTGGAGGCATTGTACATCAACCATGCTGCCTCACCCAGCTTTGGGGTGCTGCTGAAAATCTATTTGTGAATAATTTTGTTACACATGAATAATTTGTGTTGTCCAAGAACCTATGTTTTAACTATATCAAAACAACTATTGAAGATAAATATATTCCGATGACACTTTTGAAATGAGCGCAAACCATTAGGCCCTATTGCTTAGCATATCACGAAATTATGACCATCTAAACTCTGAAAAACGATTCTGTATCCTTATATATCGATTTTCAATGTGCTATTTTCATCTTATGGAATATATTTGTCAGGATATATACTATTATGGGTGTTGCTCTATCTTTGGATGTATAATACATTGCATGTAGAGGTGATTTAAACATACAGTGTATAGGGTAGTGTAATTTCCACTTGATACTGAATGGTAATCCTATTATGTTTCCAAGAAACTTAACCAAGCGAGAGAGAGTTAACAAACCATCATGCAAACTTTCCAGGCTAAAATGAAACTTTTCACGTATGAACTCCAGGAAGACGTTCACTATTTTCCTAAAAAAAAAATAGTAAGCCATAATGGATAATTTGGAAGTTAGTCTTTAATCATTTATCTTTGGAAGACACCTGCCTTAGTTCTCTCGGTATAGTCACAGTCTATAACCGTGTCCAGCTTCACAACGGTAACTTGATTTAACTTGCTTGATACAAAGAAGTTACAAGGCTTACACTAGGCTGAGCTTGGCCGAGGAGTTCATCTCCATATTTTTATACTTTAGAGCTTGTGATGGAGATATGGGCGATTTATTTAGCTTGGTACAAAGGGGCTACTGCATATTATCCAGATAAACACAGTTCATCTCACTGGATGGAACGTCACAGCAAATATAATATTAAAATGTTCCTTAACAAAACTTCATTATATATATTTTGTACAGTCAACAATTTGCTCAGATTTGTATTTTTATATTTTCTATCTTAGTTTCCTCCCTAGACCTTCCCCCCTAGACCCCCCCCCCCCCCGCACCTCCCCCCAACTAATGGGGCTAAGCATGAGGAAGAAGGGGGACCAGAAAAACGACCATCTCCCGTTAAGATATGGCCTAAGTTTTCAAGGCCATTCTGAACAGAATCGAATAGTCTCCTTAATTTGTTTCCTAATATTTACATTTCTGAGGTCCATTTTGTAGTTTGATTATTCATATTGGGCCTGGATTTCATGTCATTTAGTGTAGTGCCATAGCCATCAGTGCCTGCGTGTATACAAAACTCTCTTAGACTGTACTAATACCTATTATTTATTCAAATATTTGCATTTAGGTGGTTTGCTTAACCAGACTTTTTATATATATTTAAGGACTGACTTTCTTTTTACTAGAAAGTTAATACATTTATATTGGTTACTCTGAAATATGTTGTAGTAATTATTAAAAATTAGAATAATGCCTGAGAAATGAACCTGTAACCTTCCAAAGTATAACACTCTTATTAACCCTTTGGGTGTGGTTGCTTCTAAAGGGAATAATACAACAAGGCGGCTATTTTCCCAAATCTGTAGCTAGCCCTGAGCGAATTGGAAAGAGCTCCAATGAAAAGATTTAGTTGATATCTCCCTATAATAGTCACTATACCCTCCCTACCTCCATACACCAACCAGGAAAATTGATCAATACTTTGCTTGTTTCGTCGCTGAAAGCCGACTCGCCACATGACACTCAAGTAAAAATAAATAATGTTCTCCTTCCTTTTCCTCTTTCAATAACTCAATTATATGTACAGTTATCTTATCATGTTTTGTGTTTACAAGACAGTATGAGATGAGTTGTTGAAATGAAAATTAAATGAACCTCATATGGTTTATAGCTGTCACAATTACATGAAGAAGTGGCCCTGTTTACGTTGATTTTCAGCTTTTAACACTTACGCTGCGGGCATATTTCCCCAATATTAGGGCTCATTCAGGCACTCCTTAATGATTGAGCAACTGTCTGAATTAAATTAAATCTATTCAGTCAAAAACTAGAACATAGTTTCAAACTGACACCAAAATGAGCTTCGTAGCGTATAGGATTCATCCACACCACTACCATAGACATCGGCAAAATATTTGCTAATACTGAGCGAATATCGCTAATGTCGCGCTACATTTGCCTTTGGCATCGCTGCATATGTCTAGCGGAACATGGTTGATATCTCATAGGGCCGCGGCTGCCTGGCTGGAGAGCGGAGAGGGGCCTGCCGCGCTCACGCTCACTCGGACTCGTCTCCAGGCTTTAAAAGCCTGAAAATTGCTATAAATTGCCATGGCGTTATGAAACGTCCCCCGCAGCCATATGGGTTAAAGCACCTCTTGATTGAACACACACCATCCCTCAACCAATGCACTAATCACACTGATATAAGTATGGATGGTAAGTTTACGACCACCTGGAAGCAAGTGGGGCAGGTTGGTGCAACAAAATAAAACGGTACTACCAGAACGTATATATACATCGGCGGCAATAGAGCCCTTTTTATATAGGATATTATACATCGGCAGCAGGAAAAGATGTGGCAGAGAGTTTTTCAGGAGAGAGAGAGAGAGAGTGAACCACAAGTGAAACCACCAAATTTCTCTCAGGATATTGCCCGAGTTCGTTCCTTCCTTCTCTCTCTCTCACTTTCAGTCTCTCTCTCTCTCTCTTTTCTCCTTCTTGTCACCTCTTCCTCTTTCACTTCACTTCTCCTCTTCCTCTCTCCTATATAAAACACATCACTATATTAACAAAGCCAAATACCAACTGGTGTTCACAGGAGGCTAGGTCAACATTATAATACTAACATCCAGGATATACCATGTTGGTCAAATACAAAATACTAACATAAAATAAATTATAAACAAAGTACGAACAATTTATTGTACATAAAATATGGTTGTAAAAGGGGACAATCACAAAATGTTATGTACTGACTACATCGATCATAGGCATACACAATACTACCATACTGATATATGCCCATGAATATTCTTTCCTCTCACTTAAACATTAGGCTACCATAGTGCGGTGGGAATATGAACATGATTAGATTAATATCTAGTGTTCGAGAATGGATAATAAGTCGTAGGCGTGTGCATAAACCTTTTTAACCGTCTTGGTGGTGTAATGGTTGAGGTGTCTAAGGGTCTGTGTGTGATAACCCAGGTTCGAATCCCGGTGGATCACATAATTATATGCTTTCATTAAATTAATTGGAGGTGTTTGGTGGTGTGGTGAAATTAATAAAAACTAGATTATCAGTAGGTTCAGGGGTATCTCGTATTGGGCTACCATAGTGTGGTGGGAATATGAACATGATTAGATTAATATCCAGTATTCGAGAATGGATAATAAGTCATAGGTGTGTGCATAAGCCTTTTTAACCGTCTTGGTGGTGTAATGGTTGAGGTGGCTAAGGGTCTGTGTATGATAACCCACGTTCGAATCCCGGTAGATCACATATATGCTTTCATTAATTTCATTGGAGGTGTTTGGTGGTGTGGTGAAATTTAAAAAAAAAAAAAAATAAATAAATATATATATAGTCCCTACGGCCCGTTATAACAGCTCAAACGAAACTTAGAAATCCAAATATTAGGATGTTAATTAAATAGAAGATTCTTGTCAGTCTTGGATAATTTTTAACATTGTACTTCGTTATCGGTTTCATAACAATCTATTAAGAGTAAAATTTGACCTGCTGTGTGGGTTTTGAAGAAGGACAAACCAAAACTACTACTGTACTAGATAATACAATGGTCCGGTAAAAAAGTGATTGGTTGTGTCAGAGAAATACAGACTACTACTAATATCATATATCATTGGTTGACATGATTTGGTGTTAGGCTATAAAGGACACAGCAGGAGAGAGAAGTTGATAGTAGGAACAATATTGGATATATATCATTATGACACAGTAACATAATGAGATCTGAAGAATCACTTAGGACCATAGATTGCTCAATACATACATGTTTGGACACTCTAAGACACAAATTATGGCCCTCTCTAACTCTTCAAACTGCTTAAATAAATAACTGAAATGGAAACATCTAGTAACAAATCAATGATTGTAATGGACTCTCGGCATCAGGTACTTCAGGAACAAACTACTTTAGGGATCATTCATAGCTACCTCAGGAACAGGGCGGCCACTACCAGAGTTTTTACTCAGGCTCAGCGCCCGACACTGGTGTAACCTCTCGCTAGGCTTGAAGGATTCGGGGCAGCTCCTCTTTTCGCTCTCGGCCGAGCTGCTCGAAGTAATTGTCAGGCTTGTCAGAGGAAATCAGCGTTTTTAGTGTGCTTAGCTCCAGGCATTTTGTGGAATATACAGCAGCTGCAGCAGGCTACATGTTGTCTCATTAACTTTGTCATAAGCAGAGTCGTCAGCCCACTGTCTATTGTTCATTTTCCTAAGACCTCTTATGTCACCAGTACCGTCCACCAAGCTAGAGTGTTGCCGCTGAGGGAGGGGAGAGGGGCAAGTGCAAGTCCTGATTGGAGAAAAATACTGGTGGTAAGTCCTGGGGTATCTGAGTTTCTGGAGGCAAACACATGCCATATAAGGCCTAGTCTGGAGAGCTTTCCTGTGGTACCAGGCTGGAATAATCACAAGATCTAATCCCTGCTCATCGCCTTGATTTTGCCCCGAGCTGATGCTGGTGAAGGTTCAAGGTCCTTGGAGGCTACCCAGATAGGCCAATCAGAAGTCATGAGCTAATCTACTGCTGCTTTTCTAATCCTGGATAAGGGCTTTACCCGGATTAATGCTGGGGAAGGTTGGGGGTTTCTAATTTCAGCTCTGTGAGGTGAGCAAGGGAGGGTATATAGGTTTCGGGGAGGAGGGTGGGCTGGTTGTTTTCCAGTAGATACCTCATAATCATCTCCTTCACAGTTAAGTTTGGTGGGACACAAACAATTTTATATAGATTAAATCGACATTAATGCGTATTGTTGTCCATACATCTATCTATCTATTGCCGGACGCCTAACTCCCGTTGAGGGTGGCGATATACAAAACGCCCCAAGTGGACCTATTCCCCATAAGGACAATCCGTGACAGATTATGAAGGACTTACAGGACTGAATACTCAACTTAGGGGCCGTCCGACTCAAGAGGCCGTCTTTTAGCACATGTTACAGCATATACAGCATATAATATATAATATATAGTATGTTTACTTTTATTGACAATAATATAAACATGGAATGATTAGCTTACTCACTTCCCTCCTCCCTCCTCTCAATCTCTCTCTTTATCTATCTATCTATTTACCAACTTTTCACGCTCACCAATTCATCCCGTAAATCCTACTTGGAAATGCCTCTCTCTCTCTCTCTCTCTCTCTCTCTCTCTGTATAACTCTGCCACTTTACACGCTGCATGTAGTAGGTTTTCAATATGCTTCTTGAAGATGAGAAAATAAATCAATGATCGTTCCTAGTATAATGATCTTATCAGCCTTATGGCATATTTTGTCTTCAATTTACAAGGAGGCTAGTTTCCTGATTGTCAATCTTGTTTCTTTGATATGATGAAGTATTGGCTCTTCTCTACGACAAACTTGAATAACCACGTTCTTCCCATTAACAAATAATGTTCAAAAAGTGTCTCGATGCGATTTGCTACATTTCAACGTTCCTCGGTAGGGTATGACATGACTTTCTAATTCAACGGAAGATATGAAAATTAAAATGATCCCCAGATATACTAAATACATTTAATACATAACACTGTACTCACAACCACCAGAGTCCACCATCTCTGCATTACCTGTGGGGCAGATAACATTATGGGTTAATATTATAGTTCCAAAGTATCTCTCAGTATATAATGCACCTGTAAATCACCTTCAAACTAATATACGCTATCTACAATTCTCTTTAAGCTATATTTGTAAAGCTTTATTCAGTAGAAACCTGTCCCGGAAGAAGACCTGTTTATCATGCTCTGTAAGATTAATATCACTCGCCATGAACTATCCTACACCAACATAGGATGAAATATATTGTAATACTAAATACAAATTAAACAAAAGAGCTTCTAGAAAATGCAGTAGTAGTATTGCAAGTAATACTACTAGTAACAGTAAAAATATTAACCTGATCCTGAAAAATACGCCAAGTTACCGGTACCCATAATTATGTTCAGTCGGTTGTGGAAACTATTTGTATACGTGAGGTTCTGTGGTGTTTCAGTAGTGACGTCATTGTATCACCATGGTAACAGACTCCGCTTACTACGGTACACTCACCATATAAGGTCCTACACATAAGTATCAATATTTTCACGATGATTGGATAATTACCGACAAACAAGTACACACACATACTTAAATGTCAACACACACACACACACACACCCCACACACATGTAAACAATAACACATAATATATACCTTTATAAATACACATACAAAGACACACGAACACTTCCACATCATTCACCATCTGTATTCTGCAGCGGAACTAAATACAAGTTACAAGGAAAGACCGTTTGAAAAATATGTTCTTAACCTTTTCAAGATACGATTATGTGTGTCTTCGATTGTTTCGGGCTATTAGTAAACTATTTTATTCAGCTTAGGAAGGAATTGTGGAAGTCAGAGGGTTAGTTGCTAGATATTTTACCCATTATATTTCTAAGGGGCCTTCCAAACCTGAGAATCCTCTAATGTTAGCTATTCATTAAGGGGGGTGACCTGCTTTTATTCTCTCTCTCTCCTTTTCTCTCTTTCTCTGGCTTGTATCCATTCGGCCCCATTCAGCCAACTGTTTTAAGACGTGTATCGCCATTCAGGTGTCGATTTCTTCCTGGCGAGCGATAGCGAGCCAGCATTGTATGGAGAAATTCGGCTTCGCCTAAGATATTTTTCTATCGAAAAATGTACAAATTGTGCTTGCTGTCAAAACTAAAATATATATTATGATGGCTCGCTACCACTCGCCAGGAAAATATTGACACCTGGATGGGGTAAACGTCTTAAAACACTAGGCTGAATGGGGCCGAATGGATACAAGCCAAAGAAAGAGAGAGAGAAAGAGAGAAAAAGCGAGGTGGGCCCCCTTAAGTGACAAAGCGTCCTGTAACACTGAAAGAGCTGAGGCAATGCTATCACTACTTGTCTCATAGTTAAGGGAGCTCAAGACGGTATTGTGCAGCATAATTTACTGGTTCGGCTCAATGGTTTAAGGAAGAGGTTTAGTTTACTCTCTAAACCTCTATCAAGCTTAAAAAAACACCCACAAGACCCCCTTTCGATATAAATTTGTAAATTTTTCGGTAGAAAAATGTCCCGGCCGTAGGCCGATTCCTCTTCAAATGCAGACTCGCTATCGCTCGCCAGGAAAAAATCGACACCTAAATGGCACGAAAGGTCTTAATATTGGCCAATAAATGGGGCAAAAGGTCTGAGAATCGCCAAATTAATGGGGCGAATGTCTTGAAATCTCATAACTAATAGGGGTAAACATGAGGGAGAAGGAGGACTCGAAACACCAACTGCCTCCCCTTAAGGTTGAGGGTAAATATAATTGTAATGTTATAATTTTGTCTCAGGTTGATTGTAGGAAAATTGCTAATTAAATCAGCTTTGGAAGGGCCTCTTGAAATCACGGGGTAATGTCGATCTCAGACTTATAAAACTCCCTCTTAAATTGAATATATTCGTCTATTGTTAGCTACAATTAAGGGAGAGGTACTCGCTTTTTCTGGACCCCCTTCTCCCTCATGTTTAGACCCATTAGTTTTCCGAATTTAAGACGTTCGTTCACTAGTTTGGCGATTTTGAGACCTTTCGCCCCATTACTTTGTCAATATTTAGACTTTTCATGCCGTTTAGTTGTCGATTGTTTCCTGGTGAGCAATAGCGAGCCTGTAATATTTGAAGGAATCGGCTTTCGGCCGGGACATTTTTCTACTGAAAAATGTACAAATTATCTTGAAAAGGCGTATATGGATGTTTTTTTAAGCTTGATGGAGGTCTAACGAGGAAACTCAAAATTAGATAAATAAATTAATAAGTAGCCCCAATAAACAAGCACCAGCCCCTTAAAGGCAAGTTGTCCCCGTATACTGGTAGGGATAAAAGGCCCTCATCTTATAAAAGGGTTAATTATTAAAGGTCTAGATTTGGAAAAGAAACTCATCAAAATGTAAACGAAGTTTTGGTAGCTTGGTGTGGAATGGAATATGAACTAGGAATTTTCGCTCGAGTTTCTGCTAGCGCTCTTGCTCGCTCTCTCTCTCTCTCTCTCTCTCTCTCTCTCTCTCTCTCTCTCTCTCTCTCTCTCTCTCTCTCTCTCCAGTAGCTTTTTTCTCAAATAAAGACCTTCTGTGCTTAACCTTCACTATAATCGCTTCCTTTAATATAGCTTCATCAGGTCAATGACATCAGTCTGATGAAGCTATAATTATGCCAAACGTTGTCAATAAAATGCTCCTCCTCATAATTATGGTGTTTATATTAATGTCAAATTTTCTGAGTTTATTATTATTTAAGATGAAGTATTTGTTTTGTGGACCCCTTCTCCTTCATGTTTAGCCCAATTAGTTATGAGATAGTAAGATGATTCGCCCCATTACTTTGGCGATTTTAATACCGTTCTCCCTCTCTGGGTGTCAATATTTTCCTGGCGCGCGATAGCGAGCATGGAATTTAGGAGAAACTGGCCTTTGGACTGAACATTTTTCTACCGAAACATGTACAAATTTACCTGGAATGGGGGTTTTGGGAGTATTATTTTTGGGTATGGTTAGTCAGGTTGCGACCGGTTGCTATGTTCAAAATATATAAATATTCTGGTAAATATCAGACGACTTTATTAAACTTGGGAAAGGTCTCTAGGCATGGTAAGGGTAAAGGCAATCTCAGGGAACCTTCCAACTCTAAAATATCCTTCCTAAACAATTCAATCGTCTCATGTTAGCCAGAATAGAAGGAAAGAGCAAGTTAACCCATTCTCTACCGGTGATGTACTTTTAATTATATTCTGGCAACTATTAGACGATTTTGTTCAGCTTAGGAAGGACGTCTACCCATTAAAAGGTTACAGACTATCTCAATTAATCCTTTTAGTTACCATATATTCTTCCTAAGCTTCATAAAATCTTCTAAATATACCTGAAATCCAATACAAGAGACGTCGCCGGTACGGAGTGTAAGCTGACCTGACTCTGAGTAGAACATTGTATTAAGCTTAGGAATGACTTAAGGGGACCTAGAGGGTTTATTGAGATAGTAGTAACCTTATTCACAATGGGTCCTTCTTAATCTGCACAAACTCGTATAATACTAACTAGAATACAATTATAGAATGCGATGTGGTATACTGAAAAGCTTAAAGGGAAGGTGGTGGTTTTTTCTGGACCTCCTTCTGCCTCATTTTTCGCCCATTAGTTTTGAAATTTTAAGACGTTCGCCCCATTAGTTTGTCGATTTTAAGTTATTTCGCCCCATTTCTTTGTCTATGGGCTATAATGACGTTTCGTGCCATATACTGTAGGGCTTGATTTTTTCCTGGCAAGCGAGAGCGAGCCTGTACATTTCGAGGAACCGGCCTTAGGATGGGACATATATAAATTTATCTCGAAGGGGGCCAGGGATCCATAGGAGTTTTTGTAAAGCTTGATGGAGGCCTAGGGTGGAAACTAAAATAATAATAGAGATTTATAAATTACTAAATAAATAAATAAATAACACCTACTTGCAGAAGAACAATTGATACACACATTTGATATTACTGTATAATACATACACTGTATTAAATGGAGTAGTAAATTACATAACAATAAATACTGTAATATTAGTCAATGTTTGTGAAAATGTATTGAATGAAAATTATATACAAATGTGTGTTGACTAACTGAATGACTGACTGACGACCGTACTAACTAATTGATTGATTAATTAACTGACTATAAAGGAATGATTGACTGACTGACTAATTAATTGACTAACTGACTGACTGAATAGTTGATTGATAGACTATCTGACTGACTGACTGACTGACGACCGTACTAACTGATTGATTGATTGATTAATTAACTGACTAAGGGAATGATTGACTGACTGACTAATTGACTGACTGAATAGTTGATTGATAGACTAACTGACTGACTGACTGACGGATATGTACAACATTCCAGGCTGTATTATGTAGTCGGGTTTTCAACCTCACAAAATCAATATAATGGTCTGATAATTACATTACGGGTTTTTGCAAACAAATGTATACAAGATTCTATAACATTTAGAGCAATATGTTTAAACACATGAATTACTTAAATTAAAAACAAAATACAATAAAAACTTTGCTAGTATATATAAAATGATGCAAAATGTAGGAACATTGTAAGTAATTTAAAAAAAAACATAAACTAAATAAGGCATACATAGTTTCATGAAAATGAATGTATGTGGAAGCATTATTGATATATGATTAAATATGACCATGGTGTGTGTATGTGAGAACGTGTGTGTGTGTGCTTAGAAGGGGTTCATTCTTACAATACAAAATCTATCTATCTATCTATCTATATGCTGAGGCCCAATCCCCATATTGGGGGTAGCCGACTCAAGACAGAGCAAGAACAGGGAAAACACAAAAACAACATAAAAACAACGAATAAACACAGACAAAAAGCACAAACTCACACACATCCAGGTCACCCAGGACAAGACCCAGAGACCAGGGTCACCAAGGTCGCTCCAGCAGTCCCACGGCCCCCGACCACCCGGAGAGGTTCCGATCTCGGCAGGCAGACATGCAGCGGAGCCAAAGACACAAGCTCTCCCACCACACTTCCAGGCGCTCCCTTCATATTAATCGTCTCCCCGGGCCAGGCGCCTGATGGACTATTATCTAGTCCAACTTGCGCCCGATCCCTTACTCCAAATGACCACGTGTTCGCTCAACTATTCACAAGCATTCTCCATTCACTCCTGTCCACCACCACTTCCCTGCCTGATCTATAGTCATTCCTCTATCATCCAAAGCTTTTCTTACACAGTCTCTCCATCTCAGTGGGGGTCTTCCTGCCTTTCTATATCCCCTTGTACCTGACTCGCATATTCTCTTTGTAAGCCTTTCATCTCCCATTCGTTCAACATGACCATACCAGCTCAGCACCCTTCTGTACACTCTGGCTGACAAATGTTCCTGCTGCCCCACTCTCCTATGTATCTCTTCATTCCTCAATCTGTCTCTACGAGTAATTCCACACATACTCCTCAAGCAGCTCATCTCCATCACATCCAGCACTCTTTTCTCCTTTTTCTTCAGAGCCCATGTCTCAGCCCCATACATCACTGTTGGCACGACAATTCCTTGATACAGTGCACTTTTTACTTTCACTCCGAGATTTCTCGTCTTCCACATACTTCCCATTGCTCCGAAAACCTTCCTTCCTTCACACACTCTCTGTTTTACCTCCATTTCCATAACTCCACTCCTACTTATCGTTCCTCCTAGATATTTAAAACACTCTACTTGTTCCAATATTTCCCCATCCAGCTTCACATCTAGATTCACCATATGCTCTCCCCTATTACACACCATTACTTTACTTTTATTGACGTTCACCTTCAGTTTCCTCCTTCCACAAACCACACCAAACTCTTTGACTACCCGCTGCAGTTTCTCATCAGAATCCGCCACCAATGCTGTGTCATCAGCGAACAGCAACTGATTCAACTCCCAATCTCTACCATTCTTTCCTACTAAACCCAATCCTCTACCAATAGTTCTCCTTTTCACCTCCCTCACCACACCATCCATAAACATATTAAACAGCCATGGCGACATTACACAACCCTGTCGCAAACCTACCTTTACCTCAAACCATTCACTCAACTCACCATGTCCTACTCTCACACATGCTCTGCTCCCTTCATAAAAACTCTTAACGGCTTCTAACAAATTTCCTCCTATTTCATAAATCCTTAACACCTTCCACATTGCTTCACGGTCCACACGATCATACGCTTTTTCCAAGTCTATAAAAGCCCAAAATATCTCCTTATGCTTCTCTAAATACTTCTCACATAACTGTCTTACTGCAAATATCTGATCCACGCACCCTCTTCCCCTCCTAAAACCGCACTGTTCTTCTCCTATTGCAACTTCCGTACACTTTATTATCCTCTCTATCAACACCCTGCCATACAGCTTTCCAACCACTGACAATAAACTAATACCTCTATAACTTTTTTATTTTTTTTTAAAAGACCTCCGTCTACGTATTGTGAAAAACCTGTTATCCTCCGGCAAATTGTGGGGTTGAGTGAGTGAAGGGGGGGGGACAGTGAATTAAGGAGGATACATGTTTTTCATAATACGTGTTGCTAGCCCCAAACGCGCGAGCAACTGTGGCTTTCAACCATCCGACACATCCCCTTTTATATAACTATTATTTTCTATAACTTGAACACTCCTGCCGATCTCCCTTCCCCTTGTACAACGGCACAATACATGCACTCTTCCAGTCTATTGGTACCATTGACACAGCAAAGCACACATTGAAAAGTCTCACCAACCAATCTATTATCACATCTCCACCCTTCTTTATACACTCCACAGCAATACCATCCAAACCTTCTGCTTTTGCCGCTCTCATTTGTTTCACCGCTTCTTTCACCTCATTTTCCTCAATCCGTTCATTCATTCCCTGCCACCTGGGTGGCCTGGGTAACCTATCTTCATCCACCTCTGCTTCAATCACTGCTTCTCTTCCATCTCTTGTATTTAACAAAGATTAAAAATACTCGGCATACCTTTTCCTCATTTCAACTGGTTCCACTAGTAATTCTCCATTTGCATCTCTCACGGACTCTTCCCTCTTTTGTCCTCCTTTCCTTACTTTATTTACCTCCTTCCAGAACATCTTTCGTTCTTCAAAATTCTCACTCAACCTTTGACCCCACCTTTCGCTTGCATATTTTTTCGCTTCTCTAATTTTCCGTTTTGCCTCTCTCCTTTTCTCCTTGTACCTCTCCCATAACTCAACACTACCATCCTGTAAAACCCTCTCAAAACACTGTCTCTTCTCCTCAACTGCCTTTCTTACCGTATCATTCCACCACTCGCTTCCCTTCCTGATACCTCTGCCTCCTACTTTCCTTTTGCCGATACAAAATCTTGAAATCATGATACAAAAAATGATACAAATTCACATTTCAGAAAAGGGCATTATTTTGTAACCAAGGAAACAGTATATTCCAGTCCCTGACCTTTACACCTGAAAACCGTACAGTAGAGAAATGTGTGTATGTTTGGGGAAAACGTGTATTATGATCTTTTACATCTTTACCTCTGAGAGAGAGAGAGAGAGAGAGAGAGAGAGAGAGAGAGAGAGAGAGAGAGAGGAGAGAGAGAGAGAGAGAGAGAAGAAGCGATGCAAAGAAGAAAGTGAAAACAAGTGGCAAAGGGTATGCCAAAAGAGACGAATAGCAAAGCTGGGAAGCAGGTGTAAATAAGTTGATTATATTGTTTGTGAAAGGATTGGGAAAAACACCTGGAGACTAACAGTGAAAGGTTACTGAGGGGGACGGATGAAGAGAGGAAAGGATGAAGTGATCTCTCTCTCTCTCTCTCTCTCTCTCTCTCTCTCTCTCTCTCTCTCTCTCTCTCTCTCTCTCTCTCTCTCTCTCTCTCTCTCTCTCTCTCTCTCTCTCTCTCTCTCTCTCTCTCTCTCTCTCTCTCTCTCTCTCTCTCTCTCTCTCTCTCTCTCTCTCTCTCTCTCTCTCTCTCTCTCTCGTGATAAAATATATCAATACATAAACTATTTCCTTAACTTTAAGTTAAAAACTAACCATTTATAGTGAAGCTATAAGGACAACTTCAGCATGTATCATAAAGTCTGTATCACTTGAACACGTTTAAGGCGGCTTATAACGGGTATATTTCCGGTGAGTTTACTTCCCGATATCCGATTTGTTCTTGTGTTAACCCTTTCATATACCATGGTGCATCCTTTGCTTTATTATAGTTCAGTTTTATTCTGCTTAGGAAGGCAAAGAATGACATGGGTGTTTTAGAGGGCTAAATGGCAAATTTGTACCCAAAATTAAAATTAATTAACATCCAATCAAAATATTTAGCACTTAAAAGAAAACAATCGCATATAATATTATATTTGCAATGTAATTAATTAGTTTAATGTTATCCAGCATAACATTAAAACAATTCCAACTTGAACACCAATAGGAATGTAACTTAATACTAAAATATTTGAAACACTTAAAACATCCTCTTTTAATCGACTCAGGCAGCTTCTAAGTGGAAAAGCCTGTTTGAGATCTCGCAGGAAATTAAGTGAGGAAGGCAAGTGGTAAGTGTTGAGCATTTAAGACACGGCGAGAACTATTACATAATTTAACGACAAATTGAGAGAGAGAGAGAGAGAGAGAGAGCAAATTGGCCACACACACGAAAAACGTTGCAAATCAGCCAAAAAAATGGCCACGCACACGAAAACGTTGCAAATCAGCCAAAAGCAAAATGGCCACACACACGAAAACGTTGCAAATCAGCCAAAAGCAAAATGGCCACACACACGAAAACGTTGCAAATCAGCCAAAAGCAAAATGGCCACGCACACGAAAACGTTGCAACTCATGTCTAAGTGGAAAAGCTTGTCTCTAGTTCCCCAGTCTTAAAAGAGGAAGGCAAGTGTCAAGTGTTTCTCATTTACGACACAGGTGGAACTCTAAATTGGTTAAACTTATTATCTTCGCTAATTGACATTTGCGGAGATAGTGATAGTTATTATCTGTCCGTTTGTCTGTTAGTTTGTCCAAGGAATTTCTCAAAATCTGAAAGACGGATTTAGATGAAACTTGATAAGTACTTTCATTCGAACACAGGACGCTCACACCGAAAATCAACACACTTATGCATTGTGCCACGAAGACAGTTAAAGAATGATGCACAAACCTACGATGTATTATGCAGTTTCGAATCCTGCATACTAATCTTAGCATGTACAATCGGGGGTATTAAGTGTTGTCATAGATTCCAGTGGTTTTCGCTCAAGAAGTGTTATTGGTATCTTCATAGTTACTGGGAAAAGTGCTTATCCCTCAGAGTATTAGTCAGTGTCAGAAACTTTGTGAAATATCTGACAACACTTATTAACCTCGACTGTACATTCATTCCAACTGCACTATCGGAGGCTATGAATAGGTGAATGGAAAAAGTAATTAATGGGGCGCTTAACCCTAGGGAAGGCCTCTCTATAAACTACTCCTGAACCAGAATTAATTATTATGTTCTCTCCAACCAACTAACTTTACTCCTAAACTCGATTAATTAAATAAACAAACACATGTGGCAGTCCGGGGATTCGAACCCAGGACGCTTACACTGAAAATCAACACATTTATGCATTGCGCCACGAATACAGTTAAAGAATGATGCACAAGGCTACGATTTATTATGCAGTTTCGAATCCTGCATACCAATCTTAGCATGTACATTCATTCCAACTGCACTATCGGAGGCTATGCATAGGTGAATGGAAAGAGTAATTAATGGGGTGCTTAACCCTAGGTAAGGCCTCTCTATAAACTACACCTGAACCAGAATTAATTATTATGTTCTCTCCACCAACCAACTTTACTCTTAAACTCGATTAATGAAATTAACAAACACATATAGCAGTCCGGGGATTCGAACACAGGACGCTTACACCGAAAATCAACACACTTATGCATTGCGCCACGAAGACAGTTACAGAATGATGCACAAACCTACGATTTATTATGCAGTTTCGAATCCTCCTGGTAGACTTTCTGGTTACCTTGGGACTTCATACAATAACATGGGTGATGATCGTG
This sequence comes from Paralithodes platypus, assembly GCA_032716605.1. Taxonomy (NCBI): domain Eukaryota; kingdom Metazoa; phylum Arthropoda; class Malacostraca; order Decapoda; family Lithodidae; genus Paralithodes; species Paralithodes platypus. The sequence goes on along the minus strand of CM064512.1, from coordinate 58,722,621 downwards.
GAGGCTCTATGTAATGGATATGTATGAATGGTAAATGTATGGATGAATGGTGAATGTATGACTGAATGGTAAACTTATGAATGAATGGTAAAATTATGACTGCATGGCTGATGATGAATGTATGAATACATGATTGAATGGTAAATGTATGACAATGGTGAATGTATTAGTGTATGATAAATTATTGAGTGAATGGTAAATTAATTAATGATGAAGTACTGAAAGGTAAATATATGAATGAATGGTAAGCGTATGAGTTAATTGTAAATTAATGAATGGTGAGTGAATGAATGATGAGTGTATAAATTATGAGTGAATGATAAATGAATGCATTAATAGTAAATGTGCGGTAAATAAATGCATGGTACACATATACTGTACTGTACATGCATGGTACATATATACTGTACTGTACATGCATGGTACATATATACTGTACTGTACATGCATGGTACATATATACTGTACTGTACATGCATGGTACATATATACTGTACTGTACATGCATGGTACATATATACTGTACTGTACATGCATGGTACATATATACTGTACTGTACATGCATGGTACATATATACTGTACTGTACATGCATGGTACATATATACTGTACTGTACATGCATGGTACATATATACTGTACTGTACATGGAAAATGAAAGGATGGTAATTTATGAAAAGTGAATGACGGAAAGTGATTGTTGAATCAATGAATGTTTAACCAACGAACACGAGGAAATCTAGGTATAAAGTGTGAAGTAAGAATTTTGGTTAGTATTATGGTGTGTGTGTGTTTGTGTGTGTGTGTGTGTGTGTGTGGGTGTGTGTGTTACCATGGTTAACACGATCACAGTAAGGACCAATACTCTATTTGATAGAATAATAACTTCAGGTATCATTTAATAACTAACAATAACCCTCGTGTAAGTGTAAACAATGCTGGGTTTATAATTATGATAAAAATAACTGTTTCAGGAATTTTGTGTGTATAAAACTAATTCTCCAGCACTCGAGATCTATTCATACGAGAGTATAAATAATTGTTTGTAGTTCAAATATTAAACAATAAATTAGTTTTCCCCCTTTAGCAATTTAATTTTGCAATACGTGTTATGAAGAATGGAAAAAATAAGGAGAATAAGTGGAAGAAGGTTAAATCAAGGAAGTGGAAAAAGATTGAGAACAAGAAGGAGTAGACACCAAAAATATGAATAATAATAACATGAATTGTAAGATGAATGAGCCCACCTGACATTCCGGATACATTAGTTGTTGCTGGCTTCACCATTACTGCAGCCACACTCTTCTTATGTTTACAATGGATGAGCTGCAATCTACTGTTAGAACTGGCTGTATTTACATAAAGCACCGTTTAGTTTAAAACAGACACCACTCATTTAACTTACAAATAATGAACTGCAAAGCATGCTTAAAACGATCACTCTACCAGACTCCACAACTTAAGCTGCAGGCAGCCGAGAATGTCGCTTCATATCACCACTGACACGGAAGCACATCGTCCACCAACTGCCTTCCAACTATGTTATTCAAGGACAACATACATTGTAACAGGATGAGTGCCACCACCCAAGACCTCTGGTAGATCACAGAGCTTATGACTGTTAATATAACTATTATTTGTCCAAACAAACTGCATACCTATACAAGTGTGATTCTTTTCCAGCTAAGTAACATCTCTTTCACTTTACCACTTGCTTGCTACAGTGACATAGGAATACAAAACAGATTCAAAGGAGAATGACTTGATAAATCATTGCCCCTGTAAACATTGAAGCAGGTTAGACTACAACCACAAGATAGAGTACCGTACGACCATAAACCATTGAAGTCCATTTCCTTGCAAAAATACACTCGCACACAGATGCTAAAAATAAAATAAATTATATGTAGAATGTAAATGTTATGCAAGCATATACACGAGCAAGAGCAAAGTATATACTGTATAGATAGATTGATGGATAGATAGATAGGTAGACAGATATATAGATATTAAATTAAGTATATATCACAAATACACGTGAGCTACTAAAAGTTGTAAATCCTGATTGTCCGGGGTTTGCGTCCCGCCTGAGAGTAATAACACATGTATGTATAGACAAATATTATGCGTGTTAAGCTGTTTATACTAAGTGTTGCATATTATGTGTACTGTATTATATTATGCTTACGAGCGTAGCATTTACAGAGCATTAAACTATTTGTTTGTGTGTTTTGTGAGTGTGTGTATGTGTGTGTTTGTGAGTGTGTGTGTGTGTGTGTGTGTGTGTGGAAGAAACAAAAGTGTTTATGCATTTACAGTACTGACAGACTGAAACCATGTCACATATTTATAATTTCAAATGAATATTCCACTAATGTTATAATACAAATATACTCTTGAACGACATTGAACATAAAGGCTAAGTTTAAGTTTGTTAACATTATTTATTGCAGGGGGATGGGACTCGTTAAGATGGGACTTAGTCCCATCTAGGGGAGAGAATCTGAAACAAATCTGGGTGGATGGAACTCATCAGCCTTGATTGGCAACCTGTCTAGGGGAATAAACCTTATGTAAAATACCTAAGGGTGGCGCGCTCATCATGCCAATTTCAGGTGGCAAACTATACAATAGATACAATAGATAGATACTTATAACTATAGAAATAATCAGAGATGAAAATAATAATAGAGGCAGAACACGACTTTTGACCGTGACTGTACGTAATGCAGACAAAACAAAATTAAGTCTGTTATATTACAAATGTTTATATATTATATGATAAGGCAAAGAATAAATGACCTTGTTTTTTGTTCAAGGCAATATTACTGGATATGATCATTACCCCCTCCCCTCCCCCCCCCCCCCCCTCTCTCTCTCTCTCTTTCTATCTCTCATTCTCAGTGCACGAATGACTTTATACATTTCACTGCCAGGGGAAAAAAAAATTTCAATGCATCCATTCATCTCTTTCACTCTCACTCTCACACACACACTCTCTCTCTCTCAGTGCACCAATGACCTTTACCATTTCACTGCCAGGGGAAGTTTATATTTCAATGCATCCATTCATCTCTTTCACTCTCACTCACACACTCTCTCTCTCTCTCTATCTCACACACACACACACACATACAAACACACACATAAATCTTTTGTATCAGACCTCATTAAACACTTGCAATACAAAGACGTCTTCTAATATATATTTTGTTAGTCAGTAGACGGTGTTATGCAGCTTAGAAAACATCTCTGGAAGTGTATAGTCATCTTTAGCTGCATAAAATCGCCTAATGATCGCCAAAAAACAATGACAAATGGTTACATTCTCCTCCAACCTTTATATATTTGAATGAAGAACAATAACGTATATGGATTCCGACTGTGAAAGCTGTAGAGTAAAGTATGTATATAGCACTATGAGTTACACAGAGTTACACAAATACTCATACCACACAGACCTTGCGGTCCCAACTAAGTTGTCTTGCTTTAATACTACTAGACAAGGACAGTTTATAGTGGAAGAATAGGACAGTAAACTAGAGAGAGAGAGAGAGAGAGAGAGAGAATACACAGGAGTAAAAAGGAAAACAAGCAACAAGTCATGCGACCCCTCGAGGTTACTTGCCCTCCAAAGCACTGCTGTTCCACTTGGAACAGCAGTGTTGCAGTTGCAACAGTAATTCGGAGATAATGTGGGAAAGATGTGAGAAGGAAGTGCTGCCCTGGGGCTTAGTTCATGACAGGAGAAATTATATTGAGATCTATTAGGTTGTTGAACAAACCCTACTAAAGAAAATATTTATTCAATTACAAATACAGTCAACCTTGGGTTCAGGGCAAGGTGCTTGTCTAGGCGAACTTTGAAGGTGTTGCAGTCTATGACATCTCGGGGAAGCCCATTCCACAAGTTGACGACTGGATTGAAGAAGAAATTCTTGGATTCGTTAGAGTTGAATGATTTACCAATGATTTTTCAGCCATTTCCCCGCTTGTAGTTTGATCGGTCAATCGTAAACTATATATTACAGTTCATGTTGTCGATGCCTTTAATGATCTTGAAAACTTGAATAAGGTCACCTCTCAATCTGCGCTTGGTTAATAAATATAAATTTAGTTATTTATGACGTTCCTCATATGGTTTGTTCCGAAGACAGGGTATCATCTTGGTAACTCTACGTTGAACTCAATCCAATTTACACTTATCCTCATTGAAGAACATTTGCCAGATTTTAGCCCATTGTGAAAGCATGTTTAGATTGTTTTGCATATCTTCAACATGTTAATTTGTCAGTACGGTATTTGCGATGTTTTGTGTCATCTGCAAACTTTGAGATTGTACAGGTGATACCCTCATCTATTTCGTTAATGTAAATTAGGAAAAGGATTGGCTCCAGCACTGATCCTTGAGGTACACCACTATAGGTAGCACCAACGAACATGACGATAATCTTGACCCCTTAACTTCTTATAACTCGAAATTAATGAAAACAATCGTGCTGACCTTTCTATCATTTGGGAAGAGTCCGCCAGGAAAAAGGTGTGTATATTTACAGCCAGTTTGTTCTAGGCCCTTTTGAGTTACAGAGAGGTCAAGGATCAAGATTATTATCCAGTTCGTTGGCGCTACCTATAGTTTCATTGGTCCACGTTGATGCTTACCCATTACCCAGGTGCTCGTTGTACTCTACGTGCTTCACATGTCTCACTCCCTAGACTGGAACAAGACCTCACGGGCTTCACTGTTCATTGTAAAGCGGTGAATGTTAAGGCTCTCAGCCTATGCCCGAGAGGAAGTAAGTTGGAATATAGAAAAGAAAAAAAAACTACTCTTTGCTTCCTTACAATAAGCCAATTTTCTATCCACCGTAGAACGCCGCCTTGTATTCCATAATTATGCTTTCAGTTTCATCACTAACCGTCAGAGTGGAACTTTATCAAAGGCTTTCTGGAAGTCTAAGTATATAATATCTACAGCTTTACTGACGTCATATGGATTTAGGGTGTCATGGAAGAAGTCTAGAAGGTTTGTTAAGCAGGAACGTTTTTTGCGAAAACCATGTTGTGTGTATATAATTTTCCTCCAAGTGATTAACGAGTTTGTTTCTTATTATGGTTTCTAGTATTTTGCATACTACTGAAGTCAAGCTTACTGGACGATAATTGCTAGGCAAAGATTTGCTACCTATTATTAAAATTGGTGTTACGTTCGCAAGCTTCCTCTCATCAGTTATTTCGCCGGTTTCCAAGGATTTATTTAAGATCAGTGTCAGGTGTATGGAGAGCTTGCATTTAGCTTCTTTAAGAACTCTTGGAGAAATTGTATTGGGTCTAGGTGATTTGCTTTCATTGAGGTTATGTAAACATCTCAGTACCTCTGCCCCAGTAATGCTGATTTTTCTAGGAACTTCCAAATTGTTTGTCTGTACTGGCGGTACTGTAGGGATGTCACTTAGGTCTTCTGATGTAAAGACTGATGCAAAGAAGTTATTGAGAGTATTACTCATTTTGGCATCTTCATTGGTAAAATCTCCATTTTCATCTACCAAGGGTCCAATCGTTGAAGTTACCACTTTCTTCTTCCTGATGTAACTGTAGAATTATTTTGGGTCAGTCTTGCTTTGATTTGCAACATATAACTCCAAAGTGTTTTTACTTTGTTTAATTAACCTTTTGGATTTTCGTCGTAGATCTCGGAAGGCATGTCTATGTTCATTGTTATCGGAGTTTTGTAATCTCTCATGAGCATTCTTTTTAGCGAGTAGACATTCAGTTATTTCTCAATTACACCAATTAGGCTTGTTATTATGTGCAGATCTTCTGTTTTTTTATGGTATGCACTCGCGTTCTGCGTTCTGCGTTCGTGTAAATTTCTGTGAAAATGTTCCATGATTGGTTTATCTCATTATTGTTTATTGGCTTCTTTAAACAAAAAAAAGAGTTTATGGAAATTTGCTCGCTTGAAATTTGGAACTTTCTCATTGCTGGTATTGAGTTTATTGCTATTAAATTGTATACTGAAAGTGATCATACGGTGGTCACTATTGCAGAATTCATCACCATCAGTCACGTTATCGATACATTTTTTGTTGTTGCAAGTACAAGGTCAAGAACAAATTGATGAAGGGAGCTTTCTTGTACAGATATTGTACAGATCGTGTCCGGAGTGTGAAGTAAGAGTGCTGCCCCACTTGGTCACTGGTAAATTATAGTCGCCAAAAATTATAGTATCGTGTATGTTACTTATTTCTGCAATTTGCTCGTAAATTTCTTGGTCGGTTTGCACTGATTGGGCTGGGGGCCTGTATATTAATGCTAGGATTATTTTTGTTCCTTGCATTCCTTTATTATTTTGTATTAGCACGTAAGATGAATCAATGTTTCCTATTTGAGGTTTTGACAAGAGAATTGGGCTAAGACTTTCTTTGATAACAAATATATTGCCGCCTCCATTTTTATTTACTCTGTTTTTCTCAAGCATTACATAGCTGGGAAGTGAAAACTCTGCTAAAAAGTCTCTGTCTTCCGTATTTAGCCAAGATTCTGTTATGCCGACTACATTAACATTTTCTGTAAACACGAGTACCTCTAGTTCTGAAAATTTATTGCGTATACTTCGAGCGTTCACGTAGCAGACCTTTAGAGATGTGGTTCTTGATATCATTTGATGCTCGCCACATGTATTTGATGATTTTGCTTGTCTTGGGTTTTGTATTTCTTCTGAGATTTAAGTTGTCCTCCCATTCTGATGACTGTTGGCCCTGTTTTTTTAATGAAGGTTCTTTACAGCATAATTCAGCAGACGGCCAAACCGCGCAGCTCCTACCGGGTTTAGGTGGACACCGTCTCTTGAGAACAAATGTTGATCGTGGTAGAAATTATCCCAAGTGTTGATGAAACCGATGGTTCTCTTCCCTGCAGATGTTGGCGAGTTGCAAATTTATATTCGTGGCTGTGGACCAGAAGACATTTTTTGCGTTAATCCGGGGAATGATGCCTGAGATGATGATCCTACTAAATTTTTCCTGGTACGTCTTGATAAGCTGCTTGTATTTGTTCAAGAGTTCTTCTGATCGTGTGCGCTGGACGTCATTTGATCCGACATGTATGACATACTGTAGGTTGTATTTGTCGGGGCCAGCCTGGTCACCTCGTCCAAAGCAGCACTGATGTTGTCCACGCCGCCACACTTGGATACAGAATCGTTTTCTGGTCCTGGGTGACCAGGCGCAGAACTCCTTGAGCTGACCGTGTGCAATGGAGTCCCCCACATGCCGTACTTCCTCCTTTTCTTCTTCTTCATCGGTAGCGAGAATTTGGAGAGAGAGAGAGAGAGATTAGCCTAAATGTTACCTTTGATCATTCCAAATACAGTAGAGGGAATGGTTGCAAGATCATCGGAAAGCCCTTGTTTGACATGGTATCTCTCCCGCACCCCTCCAACTCTCTCTCTCTTTCTCTCTCTCATCAGGTAGAACAATAGGGCACCAAGACAAGGAACCAAACATTAAGTGCATTCCAAATGTCTTCAGGTGAAGACGACGAAGGAAGGAGGTTAAAAAATCATGTGTTGATAATTATAACCAATTCAGTAGACAGTAACTTTATTCTGGCTAATAATACAAGATGTTATTCATTTTTAAAGGGGCCTTAATTAACAGGCTTCGAACTATCTCACTTTTTACTACCACAGGTAATTTTTAAACTGCACAGAATCATCTAAATATAGTTAGAATAAAACTAAAAAGATATCGCCGGTACAGAAGAGGTTAAACTGTACCAGGAACACCTGACCTTGACTGTGCTGAAGGGGTTAATGAAGGAGCAACCTGTGCACTAAAGAGGACATTAAATCGTGTGTGTCCAAATACTGATTGAGTCCATTAATTGCCTTCAGATTACACCAATGGGGCCTGCAGGGGACATGGTTAGGGAATAATTGGCCAATTATCACAACAACCCGATAGTGAAGGAGAGATTGGTTGCTGGGTTTGTAAGGAAGCTATTGTCTGTTCCAAGTAAGTAGGCCAACACTCTTGAACATTAACCTATATACCTCACAAACATTAACCTATATAACTCGCAAACAACTAGGTTTGGAAATTTACTGACCATTTGCTCTAGCCCTTTTCGAGTTACATAGGTTAGGAGCCACGATTTGTAGCCTACCTATTTGGAACAGTGTGTAGTCAACTTTACTCAATTTGAAGGGGGTCTGGGTGGGCATTTTTTAGTTTGAAAGAATCCTAAAATGGCGTATTTGTTTGACTGGAGGACAAATTAAAATACATTGCTCGAAAATGGCAACAGCAACCGAAATCCTTAATAATCAACACAATATCATACTAACCTACACACAATGGGACCAGATAGTGTTAAGGGAAAGTTAATGGACATCAAGTGCAATATGAGTTTCAAGCTATGCAGTACTATTTTGTCTACGTGTATGAAGGAAACAAAAGGCAGTCTGCCTGTAACAAGCGACTCCTACAAAGCCGAAAGAGTGATAGGGCCGAATTCAAGGGACGTTGGGGTCGAAATGCCTGGACAAACAAAGTTTAAAGCAGTTTAAGTCAAAAGATGAGGGAAATATTGATTGAGGGAGAGAGTTTCAAAGTTAACTTGTTGAGTAGAAGAAAGCCTGAAGAATTTGCCAATTCTAGGGGATGGAGAGCTGGACAGTATAAAAGTGGGACTATGTTGAAAACCTCTGAAGAACACTGATTGTTGTTATAGCGATAGTAGAGTGAAAGAGATGCAACATTGCTGCATGTAGAAAGAGATTGTAGGGAACTAGTAAGAGGAATTGAGTTGATGAGACAAAATGCTTTGGACTCCACTCTTTCGAGAAGTGGAGAAGTGCGGTATGAGTGGAACCTCCCCACACACGCGAACAAAACTCAATACAGAGATGCACTGCAAGAAGCTGTGTGGGGGTGAAGAACCCACAGAGATGATTGAGCAAACCTAACTTTTAGGAAGCTGTTTTAGCAAGAGTGGTAATATGATCTTTCCAAGAAAGATACACCTAGAATATTGAGAGATGATGAAGGGTTGATTTGTGTATTTGTGTATTATTATCTGTTGCAAAACTCTCAATATTTTGAAGGAATAAACAGCAACATTTATTAATTATAACTCTGTCCTCAATGGTAGTATATTTGCACACTCACACGCATTCTCTCTTTCTCTCTCTAATCCAGTGGGTGTCACATATGTGTAGGACTCTAATCTCCTATATACACACCACCTTACATACACACCCTGTATAGGCTACATACACACGCTTGCACACATACTGTACATACACAATTTTCATATATGTAGTTATGTACTACTATTGTGCGTAAACACACGTACACAACTTCCGTACACACACACAATAATATATATACAGTATATATATATATATATATATATATATATATATATATATATATATATATATATATAGGTTGACCGATCTCTGTCACTATTGGGTCTCTAGTGAAGGGTACTCTCTATTGTTTATAGTGACTTTACAAGTCCATCTCCCTGCTGAGACATTGACCTCAACAAGACAGTCATAAGTGATTGGTAGGGGGCAAAATACTCACTCTCTCACTTTCTTTCTCTTTGAGTGTCTGTGTGCCTGTGTGTGTTTGTGTGAGAGAGAATTTTCTACCATTTGGGAAGTCAACAAGGATATGACAGTAGTCAATGACCTAGTATTGATTTTGTTTGGCCAGCCTGTGTGTGTGTGTGTGTGTGTGTCTGTGTGAGAAAGAGAATGCATGCGTGTTATACCCTCTATTCTTTTTTTGCTGATCCTCATTTAACCTTATTCTACCTTCTGGAAGACAACACTATTATTTGTTCCTATCTTCCCTACCAATCTCCCTCTCTCATGTATTCCTCTCTATTCTTCCTCCCTCTTCCCATCTCCCTTCTCCCTTCATATTCTTTCGTTCCTTCTCCATAGGATCATAGTCACAGTGTCTGGTCTAAAGACGCTAGTTATAGCATCTTTACATGTGGCAACACCCAGATTTGGCACCAAACTGAATAAATTTGAGCGCAAAACCGCATTGCCGCTGTTCGGGTTAAGTGATGAGAGATGTAGGGTTACCATTTCTGGCCCTGTTGTTGTTGTTGTTATTCCCTAAGCTGCTTGGCCGAACAGCCCCGAGTCCTTAAGGAAGGCCGTGGCCACGGTCGGGCTTTCCCACAGAGCTCTCAAATAGTGTAAATTGTGTTGTTGGCGTAAGTGGTTGTGTGAAATGCAGTCTTCTATGATGTGTTTTATGGTATGGGGTGCTGTGTTACAACCCGGGAAGGTGTCGACGACGGAGTCATCCAGTCTCTTCTGATAGCTCAGAAGAGCTGGATGGTGTCCGCATCTCAGCCTGGCCAGGTGGACTCTGTCCTCGCGAGGAAGGGAGGATTCAGAAGGATGGATTTCGGGAGGTCGTGCTTGCAGCTGCGTTTTGTCTATGAGTGAGTGGATGGAACGGCGAGTGATATGAGTATGGATGTGCTTCCGGAAGTTGGTTTGGGGTGGGCAGGGAGGGAGAGAAGACAGTATTTGTGTGTGATAGCGTGTGCTGGGTGTTGTTTTGATATTTCTTGGTGTCTGTGGGTGTGTTGCCATGTAGTGTAGTGTGTGGTGTTGATTCGTGGAGGCTGCTGCCAGGAATTGAGTGCCTCTTATGTCTACAGTAGATGATCTTTGACTTTTAGGACTTTGGTTTCTTGATGTAGGTGATCTGTGGGTGTAGTAGCTGTGCATCCTGTGATGATTTTAAGGGCTTTATTTTGAATAGTCTGTAAGGTCTTATGATGGGTTTCAGCTAGGTTAGAAGCCCAGGCCGGGCTTGCGTATTCCATAACTGATCTTATGTATTGTTTGTAGACTGTGGAGGTGGTTTCTTTGTTGTGTCCAAATTTCGTGTGGGCAAGTGATCTGAGGGCGTTAAGTCTGGGTGTCATTTTCTTTTTCGTGTTTGTGGTGTGCTGTTTGAATGTCATTTGGGTGTCATATGTTACTCCTAGGATTTTGTGTGTGTGTGTGTGTGTGTTAAGGGTGTGTTGTTTATGTTGAGTCCTGGGACGTAATCGTGCTCTCCTGTCCAGCTTGTGAGGAGGGTTGCAGTGGATTTAGCTGGGGCTAAATTGAGTCTGTTTGTAGTGCACCATTCATGTAATGTGTCGAGATAGTCTTGAAGGAGTCTTGTTGCTGTGTCTGGGTTTTGGTGCATGCTTGTGAGTGTTATGTCGTCTGCGTAGGAGGCTATGGTTATTTGGGGTGAATTTGGTGTATTTATATCATGCATGTACAGATTGAAGAGTGCGGGCGACAGGACGGATCCTTGCGGGACTCCGTTTGGGAAATTTCTAATGCTAGATGACTGACCGGCAAAAGATACGTGTGCACATCTGCCTGCTAAGAAGTAGGCCAGCCATCTTTTTGTGTTGTTGTGCATGATTGTGTTGTAGATTTTGTGTGTTAGGTTGTGGCGGGGGATGGCATCGAAGGCTTTACTGATGTCAAGTGTGGCAAGTACTGATCTGTGTGGTGGTCTAGCTGAGTTGATGCCGTCAAAAGCTCTTTGTGTTAGGCCTGTAAGAAGAGTGTTTGTGGAGTGCAATGGCCTGAAGCCGTGTTGTGTTGGATAAAGGGGTAAGTCAGGTGTCATCAGTTGTAGTACAAGGTGCTCTATGACTTTGGAGGGGGTGCAAAGGAGTGTGATAGGGCAGTGTGAGGAGGGTAGCGTGGGGTCTTTGTTAGGTTTGGGGAATGTGATGATGATACCATGCTTCCAGATGTCTGGTATTGTGTTGTGTGAGTAGCTGTAGTTTGATATGTTAGTGAGTGCTTGTATGCCTTGTGGTCCCAGGTGTCTGAGGTGAATGTTGCTTATGTTGTCTAGGCCACAGGCGGGTGAGAGCTTGAAATTGTTGATGATATGCTTTGTCTGGTTGTTGGTGAAGGGTGTATAGTCAGGGTCTGTGGGGAATTGTCTTTTGCGTCGGATGACACGTCGGTCGTCTTTGTGGGGTTTTAGGTGACTGACATGAGAGAAGTGATTGATGAGAGTGTTTGCTTGTTGTTTACGCGAAGGAGTAGAGTCTGTTGTTGTGATTGCAGCATGTGATTGTGTTGTGTTGCTGTTGGAAAGTGTGATGCTGTTTAGTGTTTTGTAGAGTTTTTTGGAGTTTGTTTTGTGATCGAGTGTTTGTAGGAAGTTATTCCAATTTAGTGTTTGTTGTTCTTGTATTTTGTTGTTAATCTGGATGTTGAGTGCTTGAATTTGTTGATTGATGTCTTGTGTGTGGGGTGCTGGTGGGGAGTGTTTCAGTGTGTCGCGTTGTATGATGAGGTTTTGAATTTCTGGTGAGAACTTGGGGTTGTGTTTTTTTATGTTACCTTTTGGAATGTGTTTCTTGTCGGCGTTTTGGATAGTCGTGTTGAATGTGTGTACAGCATTGTTGATGTTAGTGATGGGTGTACTGTTTAAGGTTTCAGAGTGTTGTTCTGTCTCATTTGTGAAAGCTTCCCAGTTAGCTCTTTTATAGTTAGTGTAAGTGTGTCTGTGGCTAGCTGGAGTGAGTCTTGTTTTGGTGGTGATAATGATCGGGAGGTGGTCTGAGCCTAAGGTTCTGACCACCCTCCAGGATGTTGTGGGGGCAAGTTCGGGGGAGCAAAAGGTGATATCAGGAGATGATGGGGTGTAGAGGGCTTGGTGGGGAGTATGGGTATGCTGATGAATGTTATTGAGGATATATAGGTTGTCTCTTTGGTGTTGTAGGACCAGCCCTCTGTCTGTGTCGGGGTTGTCGACAAACCAGGCCGACGTCTTTGCATTGAAATCACCACCCAGGATGATGTGTGGGGTGTTTGTGATGTGTTGTATTTGTGGTCTGTAATAATTTGGTACTGTAGGGGATGTTTGGGGAGGGATGTATGTGTTTATGATGGTAATGTTGGAGCTGTTGCCAGTTCATATTTTAATTGATTGTATTTCTGTTGTGTTATCGGTTGGGGGGAGGAGGGATTTGGTATGTGCACTGGTGTCTATATATGTTATATCTTTGTGTACCAGGGTGATGAGTCCACCGCCAATACCAACGGCCCGGTCTTGTCGTATGGTGGTGAAATTGTGAAATGTAGGTGTTTTTTGTGTTGTACAGAGTTTTGTTTCTTGTAAGATGGCAATGTGTATGTTGTGTTGTTTGATGAAGTGTATGAGTTCGTGTTTCTTTGTGTTGATGCCATCTATGTTTAGTTGAAGGATGTTAATGTTGTGTGTGCGGTGTATGTTGGGTGCTGCTGCACGAGGATGGGGTGGGGGTGGGGGAGGGGGAGGGGGTGATGGTGGGGGTGGGGGTGGGGATTGGGGTGCAGGAGATGAGGGTAGGAATGGATTAGGTTGGGGTGTGGATGGGCTGGGTGGGTTGGGGAGGAGAGGTGGACGGGTTTTAGGAGTGGGAGTGGATGTTATGGGCAGGTTATGTGGGTTGGGGAGGAGAGGTGGACGGGTTTTAGGAGAGGGAGAGGTAGTGGATGGTATGGTAAGGTTATGTGGGCTGGGGAGTACAAAGGAGTACAAAGGAGTACAAAGGAAATCAAGCAACAACAGTTCTAGTGACCCTTCTAGGTTGCTTGTCCTCCAAAACACTGAGGATCAAGTGTCCAAACAGTGGTTTAGAGTGGGTAAGGGAACATTGGAAAGGGAACTATTGCCCTGCCACTAACGTGGCAGGACTAGGAAGTTAGTAGGGGACATATGGGTTAGTAACTGAGGGGAGGATAAAGTTATTCATTTACAAAACGCAGTCAGTCGCGGGTTTGATGCGAGATATTTGTCTACGCGGAATTTAAATGAATCAACGGTGCTGCAGTCTATAACGTCTCGGGGAAGCCCATTCCACAAGTTGACAACTCGATTGAAGAAGAAATTCTTAGATTCGTGCGAGTTAAAAGATTTACCAATAATTTTGCAACCGTTTCCCCGCGTGTAATTAGATTGGTCGATAGTGAAGTACTTACTACAGTTCATATTGTCGATGCCTTTGATGATTTTGAACACTTGAATTAAGTCGCCTCTTAATCTGCGCTGGGTTAAAGGAAATAGATTTAATTCTCTAAGACGTTCTTCGTATGGTTTGTTCTTTAGGCTAGGTATCATTTTGGTAACTCTACGTTGAACTCGTTCTAGCTTGTTTATATCTTTTTGGTAATAAGGGCACCAGGATTGAACGCAGTATTCCAGAAGAGGGCGGACTAAGGAATTGTAAAAGGTTAGGATAACTTCTTTGGATTTATGCTCAAATGACCTGCCTATAAAGCCAATTATTTTGTTTGCCTTCTTAACAACTTCTGAACATTGTTGACTCGGTTTTAGGTTACTCGATATTGTTACTCCCAGATCAGTTTCTCTGTTTACATTCTTTAGCTGAGTGCCATTCATCGAATAGTTTGCTTTCTCATTTAGGTATCCGACATGTAGTACTTTACATTTATCCGCATTGAAACTCATTTGCCAAATTTGGGCCCAACATGACAATTTATCTAGATTGTGTTGCATATCGTCAACTTGTTCTTTTGAGAGTACGCTATTTGCAATTTTTGTATCGTCAGCAAATTTTGAGATTGTGCAGGTGAGACCCTCATCTATGTCGTTGATGTAAATTAGAAAGAGAATTGGTCCTAGTACCGATCCCTGGGGTACCCCGCTACTTACATTGGTCCATTTAGATGCCTTACCGTTTATGACTACCATTTGCTTTCTGTTGCTGAGCCAATTTTCTATCCATTTCAACACACCGTCTTGTATTCCATGCGCTTTTAGTTTTAGCAGTAAACGTTTGTGGGGAACTTTGTCAAAGGCCTTTTGAAAATCAAGGTATATAATATCTACAGCTTTACTCTCATCGTAGAGGTTGAGGATATCGTGGAAGAAGTCTAAGAGGTTTGTTAAACAGGAACGTTTTTTACGAAAGCCGTGTTGAGTATCTTTAAGTATGTTATTTTCCTCTAAGTGATTTACGAGTCTGTCTCGTATGACCGTTTCTAGCATTTTACATACAACTGAGGTTAAGCTAATTGGACGATAGTTACTGGGTAGGGATTTGCTGCCTTTTTTGAATATCGGTGTTACGTTGGCTAGCTTCCACTGATCAGGCATAGTTCCAGACTGCAAGGATTTATTGAATAGTAATGTCAGTGGTTTGGAGACCTCATTCTTTGCTTCCTTTAGAACTCTAGGCGAGATTGTATCAGGTCCTGGCGTTTTATTTACCTTGAGTTTATCTAAACAATTCAATACTTCTCTCTCTGTAACGGTGATATTGCTTAGAACATCTGAATTATCAATCTGAATCGGCGATGGTGTAGGGATATCACTGAGGTCTTCTGTTGTAAAAACTGATGCAAAGAAGGTATTGAGGGCATTACTCATTTGTACTTCGTCTTTGGTGTATTCTCCTTTTTCATCGACTAACGGTCCAACAGTTGAAGTAACTACTTTTTTCTTTCTGATATAACTATAGAATTCTTTCGGGTTTGTTTTACTTTGATTCGCAATATGTAACTCTAAGGTCTTTTTACTTTGCTTAATTAACTTTTTGGCTTTGCGTCGTAGCTCTACAAATTTCACCCGTTCTTCGTCATTTGTGAGGATTTTAATCTATCATTAGCAAATTTTTTAGCAAGCAGGCAGTTTGAAATATCTTTATTCCACCATTTGGGGAGGAGAGGTGGACGGGCATTAGGGGAGGGATTTGACTGGGAGATGGAGGGGCATGAGGAACATGTCCAGGTGTTTGTGTAGTATTTCATGGAGGCAAGTGTTGTGCAGGTGAAATGGGTCCTGCTCCCACATGAGGTGCAGAGAACTGAACCCTTAATTTGGCGGCTCGAAGTAATGGGTTTTGAGCAAGTTGGACATGTGTATTTGTAGATGGGTCCTGAGTTGCTCTCAATGTCTCCGGCTAGGAGTCTTTGAGAAATGACAGCCGGAGAGTAATTTCTCGGTGTAGAAAAAACTGTGTATTGTGTGTGTATGTGTGGTGTGAGAGGTGTGAGAATTGCCCGGCGCGACCGCAGCCACTACAAGGACGCGTGCCCCCAGGAGGGGGCAGGGGATAGTTGTGGCAGTTTGGCTCCCGGAAGCTGTTCCCCACGGCCGGCAGCCTGCTGTCCTCCACTGTCGGTGATCTTGTCCCCGGACGGGAGGGTCGGCTGCCATCCATGGTCGGCAGTTCCGGGAGGTGGTCCCACGGCATAGACACCGCCACTCCAGGACCTCTGGCCCTGTTATATAGAATATATAATAACAGAAGTCGATTGCAAGTTGCTAAGACTGTTAGCTTACCCTGTCAACAACAATTATTATTATCTGCCAAAATATGATTTATTTGTGTGTTAGTTCATGGTATACTGAAATATCTAAAAACACCCTATAATCTTACCTATACAGGTTATTGACAGGTGCTATAATAGGTTTGTTATTTTGAGAGATATATCCATGGAAAGAGGTCATTTATCTAATTTATGCGCTTTTATTTTAAGATCAGGTCACTCAGACACATTGCAGTAATGTTAAAACTGCGTAAAATTGGTTGACATAAATTAAGACCTGTCAGTCACAAAAACATAGTAGCTAAATATATGGATTAAGAATGTGGTTGTGTTACAGAGAGAAAAGAGGGAAAGAGGGAGGGGGGGGGGGGGGCTTACAGAGGGAGGTAAATATGTAAATGAAGAAGAGCAGGTCTTAGAACAGGAAAGAGGAAAATAACTCAATATATTGCAGAATATACTAATCATAATATATGCAAGTAACATAGTTAGGTCTTGAATAATATAAAATAATATTATACTCAGCCTTAAAGGTAATAACAGATGCGCAGGAACGACACTATAGGTAGCGCCAGCAAACTTGACACTAATCTTGATCCCTTACCTTCTTATAACTCGAAATGAATAAAAGCAATCGGGTTGACGTTTCTATCATTTGGGAAGAGTCCACCAGGAAATAGGTGTGGATATTTACAGCCAGTTTGTTCTAGGCCCTTTTGAGTTACATAGAGGTCAGGGATCAAGATTATTATCCAGTTCGTTGGCGCTACCTATAATACCCTGCGCTTCACTCCTGTTAACCCCTTATTGGCGGGGCCCGACTAAAGGCGGTCTAGAGAATAAAGGACAATGTGGCGGGGACCGCCTTAAGTCGGTAGCAATTTTGAGCACATAATTGGCTCTGAGAGAGAGTCCGAGCAGTGGGAGGAGCGTAGGTTGACTCTGACCGTTCGGCACGGCTCCCACGCCGGCACTGGGCCCACCTCCACACACATCCACATGCACTGCCTCCCTAGACAGAGAAATATGTCAGGAAATTACCGTATTTTAGGGATTTTTCCTTCGTGTTGCACGATCGTTGCAAGACAACCCGTGATCGTAGAAGGATGATTCTGGTGTCATTGGAAAGCTCAATTATCGCCCTTTCATGGATACATACTTGTATTACGATCTGGCTCTTGTTTATGCATGAAAAAGAGCACGGAAATAAGCTCGTTTAGGGTAAAACCACCCGCTTGGCACGTAGTAGAAGTTACCGATCTAGCCGCTCATGGAGTGTTAAAGACCTCAGTATTTGATTCTTACGCATCAAATCAACCAAGCTACAGACCAACATGGTGAAACACATACAATAGCACTGGATATATCAAAGGCATTTGATAGAGTCTGGCATCAATCCTTATTGTCGAAGATGTCACACTACGGCCTTGCATCATTAGTTCCACTAATTTCTTCTTATCTTCATAACAGAAAAATACGTGTATTGGTAGATGGCCTTTATTCTCAATTTCACTCAATAAATGCTGGTGTTCCCCAGGGATCAGTTTTGGCCCCAACTCTGTTCCTCATTCATATCAATGGTCTCATATCTACCACTCATAATCCAATACATTCCTACGCAGATGACTCAACACTCCACAGTTCCTTCACATTTATCAATTCTTTCACCCAACCCGATCTTATAAATTCAAAAATAAACACTGCAATTTCTCTGAACCAGGACCTTTCTAGTATTAATGAATGGGGACAAAAGAATCTAGTTTCCTTTAATGCACAGAAAACCAAGTACATTCAATTTTCTAACCGACAGAATCTCACTGACTCCCATATATTTTTTAATGATGTAAATATTCCCACTTCCCCTAGTATTGACATTTTCGGTGTAACATTAACTACTAAATTGAGCTGGACACATTATGTTAGAAGCATTGCTAAGAATGCCTCTAAAACACTGGGACTCCTGTACAGAGTTCGAGAATTCTTCACTGACGAGCAGTTGGCCGTAATATATAAAAGTCATGTGCGTTCTCAGGTGGATTACTGTTCACCCTTGTCGAATGGAAGAGGATGTGGTTGCATTGAGGCAGTTGGAGAATATTCAAAATAAAGCTATTAGATTAATCAATAACCCTGCAATCACACAGGACCTTCCTACATTATCCATACGAAGAAACGTTGCATCCCTTGCATTATTCTACATATATTTTTACAGCAATTGTTCCGAAGAACTTGCTTCAATTGTGCCGCCTCTCCACATCTTTCCCCGTAGAACTAGGGCAGCTGAGAGCGCCCATGAATTTACACTTTCTCCTCCACAATGCAGAACTTCTGCTTATCAAAATTCATTTATCCCCAGAACTACTACTCTTTGGAATTCACTTCCCTCGAGTTGCTTTCCACAAACTTACAATTTACAACAGTTTAAATCCAGTTGTTACAAACATTGTATGAATGGAAGATGCCTTTAGGCACATGGATCTTTTTGTTTTATCTGTGTTTTTCCTTCCTCCGTTCATTGCCTCTTAAAAAAAAAAAAAAAAAAAAAAAAAAAAATAATAATTGTTTTCTAATATTATGAATGTAACTGAATGATGTGTCTGTCTGATTGTATGCTTGTCTGGTGGTGGTGGTGGAGGTGGTGATGGTGATGGTGATGGTCATGGTGGTGATGGTGGTGGTGGTGGTGATGGTGGTGATGGTATGGAGGTTGTGTCTGTTGCTGTATCTGTCTCCCTCACTTACTCATTCATTATCTATCCATATACATCTCTCCAGTCAGTCTTACCTGTCTATTCTCTCTCTCTCTCTCTCTCTCTCTCTCTCTCTCTCTCTCTCTCTCTCTCTCTCTCTCTCTCTCTCTCTCTGTCTCTCTCCAGTAATTCAATTGATACGTTTAAGAAGAGACTGGCCGATAATCTGACGGAGATTGGACTAATGTAAATGACTATATTTAACACCAGTAGGTATGTAAATGTAAATTGCGTTTCGGACTAATTTCTGTCTATCCTATATAAACAAAACTGTCTTTGTGGGCTATTTACTGGACCATAAGGTTGCATATCATCCTATATTCAGGTACAGTTTGTTTTAGCCGGAGGTTAGACCGGATCACCTAGTAGGGACTGCAAGGTCTATGTGGTCTGATTATCTGTGTAAGTCTGTGTAACTCTTTCTCCCTCTCTCACCCTATAATCCCAAGGGTGTGACACATGTGTAGGTCCCTGATCTCATACATACACACCATCTTACGCACATTCACGTACACACACACATACATGCACACACACACAAACGATGTTTCACTACTATTATACATACAAACACACATACATCATTATCTGATGTAGGCTACACTCAATCAATGGCTACTTCACACACACAAACACACACACCCCATTATCGTATACACACTCAAACTATAATTACCATACACACATACAGTACACACACACACACAAATATGTTTACGTGTTCTAACATTTTAAACTTAATATATAATAATTTAACATAATAATAACATTATAATTTAGCGAGTTTGCCTTGTTTCACAAACTAAAATATTGGCTAGATTCATTACAGGAATATTTTGTTTTCATTATCATTAAATACAAGAATAGTTACTCTTATGATGAATCATCGACCGAATATATACTCATTTTGTAGTAATGACGTAACAAACCCTGTTTTAAGACAAATCATATTAAAAGAAACACACATTTCCACTTCCATTCCATACACCAAATATGTGTTGAGGTTATAGTATATCCTTCACTCCAATATGTGTTGAGGTTATAGTATATCCTTCACTCCAATATGTGTTGAGGTTATAGTATATCCTTCACTCCAATATGTGTTGAGGTTATAGTATATCCTTCACTCCAATATGTGTTGAGGTTATAGTATATCCTTCACTCCAATATGTGTTGAGGTTATAGTATATCCTTCACTCCAATATGTGTTGAGGTTATAGTATATCCTTCACTCCAATATGTGTTGAGGTTATAGTATATCCTTCACTCCAATATGTGTTGAGGTTATAGTATATCCTTCACTCCAATATGTGTTGAGGTTATAGTATATCCTTCACTCCAATATGTGTTGAGGTTATAGTATATCCTTCACTCCAATATGTGTTGAGGTTATAGTATATCCTTCGCTCCAATAAACTTCATCTTTGATATATGTGCATTTATATTATTTGCTTGATCAATTTAATTATTCACGTTCTACAACTAACTGCTGAATAAGGTTGACTTAACTATTTATATTTTTCGCTTCACTATGTGTTTATCGATAGCGTATAATAATAAATTATTAACTTTCTGTTACAGTTGGATTTTAAGGTAGAATGAATTACTATAGCAACCAGTGGGCAGTTATTTTCAGCTTAGAAAGAACCTCTCTAAGTCTATAATTTGAGGTTATATTCCACTTAATATTATTTACCTATTCCCTTAACACAAGAACAAACAACACTTGTGGAAATGGTCTACACAAATTGTTGGAAAGTTGGCACAGACAAACAGACACAGAGAAGAGGGAAACTATAGACCAGATAAAAGACAAACAAAATAATAATCGAAACCTTGCATAATTCTTCAGTATATGCTATTATTCTGGCTACCACTTGGTAATTATATTAACTTTATGACAAATGTGTAAGAGTCAGTCATATACAGTCTCTCTCTCACACACACACACACACACACGCACACGCACACACACACACACACACACACACTATGAATACCGTACTTCCACTACTCTGGCGTATAATTAAATATACTTCGACAGAACACTTAATAGAGAACACAATTCAATAAAACACACCACAAATTACCGTCACCAATTAATCAAATGAAATATAGTGAGCGCATCGAACTAATATATTTAGTAATGTAATAATATTTGATGAGTGGGTACAGTGAAAGGGTTGATGTTTATTATATATTTGGGTTTAGTGTACACAAAGTTAACAGTTACATACAAACACTACATCCACACATACACTGTTATTGGTATTTAACAAACATAAAAATATTGTTATGATCGAGCACTCTAATAAAATCTAAACAACCTTTATCAACTGATGGATAATTATGATTCCGTCTTTGGGATATATTCCTTGTCTGCTATTCTGGTGGACAAAATATTTTCAGAATGAAGACAGGTTTTCATATTCAGCCCCAAGCACCTGAGGAAGAGAGGTGGTGATGTGATGTGTGGGGTGGTGTATTATGTTACAGTATGTGTGTGTGTGTGTGTGTGTGTGTGTGTGTGTGTGTGTGTGTGTGTGTGTGTGTGTGTGTGTGTGTGTGTGTGTGTGTGTGTGTGTGTGTGTGTGTGTGTGTGTGTGTGTACACTAAGAGGTGGTAGCAGCCAGCTATAATTTAGGATGTGTTCTGACTTAAGGTAAAGACAAAAACAAAAAACAATAACAACATAAACACATAAACAACAAATGTTACTCTCCGGGTCGAGTTATCTCCACACCAGCAATAGGTTTCCCACCATAAGCGTATAGGTGTAGGCCCACACTTAGCCCAAATAAGCAATTTATTGCCATTATATTTCATAGATATCCAGGTAGATAGACAGATAATATTGGAATACACCGATACAGATATATAAGTAGTTTAGCCAAGAGAGAATTAGAGAACTCTTTACAGAAAAAGAAAACAAGAACACCGGTGAGAATGTTGTCACTGCGAAGATAGTGGGAACAACACACAGAAAATGGTAAAGTGGAATAAGATATGATCCTTTACATAGACCCTAATATACTATATTGTTTCAGAAATCTGAACTGGATAGGAATAAATACAAACCTAGTTATCATAACACGTAGATACAGAAATACACACAAATTATATCCTCCCCACATAAGAATGATACACATACAAACACGATTATAATAATACACAGATACAAAATACTCTTTAATCCTCCTGGCCCGGGCAGGCTCTCAAAATGACAGGGTGGGCTACCCGGGCGATCTGGCCGAAAAACGTCTAGGCCTAGGCTACCGTATTTTTGTTTAGTTTAACTGCTAGAAATTTCCCACGCATCTATAAATGTAGTGCGATTTCCAATCTGTAGACTGGCGTTGAGTAGAGCTCTCTATGTCAACTGGTTCAGTTGTGATGACGATTTCAGTGGAGAGCACTTGCAGGCGATGTTAGCAATATGACGATCTTTTCACTACTGAAACAACGACAGACAGACATACAATAACAAACGAGTCTTCTCTTTCTTGTTTTCGGAGGTGCGGTGACGTAACGATCGGCTTTGTTTACATGCGTCGGACGCACAGCGTTCAGACCAAGCTGAATAGGCTTTCAAGCTTACAGTTTTTAAAATGACACCCGGGCTCCTGCCCTTAGTTCGTGGTGTCATTTTAAAATGACAACCGGGCCAGGAGGGTTAAAGGGATATAGGTCCCTCCTAACCTGTGCAAAAATCGTCTAATATTAGCCAGAATTACACTTTAAAATGCGTCACTGAAATGGTTCATATTTGGACACAGTTACAAAGTATCAATCTCATCACTTGAAATGTGTGGGTAATGGAATATTGTACTTAACTCGTGTGTCTATCTATCTATCTATTGCCTGACGCCTTGATCCCCGAAGGGGTGGCCACGAACGAACCGCCCCCATGCAACTCTGTCCCGAGTCAGTCGACAACCCCTCTTCCCAACCAGCACCGCCTTCATTCATATACTTCCTCACTCCATCCTTCCACCTCTCCCTCAGTGCACCTCTCCCTCTCTGTCCTTCCACCTCGCTCTCGTACACCCTCTTAGTCAATCTCTCGCTTTCCATACGTTCCATATGGCCGAGCCATCTCAAGTTGTTCCTTTTCACACTTTCCAGCACATCTACCTCCACACCACACCTCCTTCTTACTTCCTCATTCGTCTGTCGTATCCCTCCATGTAACTCCGCACGCATGTCTCAAGTAACTCATTTCCACCGCTCTCACTCTTGGTCTGAGTCTCTTCCCGAACGTCCATGCTTCGTTTCCGTAAGCAAGTGTCGGGATTACCACACTGTCATGTCGTGTGTGTGTGTCTTTATTCTAGTACCAGAATGATTCTCGTTAAAGACAACTGATAACAAGAATATTTTCATTATATACATTTCATTATATACATCTACTTGTGAAATTAATTACATCGGGTGTTTTTGAGTCTCAACCATCCTGTTCAGCACAAAAGAATAGTGGGTATCACATAGTTGGGGTTTATTAAGATCTGCGTTTAATAGTTAGGTTATAAACATGAACACGTGAACACGCGACACACAGGGGGAACCTGTGGGATTAACACAAGTGGTTTGTAAAGCTAGTGGGTATCACATAGTTGGGGTTTATTAAGATCTGCGTTTAATAATTAGGTTATAAACATAGAACACGTGAACACGTGCCACACAGGGGGAACCTGTGGGATTAACACAAGTGGTTTGTAAAGAATAGAAACGATATTATTGACATTGAAAAGAGGAGAGCTGTAAACAATTTTTCATCGAGCCCTCTGAATCCCAACAGATTGGTTCTAAGTTGCACAAAATCGTTAAATAATAGCAGGAAAAACAGGAATAAGAGCTGGTAATGATTTTAACTCATCCTTTGACTCACTTCCTAAGCAGCACATAATATAATAATAATCAAAATAACAGGAATAATAGTTGGTAATGATCTTGACTCAGTATACGACTTACAAACCTCCTTCCTAAGCTGCACACAATTTTCTAGCACATCTCTAGTACTTAGCTGCTAGTGATTATGTGTGAGGTGTACAGTATGTGTGTATGTGTATGTATGTGTGTATGTGTGTATGGATGGAACCTAATTCCAAAATAAATCACTACTGTTAAGCTCCTCGGTGGCCTAGTGGACCGTTAAGGTGTTGGAGTGCTGCACCACTGGCCTGGATTCCAGCCCTGGCTGGGTCATGCCACACCAATATTTGATAGAAGCCAGTACCAGAGAAAAAACATGTAGGAGCATTATTATGCCCCAACCACTCCTTCATACATAACGTGAACAA
>CM064512.1:58653539-58698129 GCA_032716605.1 Paralithodes platypus | reverse complement strand
AGGCACTGGGATAGCTCTGAGGAACACTGATTATTATAGTAGCGATAGAATAGCGAGAGAGATGCAACATTGCGGCGGAGAGAGAGAGATTGCAGAGAGTTGGTGAGTGGACGGGAGTTAATGATACGAAAGGCCTTCCTTTCAACTTTGTCTAGGAGAGCGGTGTGAGAGGAACCTCCCCACACATGTGAACAATACTCAATACAAGGGCGCACTATGCCCCTGTACAGAGCAAGAAGCTGTGCAGGGGAAAAGAACCCCCTAAGGCGGTTGAGCACACCCAGCTTCTGGGAGGCTGCCTTAGCAAGACTGGTCAAATGGTCCTTCCAAATGAGAGCAGAAGAAAAAGAGACACCAAGAATATTGAGAGAAGATGAAGGGTTGATTTTTGTATTGTTGAAGAATAAGGGATAGTCCGCTGGGAGATCCTGACGGGTAGATAGATGGAGAAATTGGGTTTTGGAAGCATTAAAGTTAACAAGGTTTTCTCTGCCCCAATTGGAAATAGTATTTAGATCAGAATTTAAGAGTTCTATGGCTTCATTACGTTTGTCGTTTGAGGGATTGCTGGCTGGGGCGTTCTGAAAAACTAATGGAGTAGTGTAAGGTTGAGTCGTCTGCGTATGAATGGATGGGAATTAAGGTACAGTTAAGGAGATCATTTATAAAAATTAGAAAGAGAATAGGAGATAGGACAGAGCCCTGAGGCACACCGGAGTTTATAGGGTGAGGAAGTGAACAATGGCCGTCCACAACCGCGGATATGGAACGGCCGGAAAGGAAATTAGAGACCAAAGGCACAGATGGAGGGGATAGAAACCGAAGGAGGGTAGTTTAGAAATTAAAGATTTATGCCAGACTCTATCGAAGGCTTTCGATATGTCTAGTGCAATAGAAAAAGTCTCACCGAAGTCCCGAGGGAGGATGACCAAGAGTTAGTAAGATATGAAAGAAGATCACCAGTAGAGCGACCCTTAAGGAAGCCATACTGGCGATCTGAGAGCAGATTATGAGAAGAGAAATGCTAAGAAATTTGGAAGCAAGAATAGTTTCAAAAACTTTAGAAAGACAAGAGATAAGAGCAATGGGACGATAGTTGGAGGGTTGAGAGCGGTCACCCTTCTTTGGGACAGGTTGAATGTGAGCAAACTTCCAGCATGAAGGGAAGACGTTAGAGGATAGACAGAGACCGAAAGAGTTTGCCTAGGCAGGGAATCAGCACGGAAGCACAGTTTTTGAGAACAACAGGAGGAACACCGTCCGGACCGTACGCCTTATTAGTGTTAAGCCCAGAGAGGGTAGAAAGTACATCTTTAGACGAGATTAGGATATTAGGCATAAGTAAGAGAGAGGAGGGCGGAGAGGGAGGAATAGCACCGGAATCATCCAAGGTGGAGTTTCTAGCAAAAGTTTGAGCGAAGAGTTTAGCTTTGTCAGAGGAAGAAGTGATGGTTGTGCCATCAGAGTGGGAAAGGGGAGGAAAGACGAGGAAGAGAAATTGTTGGAGAGGTTTTTGGCTAGATGCCAGAAAGCTGGCAGAAAGCTGCCAATTAGCGAAAGGTTAAAGAAATTACACTATGCACTCGTTGGAGAATTGGGCGTAGGTTCTAGCTAAATGGTAAATATGTGAATGGATTGATACAGAATACACTAAGACTTCAACTCACAAATAATAAATCAATATACACGTAGTCAGTAAATCTGCGAGGGTGTGGCCTGAATATATTTTAGTAATACTGGTATGTAACATATTCGTAAGTCATAAATTAGCAAACAGTCTTGAACACGGATCAAAGCTTAAAGACAAAATTAACACAGAATAATATAAGTTCAGAAGGATGAATCTGTTACGCACGTACGTGATCTAGGGCACAGATCACAATTAAATCAGAGCACCACACGTTTCACACAACAATAACCAACAAAGAGAGACACAGAAACACTTAAGTATTTGGGAGGGCAGGGGACGAGAGTCTGGTAGAGTCTGGACGTTAGAGGGTAGTGGAAAGCACTGCAGGGCTGTTGACGTCACTCGAGCAGAGGTCCTAGGTCCAGGGCGTCAGGTAGTCCCAGGTCAAGGGGGTCAGGCAGCAAGTAGACAGCTCTCGAGGGGGAGAGGTTGAGGCAGACCGAAACACTTTGCCATGGAAGTCCGGACCCGAGGGTGAAAGACTTTAGGGAGGTGTGGTTTGCATACTTTCCTCAGGTTTTCCTGAGATCCTACGCAAAATTATTCTTGATTCAGGTGTCAATGAACTCGGGGTTATAGGGGTATTGAGGAAAGAGGAAAAGTGGTTGTTGTGAGGTACATATACATTCTAGCCTTGGAACTCAGGTATTACACCATGGGCCTGGTTCCAAGGTATTATTACAATATTCATTGGGGCAACTGTAAGGTCCTGGGTTGCAGTGAAAAATATAAAACTCTTATAACCTGTAGTGTAACAATTGTGTTGCAGGTCTTCTAATTATCTTATACATATCTCTAGATGATGTTGCTTGTATCATCGTGAATATAGGTTTGTCAGGCACTGTTCAGGTCCATTTGCCCCTGTAATATTCTGGGCGCTGGTGAGTAGATTGCATAAGGGAGTGTTCTGTATACTCCAAATCTGGTTGAACAATACAGGGGGCGTCACTCCTGGTGGCGGCTACGTAGAAGGTTTGTTCCAATTGGCTGTTCCAGGGTGGTTGTGGTTGGCTGAGGAACACGGCTTGTGACTGGCTGGGAGAGCACTCCATTCTCTTTGAGGGCTGCTGGCGTGAGAGAGAACTGCTGGGCATGACTAACTTAGGTAGATGTAGGTGTGATCGGAGGGAGGACTCAGGTAGATGTCCTCGCTGTCTTCTCTGGTGCTTAAATGTGGCCTGTGTGGTTATGCTGGCCATTCGATGTACCGTTGGTTCTGGCATATGTTCCGCACCCGTCATCTCAGTTTGAAACTCAAAAATGTTAGGGGAAAAAGGACGAGGAGAGTGTAGTATATATATAACACTATATGAGAGAGAGAGAGAGAGAAATAATTTGTTTAGCATTTGTTCCACCTTTGCTCATTCAAAATACACTAGAGGGAATGGTTGTAAGATCATCGGAAAGCTTTTACATGATAATTGTTGAAATAATAATGTTTGACATGCTCTCTCTCTCTCTCTCCATCAACCAGTGTTGGTAAAAATAAATGTGAAAGTAGTAACATAAAACATGGACTTTAGGAAAGACACTACACAACACCCGTCTCTACCCATCTTTCTATCTATCCAAGTTATATATCAATCTCCCTAATTATTGTGTTATCTATATTTTTATCTATGTGATTCCAATACCTCTCCGTCAATATTGTTATATATTCGGCTCTATTCAGGTGGCGACTATGAAATGCTTCGCCCCCATTCAAAAGTTATTGTTTTTGCTTGACTAGTAATAGCGATCAAGCAATTTTAGAAACAAATCCGGCTTCGAAAGCAACACCTTTTTATCACAAAAATTTGCAATGTATTTAAAGGCGCTGATTCCGATAATTTAGCTGATAAACGACTAAAAATGTAAAAATCTCTCTCACTCACTCACTCTCACTCTCTTTCTCTCTCACACACACACACACACACACAATACCGTTGGTATGACATACATATAGGGATCTAATCTCACACACACACATACAACACACACGGTGCATATACATATTAGCATTTACTGTTCACATCTTAAGTGTGTGTGTGTAATAATAATAATAATAATAATCGGTTTATTTCAAGCCGGCAGCCAATGGGGCTGAAAATACACAAACTTAACCTATATCTTATCCTAAGGGATTAATAGACTGATCCTGGCTGCTAAGGAGAGCGCCTACATACTCCCGAAGGAGTATGACGTGGGCAGGAGACTTTGTGGGCCCCCCGAGGCCTCCAGACCTTGCCTTCACGGCCAGGGAAAGTTTTTGAGAGAACTTCCCCTGCCGGCGCGTGGGATTGAACCCCCGACACCAGAGCTAGCGCTCCCAATACAGAGTACTAAGCGCGCTCGGCCACCGTGACCGTGTGTGTGTGTGTGTGTGTGTTCTTCTATGTGGATGAGGGAGACAAAAGGCAAAACTGCCTGTGACGATTGCCTCCCCCAGAGTTGAAGGAGTGACAGGGCCAAAATCAAGGGATGTTCGAGCCAAAATGTCTGGACACACGGAATTTGAAGACATTTAAGTCATAGGATAAGGGAAAATGGATTCAGAGAGAAAGTTCCAGAGTTCAGCTGTGAATAGAAGAAGGATTGGGAGTATCGTTTCACTCTTGGGCTGGAGAGTTGCACAGAGTAGGGGTGGGATTGTGTTGCAAGACGGGTACTACGTACCGTACCCTACGTTGAGGAGGTGGTATACACCGAGAGCTCTGAGGAACACTGATTATTGTAATAGCGATATATTTGTGAGAGAGATGCAACATTGCGGCGAACAGAGAGAGCGAGAGTGCGGAGAATCGGTGAGTGGACGGAAATTGATGAGACGAAAGGCTTTCTTTTCTACTTTGTCTAGAATTGCTGTGTGAGAGGATCTTACCAACACATGCGAACAATACTCAATAAAAGGACGCACTGTGCCACCGTACAGAGCAAGAAGCTTTGTGTGTGTGTGTGTGTGTGTGAGTGAGGTTTCCTTCTGTTTCACACAATATTGGCTACATATATTATAGGAATCTCATTTTCAATTTCAATAACTAATAAAATATAGAATAGTTTCTCTTATGAAAAATCGACTGAGAATTATAATAATGTTGTAATTATGAACAACATACATTGTTTCATGAAACACATCATATATGTAGAGTCACCATTTCAACTTCCACTCGATATACCATAATTGTTTTTGCCGACAATTAATTAACGTTAATTATTATATTACTCACGTTCTACCACTGCCGAAGAGGATCTATTTTAATGTTTGTTTGTTTTTTGCTGCATTATGTGTTTAATCGATAGCGACAACACTATTATTATGCACTTCCCATTACAATTATTATAAGACAGACTATTTGGTATTAGCATCCAGTAGGCACCTATTTTCAGCTAGGATAAAAACCCTCTATGTCAAAGATGTGAAGCTTACAGTCATGAGTTAAATAGAATGGCAGTTGCATGATTAAACAAAGAAACAATCGTCTATCTAAAACGAATACATTTCACTAATATACATAATCTCAATTCATAGGGCAATTTGGGATATATATACTGAAGGATTTAAATACAACAAAACAATTGAAATATTTCCCAAAGAACAAACAAAGCCAGTCCCAATCAAATATTCACAAACCTTTCACCTGGTGTTGGCAAGAACAAAGAATACAACTGAATGTATTTTTAAATGAAATATAGGGCATGTGTAAACATGCATACACATGTTCTCTTAACTCTCTCACTTATTGAGACTCTCTATCTCTCTCTCTCACACACACACACACACATACACAAACTATAAATACCGTAGTTCCACTATTATTCAATATACTTCAACAGATAACCTAATACAAAATACATTTCAATAAAGCAAGAATCAAATTATCGTCACCAATATTCAATTAAATATAGCGAACGCATCAAGCAATTTTCTCCACCAACTCAACCTTAGATGACATAAATCAAGATGTCCCTGTACTTAATTTTAATTCACCTGAAATTCCCTCACTTAAGATCCACACCAGACATGTCAAAACTATTTTGCAGAATCTCTCAGTAGATAAGGCTCCTGGTCCAGATGAAATTCCTCCAATAGTACTTAAGAATTGCTCCTTGGTGCTCGCTCCTGTATTGGCAAAATTTTTCCGTCTGTGTACTCATACCTCATGCTTCCCAGTACCCTGGAAAGAAGCAAACATCCATCCAGTTCCTAAAAAAGGTGCCTCTTCAGATCCATCAAACTACAGACCAATAGCTATAACTTCCACTCTTGGCAAAGTTTTTGAAATTATATTAAATAATCACATAATTAAGCATCTGGAGAATAATAAATTAATCAGTGATAGGCAATATGGTTTTAGACGATGTCGATCAACTGCAGGCATTCTTTGCCTTCTTACGCATCAAATCAACCAAGCTACAGACCAACATGGTGAAAACACATACAATAGCACTGGATATATCAAAGGATTGATAGAGTCTGGCATCAATCCTTATTGTCGAAGATGTCACACTACGGCCTTGCATCATTAGTTCCACTAATTTCTTCTTATCTTCATAACAGAAAAATACGTGTAATGGTAGATGGCCTTTATTCTCAATTTCACTCAATAAATGCTGGTGTTCCCCAGGGATCAGTTTTGGCCCCAACTCTGTTCCTCATTCATATCAATGATCTCATATCTACCACTCATAATCCAATACATTCCTACGCAGATGACTCAACACTCCACAGTTCCTTCACATTTACCAATTCTTTCACCCAACCCGATCTTATAAATTCAAAAATAAACACTGCAATTTCTCTGAACCAGGACCTTTCTAGAATTAATGAATGGGGACAAGAGAATCTAGTTTCCTTTAATGCACAGAAAACCAAGTACATTCAATTTTCTAACCGACAGAATCTCACTGACTCCCATATATTATTTAATGATGTAAAATATTCCCACTTCCCCTAGTATTGACATTCTCGGTGTAACATTAACTACTAACTTGAGCTGGACACATTATGTTAGAAGCATTGCTAAGAATGCCTCTAAAAAACTGGGACTCCTGTACAGAGTTCGAGAATTCTTCACTGACGAGCAGTTGGCCGTAATATATAAAAGTCATGTGCGCTCTCAGATGGATTACTGTTCACCTCTGTGGGGTGGAAGTGGAGTGGTTGCATTGAGGCAGTTGGACAAAATTCAAAATAAAGCTATTAGATTAATCAATAACCCTGCAATCACACAGGACCTTCCTACATTAGCCATACGAAGAAACGTTGCATCCCTTGCATTATTCTACAGATATTTTCACAGCAATGTTCCGAGGAACTTGCTTCAATTGTGCCGCCTCTCCACATCTTTCCCCGTAGAACTAGGGCAGCTGAGAGCGCCCATGAATTTACACTTTCTCCTCCACAATGCAGAACTTCTGCTTATCAGAATTCATTTATCCCCAGAGCTACTACTCTTTGGAATTCACTTCCCTCGAATTGCTTTCCACAAACTTACAATCAACAAATGTTTAAATCCAGTTGTTACAAACATTTTATGAATGGAGGATGCCTTTAGGCACATGGACCTTTTTGTTTTATCTGTGTTTTTCCTTCCTCCATTCATTGTCTCTTAAAAAAAAAAAAAAAAAAAATTAATTACTAGTACAATAACTGCACAGATCATCTACAACATAGTTAAAGAGTGGGTACAGTGAAAGGGTTGGTGTGTATTATATATTTGGGTTTAGTGTACAAAGAGTTAACAGTTCCATACAAACACTACATCCACACATACACTGTTATTGGTATTTATCCCTTTCAAGAACCGATTACGCATTTCCTTTTTGTTTTTGGCTATTATTACACGATTATATTTAGGTTATAAATGCTATATGGAAGTCTGGGGGTTACTTGAACCAGGCTTTACCCTTATAAATCCTAGTTCCTTCCTTAATTGTATATAGCCTAATTGTCTAATGATAACCAGAATACACTGTCACAATTCATCATGATCTTTAAATGGTTAACAAACACAATACTATTAATTTGATCAAACACTAATAAAAAGCTAAATAACCTTTATATACTGATGGGTAATAAAACTAATTTTCCGTCTTTGGGATGTATTGCTAATTGGCAACCTCTGCGTCATATGAGTCTGAAGGGGTGGATCAAACACTAATAAAAAGCTAAATAACCTTTTCAGTATAATAATACTTCCGTCTTCGTATTCAGCCCCAAAAATTTCAGTATAAAGAGGTTCAGCCCCAAACAAACTGAGGAAGAGAGGTGTTGTGTGTGTGTGAGAGAGAGAGAGAGAGAGAGTCTCAATAAGTGAGAGAGTTAAGAGATCAAGTATATGCATGTTTACACATGCCCTATATTTCATTTAAAAATACATTCAGTTGTATAAATAAATAGGTATAGTTAATATTACTGACTTGTGTGTGTGTGGATGTGTGTGTGCTGGTGCTGTAGTTTAGCGGACAGTGGCGAGGGCGGGAGGGGAGTTTGAATGAGGACGAGGAGGTAAGAAAGGTTAGCGGGCAGTGGCGAGGGCGGGAGGGGAGTCTGAATGAGGACGGGGAGGTAGGAAAGGTTAGCGGGCAGTGGCAAGGGCAGGAGGTGAGTCTGAATGAGGACGGGGAGGCAGGGAAGGTGTTATCACACAGGGTGGTGTGATGCGACTAGTGCAGTAGCATGTTCGTGTAGTGCTGCTTGCTTGCATGCAATTCTCGCTTTCAGCTGCTGCCGCTGGCTAACCCTTGTGGTGAAAAGGGGAGCAGAGTGCGTAAGTCTCCCTCTGCCAGTACATAGCCTCTCCATCACCAAGACTCCTATTGTGCCTCCCCGGGGCCACACACGGTAACTGGGTGTCTTGCGACCCCAGGCTAAATCAATAGGGGATCTCGGGGCATGCGGTGGCCCCCAGAGGTATGATGTGCATCCTTGTCATCTACCAACAACCGCACACACCCACTGCCTTGTGGTTTAGTCTAGTAAGACAAAGGCTAGAGGAGCACACACTGAGAGAAAAGCAGACGTTGGGGGGTCACGTCCTGGCTGTTTCCGACAAACTGGAATCCCGGCATTCCCCTGCAGTATTGAGCAGGAGCTGGTCGTCTTGGGTCACCCCTTGCCATCAGCAACCCCTGTTCAGTACCAAGATAGTGAAGTTGGAACTGCGCACCTCCCTCGGCACTCTAAACTCTTCTATGCGCAGGTTTTCTCTTCCTGCTTTGCAGGAAGGGAACGTCATCATCGGACTACGATGGACTACCATAAGCAAGCAAGTGTGTGTGTATGTGTGTGTTCGTATAATTATATAGTGATGGTGTGGTGATGGTATTATTTAGTTACGGTGAATAGTGTAACTTGGTGTAGGCTGTGCTTATGTTTAATGTGGAAGTGTTGATATATACTTATATATATATATATATATATATATATATATGGTGTTGGTGTATTGTGTCATGGTGTAGCACAGTTTATATAATATATAATAGTATAAGTATAGTAAAATAAGATGCAGGGGTAATGTACAGTTCCCTGCACAAGTGATTATTCTCCGAGGTTATATTTATTTAACCCACTGAACCCCAGCGACGACAATGTGTCGTCGGCAATGTATGTAACGCTAAAGCCCAGCGACGACAACGTGTCGTCAATGTTAATTACTCCGGTCCTATGGCACCTAGAGGGCTCAGATTTGTATGGGAACTGTGTAAGTATCCCACGCAACCTTTGCCGATGGTTGAAAACTCTCAAAGTCCAACTGCATGAGCGTGCACAAACATGGTTTTTGGGTGTTTTTGCCTTCAATTTTGTACTCTTGTAAAATCCGTTTTCGGGGGCTCCGTAGGACCAATTTTTTACCTTTTTGATCGTTTTTTTGTGGTTTTTCCTTCATTCCAAACCCATTCGCTATTGTTTCTGGATATTTTGTTTTCTTCAAAACCTGGTGGTACATTT
The DNA here is from genome assembly GCA_032716605.1 of Paralithodes platypus. Lineage (NCBI taxonomy): Eukaryota > Metazoa > Arthropoda > Malacostraca > Decapoda > Lithodidae > Paralithodes > Paralithodes platypus. The sequence goes on along the minus strand of CM064512.1, from coordinate 58,688,509 downwards.
ATTTATAACTAGCTGGGGCTCAGTGGTTTATGAAATAATAGTATAATTGAATATAATTGAATAATAGACTGAGAAGGTTAAGGGTAAAGAGGAAAGGAGTTCAATGTAAGAGCAGCACACACACACACACATAATTATACACACACACACACATTATTTCAACACAATTAATGTGTCAATGTATGACAAATAAAATCTATACTCGTGATCTGTTTAAGAGGATTAAAATGACTCGTTTAACTGGCTCATTGTGAGTGAAAATGTTTAGTTGGAAGAGGAAGTACAAAGGAAATCAAGCAACAACAGGTATAGTGACCCTTCTAGGCTGCTTGTCCTCCAAAACACTGAAGATTAAGTGTCCAAACAGTGGTTTAGAGTGGGTAAGGCAACATTGGAAAGGGAACTACTGCCCTGGAACTAATGTCCGTGGCAGGATTAGGAAGTTAGTAGGGGACAGATGGGTTAGTAACTGAGGGGGGGATAAAATAATGTTATTCATTTACAAACGCAGTCAGTCGCAGGTTTGATACGAGATATTTGTCTAGGGGAAGTTTAAATGAATCAACAGTGCTGCAGTCTATAACGTCTCGGGGAAGCCCATTCAACAAGTTGACAACTCGATTGAAGAAGAAATTCTTAGATTCGTGTGAGATAAAAGATTTACCAATAATTTGGCAACCGTTTCCCCGCGTGTAATTTAGATTGGTTGATAGTGAAGTAAACTTACTACAGTTCATATTGTCGATGCCTTTGATTACTTTGAACACTTGAAATAAGTCGCCTCTTAATCTGCGCTGGGTTAAAGGAAATAGATTTAATTCTCTAAGACGCTTCTCGTATGGTTTGTTCTTAAGGCTAGGTCTCATTATGGTAACTCTACGTTGAACTCGTTCTAGCTTGTCTATATCTTTTTGGTAATAGGGGCACCAGGATTGAACACAGTATTCCAGAAGAGGGCGGACAAAGGAATTGTAAAGGGTTAGGATAGCTTCTTTGGATTTATGCTCAAATGACCTGCCTATTAACCCAATTATATTATTTGCCTTCTTAACAACTTCTGAACATTGTTGACTCGGTTTTAGGTTACTCGATATTGTTACTCCCAGATTGGTTTATCTGTTTACATTCTTAAGCTGAGTGCCATTCATTGAATAGTTTGCTTTCTCATTTTGGTATCCGATGTGTAGTACTTTACATTTATCCGCATTGAAACTCGTTTGTCAAATTTGAGCCCAACATGACAACTTATCTAGATTATGTTGCATATTGTCAACTTGTTCTTTCGAGAGTACGCTATTTGCAATTTTTGTATCGTCAGCAAATGTTGAGATTGTACAGGTGAGACCCTCATCTATGTCGTTGATGTAAATTAGAAAGATAATTGGTCCTAGTACCGATCCCTGGGGTACCCCCCTACTTACATTGGAAGGAAGAGGAAGGAAGGATGGAGGAAGGGGGGAGGGAGGAAGGAAGAAGCGGGAATGTAAGAAGGAAGGATGGAGGAAGGGGGGAGGGAGGAAGGAGGAAGCGGGAATGTAGGAAGGGGGGAGGGAGGAAGGAGAGAGCGGGAATGTAGGAAGGAAGGATGGAGGAAGGTAGGAGAGAGGAAGGAGGAAGCGGTAATGTAGGAAGGAAGGATGGAGGAAGGGTGAGGGAGGAAGGAGAAAGCGGGAATGTAGGAAGGAAGGATGGAGGAAGCAGGAATGTAGGAAAGGGGGAGGGAGGAAGAGGAAGAAGGGTGTAGGGGAGGTGTGGTGGAGTGGTCTTGCCACTGGCCTGGTAATCCAATGGTCCCGGGTTCAAATCCCGATGTATCAATGGGAAGATATTATTGGGATGGAATTTGTGCTGTACCTAGTATCAGTGCATTACCACAAGCCCACCGAAACGTCAATAAAATACCCTCATTGTTCCCTGATTAAATAGCACTGTATGAATATTCCCATATTCAAAATATGCTATAGGGGTGCAATGCCTGGTGAGTTATCTGCTCAACAGGTGGCGTTGTGTGTGTGTAAGTGTGAGAGTCCGAGTGTAGGGGTTGAGACAGTGAAGCACAGGAACGAGATGGCTTCAGAGATGAGGTCCTTTCGGGCCATGAGTGAGCACCGTGCCTCATGTGAAGGCAAGATGGCAGGTGCTCGTTGTACTCTACGTGCTTCACATGTCTCACTCCCTAGACTGGAACAAGACCTCACGGGCTTCACTGTTCATTGTAAAGCAGTGAATGTTAAGGCTCTCAGCCTATGCCCGAGAGGAAGTAAGTTGGAATATAGAAAAAAAAAAAAAAAAAAAAAAAAATGAGAGTTTGGTGAAAGTTAGTGAGGGATAGAGTTACACAGAGTTACACAATTACTCAGACCACACAGACCTTGTAGTCCCTAATAGGTGGTCCGGCCTTAATACTACTAGACAGGGACAGTTTATGGTAGAGGAATAAGACAGCAAATTAGAATGCTCTCTCCCCACCCTCCGCACTCTCTGGCTAATAGGCCGTACCGGAGAAACCTTGTGGTTCAGGATATGTCCACAAGGAAAGTTTGTATGGAGTATAGAACTAAGTTAGTTTGAAAGGGAAATTACACATACCTACTGATTCATTCCTATTGTTCGAATCTTCATCAGATGATCGTCCAGTCTTTTCTTAACCCCTTCTGTACCGGCTACGTCTTTTAGCTTTATTTTGGCTTGTATTAGACGATTGTTGTGCAGTTTAAAAATGGCCTCCAACAATTATCAGGTTCGAAGTATCTCTCTTAACCCTTATAACTAATACAGATCCTTCTTAAACTGCACAAAATTGTCTAAACATAGCTACAATAATATCGAAAACTCGTCGCCGGTAAAGAAGGGGTTAAACGTATCAATTTAATTACTGTCGACCACCTCCCTTGGTAAACTATTCCACTCTTTATCCACACTGTATATGAAGAACGATTGTGTCATTATCTAGCATGCTTGTTTTCGAATTAATTTAATTCCATTGGTAATTATCGTGAACAGTGCATTGATATCTACTCTGTCAAATCCTGTAAGTATCTTTAAACACTCGATAAGTTGGCCTCGTAACCTCCTTTTCTTTAGCGAGAGCAAATTAAATATATTTAATCTTTCATAATACAGCTTGTTTTTCAGAGAGGGAATTAGTTTAGTTGTTCTACGCTGCACACATTCGAGTTTTGTAATTTATTTCTTGAGATATGGAGATCAGAACTGAACGCCATATTCAAGATGGGGTCTAACAATTATTTTGAATAACGGCAAAATAATGTTTTAATTTTTCATAGGTAAAATTTCTTTTGATAAATCCCAAGGCTTTGTTAGCAATACTTGCCGCAGCCGCTCATTGTTCTGAGGATTTTAGGTTTTCTGCTAAAATCGCCAGATCTTTAACACTCAACGAGCGGCTAGGTCGGTAAATCCTACTACCTGCCAAGCAGGTGGTTTTACCCTAAATGAGCTTATTTCCGTGCTCTTTTTCATGCATAAACAAGAGCCAGAGCGTAATACAATTATGTATCCCTGAAAGGGCGTTATTTGAGATTTCCAATGACACCTGCACCATCCTTCTACGATAACTGGTTGTCTTGCAACGATCGTGCAACCGAAGGGCAAAATCGCTAAAGTACGGTCATTTCGTTACATAATTACGTGTGTAGCGAGGGAGGGAGGGTGGATGTGTGTGTAGTATATGTCAGTAGGCCCACGACAACCGTGGCGAGCGGTCATGAGGCAACCTATGCTCCTCCCGTCGCTCGTCTCTCTCTCAGAGCCAATATTGCGCCAAAATTGCACACAGACTTAAGTCGGGCCCCGCCACATAGTCCTTTCTTCTCCATACGGACTTAAGTCGGGCCCCGATAGACAATGGTTAACCTTAGAGTCTGCTACTATTGGTTGGCCTTTCATTTGATAAGCATCCTTTTTGTTTTTTGAAACAACATGCAACATTTGACATATGTCAACATTTAACACCTTAACCCTTATTTAGCGGCGAGCAACATAAGTCGAGTTAAATAAAGCTGGACTATGTGGCGGCGCTCGACATAACTCGAGTGGCAATTTCAGCACGTAATGTGGCTGAGAGAGAGAGACAAGTGGTGGCAGGAGACTAGCGAGCGTATGACTGCTCCAGACCACCGCGGCGAACCTACTGACACAAATCTCAGCTCCCTCCTCCCTCTCTCACTCGCTACATACTCAATTATGTACTGAAAGTACCGAATTACCTGCTTTTTGCACTCGCGTTGCACGGTTATTGCAAGAAAACTATCCATCATACAAGGATCGTTATGGTGTCATTCGAAAGCTCTGTTTATGCTCTTTCAGGGATAGGTACTTGTTTTACGTTCTGGGTCTTATTTAGGCATGAAAATGATCACGTAAACAGCCCTATTTTGGCTAAAAAAAACCCACTGTGCGGTACACATAAATAAACCGCATAGGCCGCTCGTAAGGTGTTAAAGGTGGGGGCTCATGGGTTGAGGTAAACATGGAAAAAAAATTGCCAACCTGCATATAATTATCTTGTAAAATGCAACGTCACTGAAATAATTATTAACAATGGTATAAAGGATTTTGCGGATCGTCTATACCGGGCCTGTGACGTCATAATGACGTCACACCAGTATCCTTATCCTAGAGTGGATGGTGGACTTATACTGGTGTGACGTCACAGGCCAGGTATAGACGATCCACAAAATCCTTTATACCATTGTTAATAATTATTTCAGTGCCATTGCATTTTGCAAGATAATTATGTACAGCTTGGCGATTATAATTCCATGTTTACCTCAAACCATGAGCCCCCACCTTTAAGAGCGGGTGGTGGAGTATATTTCACTGTGCCGCCCAGCGTTTTTTTTTTACCATAAATGGGGTTGTTTCCATGCTCTTTTTCATGCATAAACAAGACCCAGAGTGTAATACAAGTATGTATCCCTGAAAGGGTGTAAATTGAGCTTTCCAATGACACCCGAACCATCCTTCTACGATCACTGGTTGTCTTGCAACGATCGTGCAACCGAAGGGCAAAACCGCTAAAATACGGTAATTTCTTTATATAATTAAGTATGTAGCGAGGGAGTGAGGGTGGATGTAAGTGGAGTACATCTCAGTTGGTCCACGGCGGCCGTGGCGAGCGGTCATGAGGTAACCCAGGCTCCTCCCGTCGCTCGTCTCTCTCAGAGCCAATATTGCGCCAAAATTACACACAGACTTAAGTCGGGCCCCGCCACATAGTCCAAATGTTTTGATACGGACTTAAGTCGGGCCCCGATAGACAAGGGTTAAGGGCAGTTGCCACTTTTCTGACCAATTCACTAATTTGCTTAAATCGGACTGAAGGCTATTTCTGCCTTCCTCACTCAAGACTAGAGAGAGAGAGAGAGAGCGTGCGTTACTAGAGGTGGCGTAATAGTGAATAGCTGACTCTCCCTTTAAATTTGACCTTGCTCTCTCTCTCTCTATGCCTGATTGAATGCTTGCTTGTCTGTCTGCTTCTATGTGTTATTGTCAGTATGTTTGTCTGTATGTTACCCTGGCTGTATCCTTGTCTGTATGTCTGTCTGTCTGCTTCTATGTGTTATTGTCTGTATGTTACCCTGGCTGTATCCTTGTCTGTCTGTCTGCTTCTATGTGTTATTGTTAGTATGTTTGTCTGTACATTACCCTGGCTGAACTCTTATTTGCTTGCATACATTCACACACTCTGCCTGCCTGCTTCCTTGCTAGTCAGTCTGCCTACATGCTTACTTCTCTGCCTGCATACATGGACGCTTTAAAGTCAAAGTAGAAGTTCGTTCAATGTTTAGATATAATTTGTTAGTAGTTTTGGCAAATCCAACGTCAAGGTTATTAACCTAATTGCAATGACGACTTGTCTGTTTTGACTGCTATGTCGTCATCCCAACCGCGGTTAAAAAAGAAAACGTCTAGAGTCTACTCCTTAACTTGCTCTAGGAGACGTTGTACATTAACCAAAACTACCACCGAAGGTGAAAAACGCATAGAAGAGAAGAAAAAGGGATTTACCTGAGATACAGCTGATAGCCCAGCCCGTCTCCTGTCCATGTTTACATCTGGGCGAACCTGAGCGCATGTGCCGTTGGCCAACCATCATTTTCACCCGCGCCCTCATATGATTCAGACGTCTCTGCCGTGTGCTCTTCCATCCACCCTGTCACCCTCAGTTTCGGCTTCTTTAGCCTTCATATATGTCAGGCAGATGCTACGTGGTTTAGGGCACACGTGAATTGGGCTCCAGAATGTTTAGAATGAATCATATGGAGGTCGTGTGTGATAATAGTCTATGCCGAAGGTTAGGGGATCGCCTTTCTTCCCCCGTCATGTTTATTAACTCCTTCTCTTTTCATATTGTCTTTTCTGTTAGTTCTGGGCATGGTTTTAGCTTATTAGTAGGTCTAGCCTAGCTGGTTTTCTCATTCAGGTTTTTGCTTTGCCCAGATGAGTTTACATGTTTCATAGCCTAGGTGTTTACGTTTGGTAAAAAACAGAAATTTGGTGGTGGCGATGCTGTGTTGTAGAGTTTGTGTCGGCCGATTTATAGCGTTATTCCCGAGTCGCCCCTTTCGAGCCTTCATTTTGTCTCAAGGGGCCGGGCGACGTGTGATTCAAGATTCGTCACAGCGCAGGGAAAATTTCGCACCTGACACATTCTCTGCTGACTGCTATGCCCCCCTTTTTTTCACCAGTGTTCATTTGCAGGCTTTTGTTTTTTGCCTTCCTGTTTCACCCCCATCCTTTCGCCCACCTTGATCTCGTGCCCTTTCATGCTGTTGGCGAGATGTTGCTGTTTTGCTAGCCTATACCTCCCTGGACTTGGTTAGGCTAGTGGGGGGGGGGGGGGGGGGGGGGGTGCTCCCTGCTGTTTCATCACGTTTTTACCAGCTGGAGCCCCCCCTCCCCCTGTTCATTGCCGGATTTAGGGCACGATTTCGGTGGGCATTCATCCTCTTTTTTGCACTTTCGGGGGTACCTTCGGGGTCCCCATGTGTGCATAACTCCCTACCTGCCTCGGTTTCTTTCCTGGGCTATGCTCGTTCTATCGCGGGTAGGGTGGATCCTGGGGGAATGTCCTCGCCTCCCCTGGTGTGTCTTTCCTGCTGCCCAACAACCTTTGGCCTGGTTGATTGGGCGTTTGTTTCTCGGAAGACACTGTAAAGCTTGTGGGCCATCATGCACAGCTTTAGAGTAGCCTGCTTTTGCAGGCTTGTTTTTCCCATTTACATTTCATCTCCATCTTTCGCCCACCTTGAACTCGTGCCCTTTCATGCTGTTGGCGAGATGTAGCTGTTCTACTAGAGGCTTGCCTGTTCCACACTGGACTGGGTTAGGCTAATGGGGGGCAGCGCTCCCTGCTGTGTCATCATGTTTTTCCCAGCTGGAGCCCCCCCCCTCCCCCTCTTCATCGCCGGATTTAGGGCACGATTTCGGTGGGCATTCATCCTCTTTCATGCACGGTTCAGGGGTACCCTTCGGGGGTCCCTGTTTGTGCAACCACCCTCCCTGCCACTGTCTCTTCATGGGCTATGCTCTATCTCTGTGGGTTGGGTGGTTCCTGGGGGATGTGCATCCTCTCCCCTGGTGTGTCTTCCTTGCCCCTCCCTTTACCGGTTGAGTCGGGATTCTATCAAGGAAGACACTGCTCAGCTTGATGGCCTTTCCAAGCTTTGAGATCATAAGGAGATGCCCTCATTTTTGCTCAGCTTGAGGGCTGACACACAAGCTTGGTGATCATGCTCAGCTTATTGGCCCTCATCCACGCTTGGAGTTTATAAGAAATGCTAAGGGTCCTGGGGGATGTGCCTCCTCTCCCCTGGTGTGTCTTCCTTGACCGGTTGAGACGGGCTCCTGTTCAAGGAAGACACTGCTCAGCTTGATGGCCCTTGCCAAGCTTGGAGATGATATGGAGATGCTATAGGAGTCCTGGGGGATGTACCTCCTCTCCCCTGGTGTGTCTTCCTTGCCACCCCTCCCATGATATGGTGAGATCGGTACAGTACTGTTCAAGGGAGACACTGCTCAGCTTGTAGGCCCTCACACAAGCTTGGAGTTCTTGCTCAGCTGGTTGGCCATTGCACGAGCTTGGAGATCATAAGGAGTTGATATAGGAGTCCTAGGGGATGTGCCTCCTCTCCCCTGGTGTGTCTTCCTTGCCACCCCTTCCTTGCTAGGTTGAGATGGGTACTGTACTGTTCAAGGTAGACGGCTATGCTTGTGGGCCCTCACACAAGCTTGGAGGACATGCTCAGCTTGTTGGCCCTCTCACAGGCTTGGATATCATGGGGAGATGCTAGGTGCCTGGGGGGTGTACCTCCTCTCCCCTGGTGTGTCTTCTTTGCCTCCCCTCCCTAGGCTCCCTTGACAGTTTGAGATGGGTAGGCTACAGTGCTGTTCGTGGGAGATACTGCTCAGCTTGTAGGCCCTCACACAAGCTTGGAGAGCTTGCTCACTTGGAAGACACTACTCAGCTTGTAGGCCCTATGCCACACTTGGAGTTCAAAGGAGATGCCCACAGCCTTGCGGCCTGCTTCGGTGTTGTCTCAGACCTTTACCTTTTTTGGCATGGCCCTGGTCTCGCCATGGTCCTGCGATTTTGCGGAATTCCGCGATTTTGCGGGATTCCCGCGAGTTTGCGGCTTGTGGTGTCACATAGGCCACACCTACATGGGCCCGCAATTTTGCGGTGGTGGTTAGTTTTTACTTCTAACCAATGCTGTCATTTGTCTTCCCTGCCTACTTTTACAATGACATGGATGCGTGGATGGGTGGTGTTTTACACTCAGGGACTCTGGCGGCGACAGGTCTTCCGACCCCTCCCAGTTGCTTGCCCTCCGATGTACTGGGAGTCCACCGGGGTACATAGGCCATCAGGCGACACCTGTCTCTCTTCCTACATGGCCCACTTACGGGCTTCTTTCCTTCATTTCCGACTGTAGCTCTCCTTGGGTGCTGCGCACAGTACTTGTCAAGCTGATCTTTGATGGTTTCGGCGGTGTTGCGGTATCCTGCGCTTTCTCCATCTCGGTTCGGCTTCTGCCGTCTCTTCCTCTGCTTACACCGACTTTCGATGGCGAGGAGGGATTCTTCTTCTGCATCTCCCACTTCATTGTTGCTCTGCTTCCCTCTTCCCCTCTATCCAGGGGGGTGCTCCCTGTTGCGGATGCATTCTTTGGCTGTCTCTCCTCCGCCTGCTGTTCTACCTGGTGGGGGGGGAGGGGGGTTGCCCTCCTCCACCAGTGGCCCCCCCCCCTTCCCTTACTCTGCAGGCCTGGTGATCCTCACGGTTTCGGGATTCTCTTCCTCCAGGACTGCCTTCTTTTGGGGTGAGGGGGCCCGGGTGCTGATGCCCTCCGAGCCCTGGCGTGACCTCTTCCTTCTGGTTGGTCTGTCCCTCTTCGTGTCTACCTGCTGTGCAGGGCATTCTGAGGTGACGTCCGGGTTGCGGACGCGGAGGTATAGGCCTTCCCCGAGCAGGGCGGGCCGTCAGTTCTCGGTGGTCCCAGGCCTCCGTCTGCCCATAGGCCCCTGCTCTGGTCGGACTACTGGTTGTTCGGTCCCTCTCGGTCTTGTCGGGACTGTTCTTCTTGGGGCCGGCCCTGCGCGAGGGCAGTATACCTGCTCTTCCTGCCATGTTCGTTCAACCACCCCATTTGGGGCCTGGTTGTCGGGGTCCTGCTGTTTGCTTCCTGGAGTGTCGACGTCTCTGTCTCAGAGTCCCCTTCGCCGCGCTCTGGGCTATGTGCAGCGGGTTTCCCTCCTGCTCGCTATGTCCTTTGTCCCCGTACTACCGGTGGTGCTGTGCATAGCTGCTCGCCTTTGCCTCGCCGTCCGGTCCACGGTCTGCTGCGGCTCCCTGTTCGCTGGGCGTCTGGGCCTGCTTACTCTGCGCTCTGTCTATAACGGGGTTGTTTGCTCAATAGCGCCTGGGTGCTGCACGCCTACCTGTCGGCTGCACCTGCTTCCAGCTCGCACCGTCCTGCCGTGTCACGGTCGGTGTACAGTACGCTGTCCACCCGCTCGGCCGGGCCTCATCGCGTTGGCCCCGCTGGTGCGAGGCCGGTCAGCCCTCTCCATCTGGTCGCGCTTCGTCGGGGTGGACTCCCCCAGATGGGTGGTGGTGTGTCACTCCCTTTTCGTCAGAAAAGGGGAGGGTAGATCTTGCTCGTGGCACTCAGAGCCGTTTCGGAGGGACCTCCACGTCTCAACACGTGTAAGATTTCCAGGTCGGTCTTCTCGCCTCTCAGACTGGGTTGCTTACTTTGTCGCGGGAGTCCCCTCTGACTTTTTCTCCCTTGCGCCCGTCTTCACTGGGCACGAGGCACGTGGGGCCGAACGGTTACCAGGTGGACTCTACCCTAGCGACGTAGCCACCATGGTCGCGTCCATGCACGGGTAAGGGGTAGTTCCGGTGGTGCAACTCGGCCACTGGATTTTCCTCTCTCGTGTTTTCCTGGTACTGTCAACTGCCTGTGACGCGATGAGTCCAGTGCTAGTTCTGTCAGCCCTCGCCTGTTCTCTCATGAGCACATGGTTTCTCGTGCTGTTGGTCCTCATGGTCCGACTGACGCTACGACCTCTGTCGTAGGTGATGATGCGGGAGCTGCCGGGTGCATTTTGGCCCTATGCTGGTGATACAGGCTCTGGATCCTCTCCTGCGAGACGGTATCCAGCTCCTGTTTTCCCTGGACGTAGTCTCCTACACCCTGGCTCGGTACGCACTGGACGCGCTCCCTGTCGGCCGCCACGTTCCAGATTGTGGCTCGTCCCATGCAATGTTTACCGACCCTTTGGGACTCTGGGTCGCTCAGGGCTCTCTCTCTCTCGCCGCCCGGGCCCTGGTCTGCCCCACCACCGACATTCTGGTTAGTCACAGATTTGTCGTGTGTGGTGGTTTGGAGCTCCCACTATTCCATGGGACTTCACCGTCAGGGCTGGTGGTCGGGTACGTGCCCCTGCACGTCGATGCTCTTGACCTGTTGGTGTCATTGTTATTCCTGAGGGTTCACGCAATGACCCTTTGGGCGAGTCGGTGCCTTTCGCGGCGGACGCTCTGCCGGGGCGTCCATTGTCACCACAGTCTGGGACCCTCCAAGTCTCCCTTTGGTCCTGGGTCACTCGGGGCACGCTCTCTGCAGCCGTGCCCTGGCATGCCCCTCTGCCGATGATCTGGGTGGTCGCAGATACGTTGTGCGAGGTAGCTTCGGGCTCCCGGTCGATGCTCTCAGCCTGTGGTGCCTTTGTTCTTCCTGTGGGTTCACGCGTTCGCTCTTTCGGGCGAGTCGGTGGCTTTCAGGTTGAACGTTCAGTCGGAGATCCATGGTCTCTGCGTGCAGAGGTCCTCCGGGTCTTGTCCTCTGTTGGGGATCGCAGAGCCGTTGTTCTTCCTGACGGACAGGCACTGCGTGTCTCTGCGCTCTTCCTGCCTGCCCGTGACTTCCTGTTGTCCGGACAGGCTGTTCTGGTAGGGTGGACGCTGTCGCATACTGTCTTCGTCGCCCTGACTGCTTCTTGGGGCGTTCCGGGGCTCTCCTTGTTTGCCTCATGGGGGTTGCACACGTTGCCTTTGTCCCTCTCCCTCCTGTCTTGCACCCCGGCATTGGTTCTGGTTGCATTCGCGGACGTATAGGGCAAGGTGGCGGGGCTCTTCGTCTTCCTCCTCCGGTCGCATTCTTGCAGTTGCTGCCACCCCCATGGCTGGCACTGGCTTGGTGCGCCCCGCTGCGGTGAGGGTGCCCGTTTCCGGTGCCCCTGCCTGTCTCGCGATTCCTTTGGGCTGGGTTGGCGACCTCGGGCCCTCGTTGACGTTCGCCGGCTCGGTTGCTCCCGGTCCACGGTCGGGTTCTTCCTCTCCCATTCCTGGTCGGACTCTCCGTGATCTTCCATGTCCCGCTGGGCGTTTCTTCCGCCCGGGATGAGGGATGTACACCTTTAGCGCTGCTAGCTTCGCTTTTTCCGCGCCCGTCACTTCCTGTTTCGCTCTGTGCGCTGCCGCCTGTCTGCCATCCGAGTGGTCTTTGTGTCTCTGGCTGGGCTGGTCGTTCCACCGACCGTGCTGGTTTCCTTCCTGCAACCGGCCTTCCGGGCTCGCCAGCCGCCACGCCAGCCCCCTCCTCTGTGGGTTCTAGACTGGACTCTGGACCTTCTGGCATCGCCGATATCCACACTGGACGCGACGCCGGTGCTGTTGCCCGGGAGTCCTTTGCCCTACATGGCGCTGGTTTCTGGTAGTCGGGTGGCGGGACTGGCTGCCGCTGGCTTTCCGACGTGGCCGTGCTCGTCTTGTGTGCTGCCCGTTGTGCTCCTGGCACGCATATGTGGCATCTTTGGTGCCGGCTGTGTGGGTGTCACCGAGGCCTGCTGTGGGGTTGTCGAGGGTGCCGATTGGCCGCCTCCTTTGTCGGGCACTTCGTGCTGGTTTCCCTGCTTGTGGGGATTCTGCGCATGTTCTTCGATCCTTTGCGCCTCCCTACGGTTCCTGCACTGTCAATCGTTTCCCGACATTGCCTCTGTGTGTTTGTGGTCATCGGTCACACCCTTCGTCTCCTACCTCTCCGTGTCCGTCGTCTGACCTGTCGGGCTGGTCATCGCTCTTGGGGGCCTCATCTCCTGGTGCCCTGGCTGGGTCCCTGGGCTCCCTCCTTGTCGTTCTTTATTTTTCTTTGTTTTTTGGGGGGAAAAGGGAGGGGGTACGGGTTACGGACACTGTGGTCACGAGCTTGGGTATATTTATATATTCTGTATACAGTACAGTATATGTCCCATGTGACCTACTTTTCCCTTGTTTGTATGAACAGCAGATGCTGTTCATATCTGCACTTAAGAAGAAATGGATTTTTATATGGTGCTGTTGTAGAGTTTTCAAGTTTTCTCCGATGCTATGAATGACAAAGTCACACTGACAAAACTGCTCTTCTTAGCTACTCCTCAGTTTTTCACTCTTTTTATTAAACTCTCTTGTTTATTTTGTGTTCTTTGTCATTCATATTTTTGCTTTGCATCTGTATTTGGTAATTGGGCTTGGATGTCCTCCTCCAATTTGTTACGCAGCCTTGACGTTGGATTTGCCAAGACTACTAACAAATTGGGAGGTTTGACGTACCTCCCAACCTACCAAATAGGAAAACCTACTATTTGGTAATAGTCTTGGAAAATCCAACATACAAAGTACCCTCCCACAAGCCGGACCCCTGCCCATCCTCGCTCCTCTGTCTACTCTACATGGAATTATGATGGTTGGCCAACGGCGCATGCGCTCAGGTTCGATGTAATCATGGACAGGAGACGGGCTGGGCTATCAGCTGTATATCAGGTAAATCCCTTTTTATTCCCTTCGGTGCGTTTTTCACCTTCGGTGGTAGTTTTGGTTAATGTACAACGTCTCCTAGAGCAAATTAAGGAGTAGACTCTAGAAGTTTTATTTTTTAACCGCGGTTGGGATGACGACATAGCAGTCAAAATAGACAAGACAAGTCGTCATTGCAATTAGGTTAATAGCCTTAATGTTGGATTTTCCAAGACTACTACCAAATAGTAGGTTTTCCTATTTGGTAGGTTGGGAGGTACGTCAAACCTCCCATTTTAAAACCGTACATTATCGCTATCAACATATATAATATTTACCTCCACACACATAAGGCTGCCCGCATTAATAATATTCTTAATGTCCGACAAAACTCAACTTTACTTCCTATATTGGAACACATTTATAGTTCGTATTTTATGAATACGTTTGCTGGTTGGATGAAATATTTGGTTCGACCGATATTATTTGTGGATATTTATGGATGTATTACCTAAGGGGGAAAATCTGCCTTTAACACCTTACGAGCGGCCTATGCGGTTTATTTATATGTACCGCACAGCGGGGTGTTTTTAGCCAAAATAGGGCTGTTTACGTGATCATTTTCATGCCTAAATAAGACCCAGAACGTAAAACAAGTACCTATCCCTGAAAGGGCATAAACAGAGCTTTCGAATGACACCATAACGATCCTTGTATGATGGATAGTTTTCTTGCAATAACCGTGCAACGCGAGTGCAAAAACCAGGTACATGGTCGCTATCATAATATATATAGCACACAAGGCATTAATTTCTTAATGTCCGACGCTCAACTTTACTTCCTATATTGGAACACATTTCTCTCTTTATGAATACGTTTGCTGGTTGGATCGAATATTTGGTTCGAGCGATATTATTTGTGGACTTATGTTGCTCGCCGCTAATTAAGGGTTAAGCTTGTAGATTGTTGTTGTTGTTGTTTGGGGTGGTTGCTTTAGTTGGTGTAGCTATTGTCGTTGTTATAGTTGCTTTTGTAGTTTTAGTTGGAATAGCCTAGTTATTGTTTATGTTATAGTTTATATTGTTGTTAGTGTTATTATTGCTGTTCTTGTAGTGTGAGTTGGAGTAGTTATTGTGAATCATATTGTTATTATTATATGGACAGCTGTTGGTATTGGTATGTTTGTAGAATTAATTATCAACCAACGGGGTGATATATAATGATGAGACAGTAACCTATAGCTTGATTTAGGTTAGCGAATATTTATGTGAGTTGTTATTTACAAGTATTGTTGTATGTGTAAGTAGGTGATTAGGTTAATGTGATGGATATTGATGTAAACAATGATCGTACGTCTGGCAGCTGAGTGTACTGTTGTCACCTGTTCAGCTGGTTCTCTCTCTCTCTCTCTCTCTCTCTCTCTCTCTCTCTCTCTCTCTCTCTCTCTCTCTCTCTCTCATCATTGTGTGTCTATCTTACTTTCCCTGAATTACCTTATCCTTCTATCCCTACTTTCACCTTTTCCTTTGTATTTCTCTGTCACATATCTACCATCCTTTCTTCTTCTCTCTGTTTTCCTCTCCTTCGTGTTATACTTACTGTATCCATTATTATATTTTTCTATAATTTCCCCTACTTTCCTTTTCACGCCTCTAGCCTTTCCTTCCTTTCACCTCCTTCCTCTAAACGATATAGAGCTATCCAATATTTTAATGCGACCAATACATACTAAAAGCTATCTCGAACTGAAGCGAATCTTCATATCTTTTTACCTAGCATATGTATAATCAAGGGCTCATGTGCCAGTTCGAGGAGTCATTAAGAGCAGGAATATGTGTCCCAGAATGCATACTCCAAGACATTAAATGGTCGAATATCAATTTGTTGAAGTAATCCCAGATTGAGTCGAATCTTGTAACTTATTCTTTACCTTATTTTCACAATTTGGAAATATATTTATCCTGCTTGAGGGTTCATATATTCCCAGAATTTGTGTCCGAGAAAGTATACTCGGATACCATAGAACAAAGACATTCGCTCTTGCCCAAAGTCCTCAAACTATTTCAATGAATCCTTGAAAGGGAAGTATTAGGTAAATAATTAACGACATGATTCGATTAAGTTCGGGATAGGTTAACCACAAAATTAAGGGTCCTATATTACCATCAGTACATCTGGAATATTGTTGGTTGGAGTGAATTATAGCAGGTTAATTAAGTTAGGTGTGGTTAGGGTTGCTTGATTAATGTGTATACACTCCAATACATATATCATGGTCTAATATGAACCATCCAAATGCAAAATGAACCTCGAAATTGTAATTATTAGATAACACTAAGGAGAATGTTCGATTCAGGTTTGGATAGCTTCGAAAACTTAAGGCCAGGATTTATGTTCTATAGTGTAGGTGTCGACATAAGAATAAGAATTCAAAAGTACAGTTTGTAGTATAGTCACGGGCATAAATGCTCCAACATCAACCAGAGTAAGTTAACTCCTTAATCACGAGAGATTTATACTAAGCTGAATAAACTCATCTGACGGTAGCTAAAATGAAATATAGACATCGATGTGTTATATAGATTATCAATGCCTTTCCAGACGAAGTGGCCAACGTTATCTATGTGACAGGTACAAGTAATACAGTAATGTGGCCTTAGTGAGGAGTTTGTGAGGATACACAATGGTGGACGGACAATACAAGGAAAACAGTGGACAGAGGCGGGTTTGTGGTGTGTGTGTCTGAAAGGGTCATGTGTGTGTCTGTGTTTGTGTGAAGGGGGTCTTATGTGTGTGTTGTCGTCGTGTGCGTGTGTATGTTTGAACAATGAATGGTCGTTATACAAGTAAAATTAATAATGGAATATTACTTGTTACTGGTTGATTGAATGAGAACAATGGCTAAATACACACCCATACACAATCACTAACATACCCCCTCCCTAACACACACACACACACACACACACACACAGACACAGACACACACACACACACACACACACACACACACACACACACACATATCCCCCCCCCCCCTCTGCAAAACACACAATCACTCAAATACTCAAACCCCCAACAGCCAACACACATGCACACACACACAGTCACTCAATTACCCCTAACACACATAGTCACTCACCCCCCCCCCCCCCTTCCCTAACACACACCCACACACACACACACACACCGAAGTTGATTGCGTAACTTACAGTTAATTACTGATGGAAGGAAAAACAAATCAATATATTGAGAGCCTAATTGACTGTAAACGTCAGTATAACTGTTGTCAGTCCGAAATGACACTTTGCTAACCAATGTACACAATACAGAGAGTTGGTCCACGGTTCTTGTTGATGGTAACCCAGAGAGTTGGTCCACAGTTCTTGTTGATGGTAACCCAGAGAGTTGGTCCACGGTTCTTGTTGATGGTAACCCAGAGAGTTGGTCCACGGTTCTTGTTGATGGTAATCCAGAGAGTTGGTCCACGGTTCTTGTTGATGGTAAACCCAGAGAGTTGGTCCACGGTTCTTGTTGATGGTAACCCAGAGAGTTGGTCCACGGTTCTTGTTGATGGTAACCCAGAGAATTGGTCCACGGTTCTTGTTGATGGTAACCCAGAGAGTTGGTCCACGGTTCTTGTTGATGGTAACCCAGAGAGTTGGTCCACGGTTCTTGTTGATGGTAACCCAGAGAGTTGGTCCACGGTTCTTGTTGATGGTAATTCAGAGAGTTGGTCCACGGTTCTTGTTGATGGTAACGCAGATAGTTGGTCCACGGTTCTTGTTGATGGTAACCCAGAGAGTTGGTCCACGGTTCTTGTTGATGGTAACCCAGAGAGTTGGTCCACGGTTCTTGTTGATGGTAACCCAGAGAGTTGGTCCACGGTTCTTGTTGATGGTAACCCAGAGAGTTGGTCCACGGTTCTTGTTGATGGTAACCCAGAGAGTTGGTCCACGGTTCTTGTTGATGGTAACCCAGAGAGTTGTTCCACGGTTCTTGTTGATGGTAACCCAGAGAATTGGTCCACGGTTCTTGTTGATGGTAACCCAGAGAGTTGGTCCACGGTTCTTGTTGATGGTAACCCAGAGAGTTGGTCCACGGTTCTTATTGATGGTAACCCAGAGAGTTGGTCCACGGTTCTTGTTGATGGTAACCCAGAGAGTTGGTCCACGGTTCTTGTTGATGGTAACCCAGAGAGTTGGTCCACGGTTCTTGTTGATGGTAACTCAGAGAGTTGGTCCACGGTTCTTGTTGATGGTAACCCAGAGAGTTGGTCCACGGTTCTTGTTGATGGTAACCCAGAGAGTTGGTCCATGGTTCTTGTTGATGGTAACCCAAAGAGTTGGTCTACGGTTCTTGTTGATGGTCTTACATACGGAGCCCTGTATGTTAATTTAAGAGTTAGAATTAGAGTTGAAGGAGCCCACTACCCAAAACGGTGAAGCAGACTAGCGAACGAGCGAGTGGGCAAACCATCTCGCCCCATACCAGCATGCTAGCTTTCACACCTCGATGACCGATGCTATGACGTATGATCGACGCCAGGAGCTGTGAGTGGACCATGCACCTGTTATGTGATTCGAGGAGCTATGATTGGAGCCGGCACCACCCGCCGCCTCCTGATTCGTTCCTACACCATCATTGTTTGGTATATAAGACCCGAGTTGTGGGCATTCAAATCAGTCTCATTTGGAGTTGGGGAAGGTGAACTTGCAGCTGGAGGAAGACGGGGTGAAGTATTATAATGGGATTGTGACTGTCAGTCAGATTATATAAATGTGTGTTAAGTGTGTTCGGTGTAAACACTTACGTTATGTTGGTTAGTGAGATATGTGATTGGGAATTAACGTGATGTGTTTAATGTGTGTAATGTGTTTAACTATTTAATTGGGAATTAACGTGAACACTACTATTATGTGTTTAACGATTTAATTGGGAATTAACGTGAACACTATTATTATGTGTTTAACTATTTGATTGCGAATTAACGTTAACGCTACTATTATGTTTAACTATTTGATTGCGAATTAACGTTAACGCTATTATTATGTACTTAACTATTTTAGTTGACTAACTTGTGGACTAAAGCAACTCTTTAAGTAATTGGGTTATGATGAAAGTAATACTATTGTTTTATATTAATACTTACGAGTTCTTTCATTTTCTTTTAATTAAGCTTACATTGCTTAACGGTGCTTAGTACGGTGATGCTATTGTCTCGTATTAGTAATATCGCCTTAGACTAACATGGCTGTGATAATATTACTTCTAGTGATTTCCTAAGCTGAAGAAAATTCTTTTGCTTCAAAATATTATATTTTGCTTTTCATATTATTTGAGTGAGACCTGAATCGAATCTATGAAACGATCCTGTAACTTTATTTACTCATAATCAAACCTCAATGTTACGTGGTTAAGAAATACATTTAACTAATTATTAAATATATATCTAACTTTTTATGTGACTTTGATATTACTCCTGATGATAATAATATAATACTATTAACGTAAGACAAGAACCAAGAATAATTACATTAAATATAAATAAAAGGACATAGAAGAAAACTATCTATTCATTTCAAAAAGGGTAGGAGACAGAAATATTCTTACTTTAATATTTATCTTTCAAGACTTTTTATAAATTTAATAGTCCTTCTTTAGCTATAACTTATTCGGTTCATAACCATAGCCTACTAAGCTTTGGTTAAATAATAATTCTTTATAAATACTACATGACTTTAATTAGTTTCAGTATTTTTCATAATTAAAGAGTATCAGTCAATAAAGGATACCAAGTCCTAAGATCCAAAAGGAAAGGAAGCGACAACAGGAATTTATGTTATTAGATTTTACTTTTGTTTTGCCTTCAGCTGACTGATACCTTAATATATATCTCTGTGCTATCTAGATTCATCAAGTTAACCACTTGAGGATCAAGATACGTAACAGAAGAGTGGCGACCTTGCCAGGATTCGTTTCATACAGTTTCACTCTGCTTCATTAAAGTTTCACTACTTAAAAATCAAATATTAATCATGCCTCAACTAATTAATAACGAAGATGCTCGAGTTTTCATAGAATCAGAACCCACATCCCCTGATATTGACTGTCTGTCAAAATCCGAACTGAAAGTGCTTGCCTCATATCTCCAATTAACTGTCTCAAACATGTCTAAAGTAGAGGTGGCTCAGACCATAAAAACCCACCTGTTCCCTGTAGAAGGCAAGGAGGGTGACGGAGCAGTTGGTGGGATCCCTAGTAAACCTAGCCAACTTGAACAATTGCCACCTGGTTTGACCGGTGATCAAATATTCGAACTAGAACTAGCCAGAATAAAAGCAAATACCGAAGAAGCCAGCATAAAAGCCAGAGCAACGACCGAACAATATCAATATCAATATCAAATAGCTCAACTAAATGTCAATACGAATGCTCCCGTAATTGCTCCCCCTCTGGGATTGACTATGACTAGTGTCATTCCACCCTTCACTGAGGATAATGTGCAGGATTTCTTTGTTTTGTTTGAGGAAGTTGCTGGAGGTATGAAGTGGACAAGAGATCAATGGCCTTTTATGTTACAAACCGTTTTGACAGGGCAGGCTCGAGCCACGTATTTGTCAGAAGTAGCCGAAGTTAGGCAGGATTATGACAATCTCAAAGAAGCTATCCTAAAAACCTATCAATTGCAGCCTGAGGCTTACAGGCAATCTTTCCGTAAAAACCAGAAGAAAGTAGAAGAAACCCATAAGGTATTTGCCAGGACCATGACCAAAACTTGCAATCATTGGGTCAAGAGTAAGAAAGTCACAAGCTACAACGATCTGAAGGAGTTGGTCCTGTTAGAAAATTTCCTATGGAAAGTTGATTCTTCTGTATCCTATCATTTAAAGGGGAAAAAGGTAGATTGTCTTGCCGACGCCGCTGACATGGCTGACACATACGTGCTCAACAACAAATTTCGTGGAAAGAAGCCCTACGATAATTCTAGCTCTAATTTTAAGTATCCCAATCACAAATCTGACCGACCCAGTCACAAGCCTATAACGTCTTCCCCAGCTAGCCAAAATAGAAATGTTCCCCCAACTAAAAATGCGACTCAGGGCAATGGTAACAGAGGTGGGCCCCAAACTAATAGTAATGCTCAAAGAGGGAACTTTCCCGTATCCCCTAAAGTATGTACTTTTTGTGGCATGAGAGGCCACCTAGCTTATCAGTGCTGGGCCAAGGAAAAACCGAGAGATCGGGGCAGACAGTTGCCGCCGTATCTCAAATTCCATGTGTGCCTTTAATGCAGGGCTCCCGACAGAAGGAGTACCTAGCACCAAATGTTCCTTTAATGCAGGACTCCCGACAGAAGGAGTACCTAGCACCAAAAGTTCCTTTAATGCAGGACTCTCGACAGAAGGAGTTCCTAGCAGCTAACGTAAATCATCTAGACAGGGGTGTAGTAGCATGTGTGGTGCAACCCACAAGGGTTAAACCAATAATAATTTCACCATCAGTGCAGGACAGTTACCGTCCCTTTATTTCATCTGGCAACGTGAGATTAAATGGTTGCATGCATGAGGTAAAAATTCTGAGAGACACAGGTTCTACTAGCACCCTCATGGTGAATCCTTACACTGAGTGCCCACCTGGCGAACCAGTTGTAATTAGAGGTGCTGGAGGCCAGTTTTATGCATACTTGGTAAAAGGCGAAATTGAATGTGAGTTACTACAGGGTGAGGCCACCATAGCTTTGTGTAGGTCCCAAGATATCCCTGTGCCTGGGGTAACACTCCTTTTGGGGAATGATGTAGCAGGTGAGAAGGTCCGACCAGACCCCATTTTGTCACTTTCCCCTGTTAACGAGCCACTAACCGGTGAGCTCGAAAAGGAGATGCCAACTGTTTTCCCTGTGTGTGCTGTCACACGTTCAATGTCTCAAGTAGCAGTTCCCTCAGACAGAAATGTACCGAATGTAAGAGTTGATGAAAGGGATGATGAGAGTGTGAATGATGCTCCAACTGTGCCTGATGATGTGACTGAGGTGGATTTATCTGACACCTTTATGGCTCATCTTGACCCTAACGATGACCATGAAACTCCTCCAAATTGTCCTAGTGGCCTGGTAGAGCTACAGAGAGATGATAGTGAATGCAAGGAGTTAGCTGCCAGGTCCGTGAGTGAAAAGGAATGTGAGAAGGAGGGTGGTGAATGTTTCTACCTCAAAGGAGGAGTATTGTGGCGAAGATGGAGACCGCCACACAGACCAATCGATGACGGGGCTTGGGACGTCCATCAAGTAGTAGTCCCCAAACCTTGTCGTAGAGATATAATGGAAATGGCACATTGTATACCATTGGCAGGACACCTAGGTGTGAGAAAAACTCTAGACAGAATCAGAGCCCACTTTTACTGGCCAGGAATGCGTGCAGATGTAGTGGAGTGTTGTAGAGTGTGTCACACTTGCCAGATGACAGGAAAACCCAATCAGAAGGTGCCTGTACATCCTCTGGTGCCCTTGCCCGTTTTCGAGAATCCTTTTACTCGGGTGGTAGTGGACATTGTAGGCCCATTGCCTAAGACTTCCCAAGGTAACATTTATTTATTAACTATCATGGACATGGCAACTCGCTACCCAGAGGCTATACCCTTAAGGAGTACCTCTGCTCCAACTGTTATCAAGGAACTGCTCAAATTCTTCACCAGAATGGGTTTCCCCCATGAGGTGCAAAGTGATCAAGGAACTAATTTTACCTCTAACATTTTCCAGCAGTCCCTGAAGGAGTTGGGTATCGAGCATGTAAAGTCTAGCACCTACCACCCAGAGAGTCAAGGGGTTCTCGAACGATATCATCAGACATTAAAGGGAATGTTACGTAAGTATTGTACAGAGACCGGAGTTGAGTGGGATAAGGGGGTACCTTTTCTTTTATTTGCTACTCGTGAGGTTCCAACTGAATCCCTGGGTTTTTCCCCTAATGAGCTAGTTTTCGGTCACCAGGTAAGAAGTCCTTTGCAACTACTGCAGGATAGCCTAGTTGGCCAGGAGGGGAACCAAAACCTCCTCAAGTATGTTTCAGATTTCAAAACCCGGCTGAGATCCTCATGTGAGTTTGCCGCTCAAAACTTGACCGTGGCTAAAAGCTCCATGAAAAAATGGTATGACAGAAAAGCCCGTGAGAGGGAGTTTAAGCCCGGTGATGAGGTTTTGGTCCTGCTCCCCCTTTTTGGCCAACCTTTATCTGCCAAGTTCAGGGGCCCATATAAGATCATTCGGAGGGTGAGCATTACCGATTATCTAGTAACTACCCCAGACAGGAGAAAGCCCACGCAAGTATTCCATATAAATATGTTGAAACCCTACCATAGGTCCCCTGATTCCTCTCCTCCAGATTCTCCCACTGTGGCAGTGAATGTCAGGACCTGTGAGCAGCCTGGTGCGGACAAAGTCTTCAGTTCTCTTACTGACCCGCAACAGACTGTTCCAGAGCCTGAAGGTATCCATGCAGACTTTGACTTGTCATGTAGCCTATCCAACTTTCAGTATAATTCAGTGGCTTTGAGGGAATTACCATCTAAACTATGTCATCTTCCCTCTGATCAAGCAAACCAACTAATCTCTGTTTTATCTCAGTCTCCCAGTGTGTTCCATGATACTCCAGTGCTCACTTCTTTGGCCGTGCACGACATCGACGTAGGGGATGCAACTCCCATTAAACTATACCCCTACCGTGTCTCGCCACAACGCAGGAGTATACTGCAGGTCGAGCTTGACTAAATTTTTTCAAACCAGCTGATCACAAGGGCCTTAAGCCAGTGGAGTAGTCCGGTCATACTTGTGCCAAAGCCAGAAGGGAGCCATGGGTTTTGTAGGGACTATAGGCAAGTCAATGCTGTCACAAAGAACGATA
Source organism: Paralithodes platypus (assembly GCA_032716605.1). Classification (NCBI taxonomy): domain Eukaryota; kingdom Metazoa; phylum Arthropoda; class Malacostraca; order Decapoda; family Lithodidae; genus Paralithodes; species Paralithodes platypus. The sequence goes on along the minus strand of CM064512.1, from coordinate 58,665,304 downwards.
CCTACCCACTGCCACGGATCAAAGATTGCATTTACCAGTTTGGCCTCATGCAGCAGTAAGTATAATTTAATGAGAGGATTTTGGCAATTAGCTCTCCCTTGTAGCGAGGTAAATATCATGCTTTTGTAGTGCGCTTTTAAGCCTTCAGCTGTGAGATGCCTTGCAGTTCGAATAACGCTCCAGCTACGTTCCGGCTATGTTCTGATGTGGTACCTGGAGACGTTGCCTACTTTGGGTGATATCCTTATTATATCCTCATTATAATCTTGCTGTTGCCAATCTGGTGGTGAATCTATTTATGTATTATGTTTAATATTATGTACTATACTCCTTAAACTCTTTTCTAGGGGGGAGGTCTGACATACGGAGCCCTGTATGTTAATTTAAGAGTTAGAATTAGAGTTGAAGGAGCCCACTACCCAAAACGGTGAAGCAGACTAGCGAACGAGCGAGTGGGCAAACCATCTCGCCCCATACCAGCATGCTAGCTTTCACACCTCGATGACCGATGCTATGACGTATGATCGACGCCAGGAGCTGTGAGTGGACCATGCACCTGTTATGTGATTCGAGGAGCTATGATTGGAGCCGGCACCACCCGCCGCCTCCTGATTCGTTCCTACACCATCATTGTTTGGTATATAAGACCCGAGTTGTGGGCATTCAAATCAGTCTCATTTGGAGTTGGGGAAGGTGAACTTGCAGCTGGAGGAAGACGGGGTGAAGTATTATAATGGGATTGTGACTGTCAGTCAGATTATATAAATGTGTGTTAAGTGTGTTCGGTGTAAACACTTACGTTATGTTGGTTAGTGAGATATGTGATTGGGAATTAACGTGATGTGTTTAATGTGTGTAATGTGTTTAACTATTTAATTGGGAATTAACGTGAACACTACTATTATGTGTTTAACGATTTAATTGGGAATTAACGTGAACACTATTATTATGTGTTTAACTATTTGATTGCGAATTAACGTTAACGCTACTATTATGTGCTTTAACTATTTGATTGCGAATTAACGTTAACGCTATTATTATGTACTTAACTATTTTAGTTGACTAACTTGTGGACTAAAGCAACTCTTTAAGTAATTGGGTTATGATGAAAGTAATACTATTGTTTTATATTAATACTTACGAGTTCTTTCATTTTCTTTTAATTAAGCTTACATTGCTTAACGGTGCTTAGTACGGTGATGCTATTGTCTCGTATTAGTAATATCGCCTTAGACTAACATGGCTGTGATAATATTACTTCTAGTGATTTCCTAAGCTGAAGAAAATTCTTTTGCTTCAAAAAATTATATTTTGCTTTTCATATTATTTGAGTGAGACCTGAATCGAATCTATGAAACGATCCTGTAACTTTATTTACTCATAATCAAACCTCAATGTTACGTGGTTAAGAAATACATTTAACTAATTATTAAATATATATCTAACTTTTTATGTGACTTTGATATTACTCCTGATGAAAATAATAATATAATACTATTAACGTAAGACAAGAACCAAGAATAATTACATTAAATATAAATAAAAGGACATAGAAGAAAACTATCTATTCATTTCAAAAAGGGTAGGAGACAGAAATATTCTTACTTTAATATTTATCTTTCAAGACTTTTTATAAATTTAATAGTCCTTCTTTAGCTATAACTTATTCGGTTCATAACCATAGCCTACTAAGCTTCGGTTAAATAATAATTCTTTATAAATACTACATGACTTTAATTAGTTTCAGTATTTTTCATAATTAAAGAGTATCAGTCAATAAAGGATACCAAGTCCTAAGATCCAAAAGGAAAGGAAGCGACAACAGGAATTTATGTTATTAGATTTTACTTTTGTTTTGCCTTCAGCTGACTGATACCTTAATATATATCTCTGTGCTATCTAGATTCATCAAGTTAACCACTTGAGGATCAAGATACGTAACAATGGTAACCCAGAGAGTTGGTCTATGGTTCTTGTTGATGGTAACCCAGAGAGTTGGTCCACGGTTCTTGTTGATGGTAACCCAGAGAGTTGGTCTACGGTTCTTGTTGATGGTAACCCAGAGAGTTGGTCATACTATCTCAGTTAACCCTTAGGCTTCCTCAAGTCCTTTCTAAGCTGAATGATATCGTCTAATGTTAGCCATTATTATTAATGAGGTACGGTATACTGAAAGGCTAACACTAACCCATCCAACGTTAGAGTGTTTGTTATTGTGCGTTGGCGTATATATCATCCAGTGCCTATATTATGTTAGCCATCTTTAAGAAATTAATATTTAATTTCCACAAGACCATACCAAATATATAAATAAATAAATGTATAGGCCCCCTTTAGGCTACAAAACGCCCCCAACTATCCTCAGACCGCCCCCCCCCCCCCCCCCCCAACAAGTAAACTAAATTTATAATTTTTTCTGTATAAAAACACCCCGGTCGAAGATCGATTTCCTCCGAAATTGCAGGCTTGCAATCCCTCGCCCATAAACAAGTCGACATCTGAGCAGAGCAAATACTTCCTCTAAGTAGGATTACTCCATTTCCTAAGCATAAACAGGAAACGGTTAACTATTTGTTGTCACGCCGTGGTGTACTTGAATAAAGCATGGACTCTTGTCCTAATTGTCCGCGGTTGGAATCCCGGCATATGGTAAGAGTCTGTATATTATTGCTTTCAAAAACTGTATACAATATAATATTACGGAGACTGTGGTAGTTCTGGCTGTGGTTGTTTAGGGGTGTTTGTGGCGGTTTTGACTTGAAACCAAGCATTATGTAGTTACTTTGTTGTGGCCACAAATCCCGCGGTCAAGGATCACCCAAGCCTTGATAACAGGATCTATTGTTATTTGTTAACCTTGATTGACGACGCCAGGTGCTCTACACTAATTACTTTACCTGGGGAAGAGAGAGAGAGAGAGAAGTGGGTGTGTGTGTGTGTGTGTTTGTAATAATAATAATAATAATAATAAACGGTTTATTAAAGAATGGCAGCCTCATGAGCTGAAAATACACATTTTACAATTTAGTGGATGAACATGAGATGTACAGATATGAGGATGGTAAGCTTAGTTTACAAACAAAATAAATAAATACAATAATGATGCATGTGCAGAATACAAATTATCATAAAATAACCATGAGAGTAAGTGATATACAGTACATTTACACATTTATTAACTTACTCATATACAGAACATACGTATATACACGTACGTGCGCACATACATATACATACATATATAGGAACATAAGAACATGCAGTAAGTGTGCACATGTCCGTATACACAAACGCTCACGTATGCACACAGACATACATACATACAGAAACTGTTTTGGTAAGTGAGGTAAAGAGGGTGCGGGTACTACATGTACTGGGTGCGGGTGTATGTATGTATGTATGTGTTCACTTCACTCACTCACTTGTTCGTCAAGGGGAATCCACGCAATGCGAGCTAAGCTCATTATTATCGCGCCTCCTTAACTGGGAATGTATTGCGTGAAATGCATGTTAAGTGTTTATGTATCGTTGGAATGGCTGTGGATGTGTGTGTAGTCTGTATTTTAGCCAATTGGCGACATTTGGAAACGAAGGCTTTGGGTTAATCTGTACGGTACCATTCTCACTACGGTACCAGTCTCACCCGAAGGCTTAGGTTGACCAGTAGCTTAGGTTGACCAGTACGATACCCATCTCACCTTGTAACCGATCATCAACCCCAGATCACAACTTCGTCCACTTATACCAGGTTCCTGTTTATACTGCTAGGTGAACAGAGTCTACACCGTTAAGAGACTTGCCCAAATGTCTCTTCCCTGCCCAGGTCTCGAACCCGGGACCTTCTGGTTGTGAGCCAGACGCGCTATCGGTTACGCCACGGGGAGGTATGTGTGTGTGTATGTATGTATGTATATGTGTGTGTGTGTGCGTGTGTGTTTATGTATGTATGTATATGTTTGTGTGTGTGTATGTACGTATTTATATGTGTATGTATGTATGTATGTGTGTGTGTGTGTATGTGTGTGTGTGTGTATGTATGTATGTATGTATGTGTGTGTGTGTGTGTGTGTGTGTGTGTGTGTGTGCATCAAGACCGATTATAATGACCAGAATTATTATTACTTTGCTAACTTGACCTTTGATGGTTGTTGGTGAAGCTTCTAACTTTTTCTAAATATTATCTTTTATTGAACATTGCATTGCTATTATATTGAAGTGAAAGATATAGAGCCATAACAATAATTACCGTTAGTTAATCGATCTAAATATATATTTAAATAGGAATCAGATTACAGGTATGATTTTGTGTTAGCCATCCCACAAACTCCAGATATGATACCCTGTCAAATACAGTATATTCCTTGTATTTACGGTATTTTGTGTTAGCCATCCCACAAACTCCAGATATGATACCCTGTCAAATACAGTATATTCCTTGTATTTACGGTATTTTGTGTTAGCCATCCCACAAACTCCAGATATGATACCCTGTCAAATACAGTATATTCCTTGTATTTACGGTATTTTGTGTTAGCCATCCCACAAACTCCAGATATGATACCCTGTCAAATACAGTATATTCCTTGTATTTACGGTATTTCACTAAGCCAATTGCCATCTGTTGTCACCAATATATATTTGCAGACGTTGCCTCGAGTATCCCTTTCAGTATAATGGCGCCTTTCTCCAAACTATTTTGGCTATACCCTGTTCAATATAGGTAAGACAAAAATCATGACCACTAACCTGTACAGCTCTTAAACTACTACGTAATAGAGCTAATATGTCTACCATTTAGGAAGGGTCAGCCAAGGAATAGGTGCCAATTTACAGCTGATTTGCTCTAGCACATTTTGAGTTACAGAGGTTAGGGTTCACGATTTCTGGCCGACCTATAATGAATGGATTATAGCAGTATAGGATTTTGTGAATTTTGTAGAATCGATATTTAAATAGGGTTAATTTAACCACGGAGGACCGTTTAAAAGTACAATACAAGCGTTTAATGTTAGCTTAGTATATAATAGGTTCATAATATACTGAAGGAGTTAACAGACTAATTAATACATATTACAAGGAGGTAGAAATATATAGGATATATATTAGGTCTATCATAGCTTGAAATATATACAATTACAAATGTACTTACAATTCTGCATAAACAATACAACACCATCTTACGGTACTGTGGGGAAACAAAAAACAAATGGATATTAGATTAACACATTGATTGGACACTTACACAAGCGAAATTTCATATTTGATATTTATTCTAACATGTTTGCAACACGCAACACGTTTGCAAAATAGAACACAGTGATTTTACAATTATATTTTGTTATGTATTAAAATACAGAATACTAATATTAACAACGTTTGCCACTCATGGCAATATAATTATCAATAGATGACAAGATACCAGACTTTAAACAAAATTTAAAGTAATAACCACATTCAAATAACACTTCACAGCTACATACACTTTAAATACTCATAGGTATATAAAAGTAAATATAATTTAAGTTAAGTATAGGAATAGTGATATACCAATGACTATTATATATACTACTTAATCCATATATTAGATGACTATATTATTGTCAATCTACCATTAACATATATAATATTATGTTAGATTGCAATTAACCTTTCCCTACCTTCATTAATCTCAGATATTTACAGCATGTGATTTAAACTGTTGATACATGACATATTCACACCAGCACAGAGATATTTACTGAATCAGTTATTAGGTGTGCAAGTGTCAAAGTTATCGGAAATGTCATACCAAACCTCAAATATATTTGTTATATTATATAGGATGTAAATTAATATACAAAAACATTACTCCTTTTGCTATGATGGTGATATTTATACATTAACATAATATTTTGTTACACATGAGGGTAATATTCGGTGCAAAGGAAAGTTAGGGGGCCTACACTAGACTGTGCTTTACAGAGCCGCTCATCTACGTATGTGTGCCCTCTGGAGTCTGTGGTGATAATTCGGTATGAGGATAGTATGTCAATCTTGCACGTATTTGTAAACCCATATTGCATACTCATATTTGCAAAGGTTGGGAGTGTGTATGTGTGTGTATAATCAAACAAACACTACCACAAGCACCACCACAATCACCATCACCACCAAAGTATCAATCACAAACACCACCACGACAATAACACAATCACACATCAATAATATCACCACTACTACCTTCACCACTTCCACCATAACTATCACCATCACAATAACAACAACATGCACCATTCCACAATATCACCACAAACCACAAACACTATCAACAACATCATAACAACACGTAGACATGTTGGTAAATAGGAAGGTATTAGAAAGATAATGATAATAGCATGGTAAATCAGAAAGTACTGTATATACGCATGGTGCATTAATTACTAAGAATAATAATATAATATACTATTATTTTACTTCCATACTATTTTACTTCCATATACAAAATTCAAAATCCCCCGAATTATTGTCCGTCAGGCTAAAGGATGAGTGATGTTTCTCATTATATAAGGATCTCCAGGGTTTAGTTCCTACCAAGTTAATCAGTGGACTATGAGAGGTTCTATGGCTTGGAACATTTGGTTTTATAATGTTTAATAGAATGTAGAATGTGTGTTCAAATACAACATAAATGATACAAATAACAAGTGGTTCAGTACTTCAGATGTGTTATTTTGAACATGTGGACGACTCAAACATCTATCATGTGTAGCATGTTTGTTACATTTGAACATATTCATTTTACAGTTAAATAATTTATGTAAACACATAATTAAACAAACAAACTAAATGAGGAGCTACTGTACACTATGTAAGTTCATGAATGACAGAGCACTTATCAAGATTGTTCCCAGTTGCTTCCTAAAAATATGTGTGGTCAGGAAAGAGGACAGGTATAAACCTTTTATAACATATAACAAACACCAACTGTTAGCAACGATCATTTATGTTTCCTTTCCTACACATGGGGGTTCAATAACATTATCTATAACACCCTTTGAACTTTTGTTATTACTCGTTGAAAGTTTCAGCTCTCTAGGTTAAATACTGTTTCCTTCTAAAAATAATAAACATACAACCTGATAAATGTAATAAACAATTAATCAATATTGAATACACATAATGTAAAGCGCAATAAACACCTTTATTATGTAATCCTATTGTTTCACATGATATGGCTATCACTAGGCATACATACATACATGCATACATAATAGCCATACATACACATTACAAGACGTACAGTTTCAATCTCATGTCTTAATAGCAGCATTTCAGGCATTAATAACTTTTAAATTTGAGATGAAATGGTAGAATCTGATTTTTTTTTTTTTTTTTTTTTTTTCTATGTGATTGAGGGAGGCAAAAGGCATAACTGCCTATAGCGAGTGCCTCCCCCCATAGTTGAAAGAGTGACAGGGCCAAAATCAAGGGACGTTCGAGCCAAAATGCCTGGACACACGGAGTTTGAAGCAATTTAAGTCATAGGAAGAGGGAAAGACTGATTCTGGGAGAGAGTTCCAGAGCTCAGCTGTTGAGTAGAAGAAAGTTTGAGAGTAACGTTTCACTCTTGGGTTGGAGAGTTGCACAGAGTAGGGGTGGGATTGAGTTGCAAGACGGGTACCACGTGCCCTACGTAAAGGAGGTGGTATGCACTGGGATAGCTCTGAGGAACACTGATTATTATAGTAGCGATAGAATAGCGAGAGAGATGCAACATTGCGGCGGAGAGAGAGAGATTGCAGAGAGTTGGTGAGTGGACGGGAGTTAATGATACGAAAGGCCTTCCTTTCAACTTTGTCTAGGAGAGCGGTGTGAGAGGAACCTCCCCACACATGTGAACAATACTCAATACAAGGGCGCACTATGCCCCTGTACAGAGCAAGAAGCTGTGCAGGGGAAAAGAACCCCCTAAGGCGGTTGAGCACACCCAGCTTCTGGGAGGCTGCCTTAGCAAGACTGGTAATATGGTCCTTCCAAATGAGAGCAGAAGAAAAAGAGACACCAAGAATATTGAGAGAAGATGAAGGGTTGATTTTTGTATTGTTGAAGAATAAGGGATAGTCCGCTGGGAGATCCTGACGGGTAGATAGATGGAGAAATTGGGTTTTGGAAGCATTAAAGTTAACAAGGTTTTCTCTGCCCCAATTGGAAATAGTATTTAGATCAGAATTTAAGAGTTCTATGGCTTCATTACGTTTGTCGTTGAGGGATTGCTGGCTGGGGCGTTCTGAAAAACTAATGGAGTAGTGTAAGGTTGAGTCGTCTGCGTATGAATGGATGGGAATTAAGGTACAGTTAAGGAGATCATTTATAAAATTAGAAAGAGAATAGGAGATAGGACAGAGCCCTGAGGAACACCGGAGTTTATAGGGTGAGGAAGTGAACAATGGCCGTCCACAACCGCGGCTATGGAACGGCCGGAAAGGAAATTAGAGACAAAGGCACAGATGGAGGGATAGAAACCGAAGGAGGGTAGTTTAGAAATTAAAGATTTATGCCAGACTCTATCGAAGGCTTTCGATATGTCTAGTGCAATAGAAAAAGTCTCACCGAAGTCCCGGAAGGAGGATGACCAAGAGTTAGTAAGATATGAAAGAAGATCACCAGTAGAGCGACCCTTAAGGAAGCCATACTGGCGATCTGAGAGCAGATTATGAGAAGAGAAATGCTTAAGAAATTTGGAAGCAAGAATAGTTTCAAAAACTTTAGAAAGACAAGAGATAAGAGCAATTGGACGATAGTTGGAGGGTTGAGAGCGGTCACCCTTCTTTGGGACAGGTTGAATGTGAGCAAACTTCCAGCATGAAGGGAAGACGTTAGAGGATAGACAGAGACGAAAGAGTTTGCCTAGGCAGGGAGTCAGCACGGAAGCACAGTTTTTGAGAACAACAGAGGAACACCGTCCGGACCGTACGCCTTATTAGTGTTAAGCCCAGAGAGGGTAGAAAGTACATCTTTAGAAGAGATTAGGATATTAGGCATAAGTAAGAGAGAGGAGGGCGGAGAGGGAGGAATAGCACCGGAATCATCCAAGGTGGAGTTTCTAGCAAAAGTTTGAGCGAAGAGTTTAGCTTTGTCAGAGGAAGAAGTGATGGTTGTGCCATCAGAGTGGGAAAGGGGAGGGAAAGACGAGGAAGAGAAATTGTTGGAGAGGTTTTTGGCTAGATGCCAGAAAGCTTGGGAAGAGCTAGAGTTGGATAGTTCAGTGCATTTATTATTGATGAAAGAGTGTTTGGCAAGTCGAAGAACAGATTTGGCTTGATTCCGGGCAGAAATATATGAAGAATGAGAGTCTTGAGTTTTAAGGCGTCGGTACCGTTTGAATGCTTCCTCCTTATTGCGGACAGCAGTAGAACAGGCGTGAGTAAACCAAGATTTTTTAGCATTAGTCTGAGAGAAAGAGAATGGAATGTATGCTTCCATGCCCGATAGGATTACCTCGGTAATGCGTTTCAGCACTCTCCGAGGGTCCTCGGCCATGGAAGCAGAAATCATTCCATGGGAAATCAAAGAAGTACTGCCGAAGAGCCTCCCAGTCGGCAGCGCCAAAGTGCCACAAGCGCCGCCGGCTAGGAGGATCGGGTGGCTGTACTGGAGAGATAGGACAGGTGACAGAGATAAGTTTATGGTCGGAGGAGCCCAGAGGAGAGAAAAGATCGACAGTATAAGAAGAAGGGTTAGAAGTTAGAAACAAGTCAAGAATGTTGGGCCGATCTCCGATGCGATCCGGGATACGGGTGGGTTGCTGAACTAACTGCTCTAGGTCATTTAGGATAGAAAAGACGTAGGCTTGTTCACCAGGTGGATCAGTAGTGTGAGAGGAGAGTCAATGGCGGTGGTGAACGTTGAAATCTCCTAAGATGGAGATTTCTGAGAAAGGAGAAATGGATAGAATGTGTTCCACTGTAGAGTTTAGATAGTCAAAGAATTTCGGAAAGTTGGTAGAGTTAGGGGAAAGATAGACAGCACAGAAATATTTAGTAAGAGAATGACAGGAAAGTTTGAGCCATAAAGTTGAGAATTCAGAGGAGTCGAAATCGGGAACACGAGAGCAAGTGAGTTTGTTGTGCACATATGCACAACATCCGCCTTTGGCTTTGAAACTAGGATAGAGAAAGTAGGAGGATACAGAGAAGGGGTTGCTGGAAGTTGCTACAGACACCTGAGTTTCGGTGAGGAAGAGAAGATCAGGTTTGTAGGAGGAGAGATGGTGCTCAACAGAGTGAAAGTTAGAGGAAAGTCCGCGAATGTTGCAGAAATTAATAGAAAGAGTAACAGGCCGAGGTCCAGGTAATTGTGTGGGGTCGTCAGGGGATGGTCGGTCGGATGAGGGGGCATTTATGGTCCCCCCCCCTGGGGACTCCGAGGCTGGGCTACAATTCATCATTTTTTTTTTTTTTATTTTGGTGTGGAGGAATGAAGTGTGGTGTGCATGTTTAGTGTAGTGAAGTGGATAGGAGGAGGAGGTGTTTGTGAGAGCTAGCTGGATTGCTCTCAGTGTAAATGAGGCACAAAGAAAATCAGTAAGAGAGGCCAAGCAAATGAAACAGGAGTTCCAGCGACTCTTTATCACATGCCTATAACCTCACCTGGGTCTAGCCCTGATCGATTGGTGCCTACAATCTCCCCACAGCGATTACATATCTTTCTATGTATTCGCCACGATGCTGCTCCCCCCACATTCACAATCTTGCATTTGTTCACCCAAAATTGGTGATCCATCTGCTCCACATGCCCAAACCAACCAAGCCTGCCCGTACATATAACTTTGTTGACACTCTTAATACTCTGCCGCATTCTTAGCTCCATATGAGTTGCTGTATCTCTCAGATTAGCCCTACATAGTAATATCACCTATATCATTAAAGTAAATTAAGTTTTGTTAATTTTTATCAATTCTACCTGTCACATATATAATGTCAAATGTCATTGCCCTTTTAATACACAAAACATATACCTTTCTCTTCAAGCAAAGTGATAATCATAAAATAGGTAAAAGAGGCAACAGCTCTCTGAACTTTGTCCAGCCATATCTAACTCTATCAACAATGCCAGCCGCTTCAGCGCCAGCTTTGTCAGAAACAGTATCAGCAAGTTAGCAAAACTTAATTACACATTCCAGTCACAATGACAAAACCCACACTTTCAAGCAGGTCATTCAATACAAACCCTCCCTTATAATTATACTCTATATAAGCATTTCTTACTCTTTCTTTACACCATGACTAAGTATTTCATTGTATTTGGGATATTTCAAGAAGATTGCATTATGTTTTGAAAGGGTCAGTGCGAGTTAAAATTTCAGATTAAATAGATTTAACAAATTGCATTACCTACTTTTTCTTAAGTTGTTTATAATCATCTTATGGTCGACAAAATGGATTTTAGAAAGACACCATGATACAGAAAGGATACATTTTGGAGCCCTTACTCGGCAGAGCTCCATTTATTCCCCTTCATATCTTCTGGTTAAGCGAAACTTACAAAGCTCTATTTATTTTTTTATTTTTTTTCCTAATCTGAATACATTCGCCGTCCGGCTGGCTCAGTTGATAGCGTGCCTGATTCCCATCTTGAAGGTCTCGCGTTCAATCCCCACTCAGATGAAAAGATTATCTGGGACACAGCCGGCGATTACCATATCCCCATGAGCAAGGGGGATGGGTAATGGTCTCTGGTGGACTAAAGAAAGCTAAGCGCTTGTGAATCCTCGAAGGAGGAGATAC
>CM064512.1:58456039-58643539 GCA_032716605.1 Paralithodes platypus | reverse complement strand
CGAGGTTCGGGGCCCACCTTCATTCACCCATCATCATCACCATCATCATCATCATCATCATCATCATAAAAAAAAAAAAAAAAAAAAAAAATCAATTTCTACTACATTTTGCACTACAGTGGATATAGGCCTCCTGGGGAAACCACTCTAAAAAAATAACGAGTCCAGTGCAGTACCTCTTTGGGTGGCTTGGAAATTTGCACATATTTCTCTGGTTTGACACCATATATATATATATATATATATATATATATATATATATATATATATATGCTATATATAATATATATATAAATATATCCACACACATACATTACCATTACCATTTACCATTCTTTATATTTTGTTTGATTGTATATATATATTATATATATATATATATATATATATATATATATATATATATATATATATATATATATACATTACTTTATATTATTTACGTGTACAATAGAATTATTTCTGAATTTATTACCTGAAGATTACCTGGCTTTCTTATTTTGTTTTTTCAGTGTCAACCCAGGAGCCATTTCCCTTCTCGTTGGAAAGGGTGTATATTGTGGCAAAGATATACAACTGTATAAACATTCTCATATATTTTCATAACAATAACAATGCATGAAAACAATTGCGCATAGCTCACGAACCAATTACTCTATATTATTTTTGTTTTCACCATTGGAAAGAGCACAATTTTCCGATTCCGGTGATATATACAGTTATATACGTATCCGACCAAATAACGCAACCACGAGGTGGGGAACAGCTCGGAACCCGGCTAGCATCGCCGGAACAGAGACGGGTGAAGCGTAAATATTCGCATTTTGGCTCTTCATTTCAAATATTCATAGCGCAAAAAGTATTTGTCCTAGGAACTTCTAGTTTATTTTATACTCATTAGCATTATTTGCCGTATTCATTCAGCCTAAATTTAAAACCATACACTTCGTAGCAACGAAATAAATCGAAAATGTTATAAACCATATCAATCAAAATCAGATTTTTTTTTTTCGGTCACTGCATGGAAACAATTGTGCATAGCTCGCGAACCAATTATGCTATATTATTTTTGTTTTCACCATTGGAAAGAGCACAATTTTCCGATTCCGGTGATATATACAGTTATATACGTATCCGAGCAAATAACGCAACCACGAGGTGGGGAACAGCTCGGAACCCGGCTAGCATCGCCGGAACAGAGATGGGTGAAGCGTAAATATTCGCTTCATAGCTCTTCATTTCAAATATTCATAGCGCAAAAAGTATTTGTCCTAGGAACTTCTAGTTTGTTTTATACTCATCAGCATTATTTGCCGTATTTATATAGCCTAAATTTAAAACCATACACTTCGTAGCAACGAAATAAATTGAAAATGTTATAAACCATATAAATCAAAATCATATATTTTTTGTTTTCGGTCACTGCTTGAGAACTATTGAAGATAAACAATTTCTGTTTTCAGATTTGGAAAGAGGAGAAAAAATACTATTATTTGAGCAAAAACAAATATATGGTCATCACCCACAATTTAGAGCTAGGACGGTGTGAAGACAATTGCATGGGAAATAATTGTATTCCGGACTCATTTACACTTTCATATTTCCATTTATTTACATTTTGTTTTATTTTATCATGTACTATAAATATTCCTCTTTCCATTGATATATGATACATCACAATAAACAGCATTCTGGTGGATGGAAATCGCGAAAAATGTAAGGCTTCGACAACACTCATGAGCCAAATTCAAGACCCAAAATACTTGTCAAGCGCCAACTTGGACTTATTGGAACATAATATGTCGGAGGGAGTTAATCTGCGCTGGGTTAAAGGAAATAGATTTAATTCTCTAAGACGCTCTTCGTATGGTTTGTTCTTTAGGCTAGGTATCATTTTGGTAACTCTACGTTGAACTCGTTCTAGCTTGTTTATATCTTTTTGGTAATAAGGGCACCAGGATTGAACGCAGTATTCCAGAAGAGGGCGGACTAAGGAATTGTAAAAGGGTTAGGATAACTTCTTTGGATTTATGCTCAAATGACCTGCCTATAAAGCCAATTATTTTGTTTGCCTTCTTAACAACTTCTAAACATTGTTGACTCGGTTTTAGGTTACTCGATATTGTTACTCCCAGATCGGTTTCTCTGTTTACATTCTTAAGCTGAGTGCCATTCATCGAATAGTTTGCTTTCTCATTTAGGTATCCGATATGTAGTACTTTACATTTATCCGCATTGAAACTCATTTGCCAAATTTGGGCCCAACATGACAATTTATCTAGATTGTGTTGCATATCGTCAACTTGTTCTTTTGAGAGTACGCTATTTGCAAGTTTTGTATCGTCAGCAAATTTTGAGATTGTACAGGTGAGACCCTCATCTATGTCGTTGATGTAAATTAAAAAAATAATTGGTCCTAGTACCGATCCCTGGGGTACCCCGCTACTTACATTGGTCCATTTAGATGCCTTACCGTTTATGACTACTCGTTGCTTTCTGTCGCTGAGCCAATTTTCTATCCATTTCAACACACCGTCTTGTATTCCATGCGCTTTTAGTTTTAGCAGTAAACGTTTGTGGGGAACTTTGTCAAAGGCCTTTTGAAAATCAAGGTATATAATATCTACAGCTTTACTCTCATCGTAGAGGTTGAGGATATCGTGGAAGAAGTCTAAGAGGTTTGTTAAACAGGAACGTTTTTTACGAAAGCCGTGTTGAGTATCTTTAAGTATGTTATTTTCCTCTAAGTGATTTACGAGTCTGTCTCGTATGACCGTTTCTAGCATTTTACATACAACTGAGGTTAAGCTAATTGGACGATAGTTACTGGGTAGGAATTTGCTGCCTTTTTTGAATATCGGTGTTACGTTGGCTAGCTTCCACTGATCGGGCATAGTTCCAGACTGCAAGGATTTATTGAATAGTAATGTCAGTGGTTTGGAGAGCTCATCCTTAGCTTCCTTTAGAACTCTAGGCGAGATTGTATCAGGTCCAGGCGTTTTATTTACCTTGAGTTTATCTAAACAATTCAATACTTCTCTCTCTGTAACGGTGATATTGCTTAGAACATCTGAATTATCAATCTGAATCGGTGATGGTGTAGGGATATCACTGAGGTCTTCTGTTGTAAAAACTGATGCAAAGAAGGTATTGAGGGCATTACTCATTTGTACTTCGTCTTTGGTGTATTCTCCATTTTCATCGACTAACGGTCCAACAGTTGAAGTAACTACTTTTTTCTTTCTGATATAACTATAGAATTCTTTCGGGTTTGTTTTACTTTGATTCGCAATATGTAACTCTAAGGTCTTTTACTTTGCTTAATTAACTTTTTGGCTTTGCGTCGTAGCTCTACAAATTTCAGCCGTTCTTCGTCATTTTGTGAGGATTTTAATCTATCATTAGCAAATTTTTTAGCAAGCAGGCAGTTTGAAATATCTTTATTCCACCATTTGGGCTTATTATTATGGCCTGTACGCCGTATTTTCGATGGTATGCAGTCTTGCACTGCTTTTAGGTAAGTGGCTTCGAATAACTTCCAAGATGTATTTATGTCGTTATTGTGAATTAAAAAGCTCCAGTCGGCGGCGCTTGTGGCACTTTGGCGCTGCCGACTGGGAGGCTCTTCGGCAGTACTTCTTTGATTTCCCATGGAATGATTTCTGCTTCCATGGCCGAGGTCCCTCGGAGAGTGCTGAACGCATTACCGAGGTAATCCTATCGGGCATGGAAGCATACATTCCATTCTCTTTCTCTCAGACTAATGCTAAAAAAACTTGGTTTACTCACGCCTGTTCTACTGCTGTCCGCAATAAGGAGGAACCATTCAAACGGTACCGACGCCTTAAAACTCAAGACTCTCATTCTTCATATGTTTCTGCCCGGAATCAAGCCAAATCTGTTCTTCGACTTGCCAAACACTCTTTCATCAATAATAAATGCACTGAACTATCCAACTCTAGCTCTTCCCAAGCTTTCTGGCATCTAGCCAAAAACCTCTCCAACAATTTCTTTTCCTCGTCTTTCCCTCCCCTTTCCCACTCTGATGGCACAACCATCACTTCTTCCTCTGACAAAGCTAAACTCTTCGCTCAAACTTTTGCTAGAAACTCCACCTTGGATGATTCCGGTGCTATTCCTCCCTCTCCGCCCTCCTCTCTCTTACTTATGCCTAATATCCTAATCTCTTCTAAAGATGTACTTTCTACCCTCTCTGGGCTTAACACTAATAAGGCGTACGGTCCGGACGGTGTTCCTCCTGTTGTTCTCAAAAACTGTGCTTCCGTGCTGACTCCCTGCCTAGGCAAACTCTTTCGTCTCTGTCTATCCTCTAACGTCTTCCCTTCATGCTGGAAGTTTGCTCACATTCAACCTGTCCCAAAGAAGGATGACCGCTCTCAACCCTCCAACTATCGTCCAATTGCTCTTATCTCTTGTCTTTCTAAAGTTTTTGAAACTATTCTAGCTTCCAAATTTCTTAAGCATTTCTCTTCTCATAATCTGCTCTCAGATCGCCAGTATGGCTTCCTTAAGGGTCGCTCTACTGGTGATCTTCTTTCATATCTTACTAACTCTTGGTCATCCTCCTTTCGGGACTTCGGTGAGACTTTTTCTATTGCACTAGACATATCGAAAGCCTTCGATAGAGTCTGGCATAAATCTTTAATTTCTAAACTACCCTCCTTCGGTTTCTATCCCTCCATCTGTGCCTTTGTCTCTAATTTCCTTTCCGGCCGTTCCATAGCCGCTGTTGTGGACGGCCATTGTTCACTTCCTCACCCTATAAACTCCGGTGTTCCTCTGGGCTCTGTCCTATCTCCTATTCTCTTTCTAATTTTTATAAATGATCTCCTTAACTGTACCTTAATTCCCATCCATTCATACACAGACGACTCAACCTTACACTACTCCTTTAGTTTTTCAGAACGCCCCAGCCAGCAATCCCTCAACGACAAACATAATGAAGCCATAGAACTCTTAAATTCTGATCTAAAAACTATTTCCAATTGGGGCAGAGAAAACCTTGTTAACTTTAATGCTTGCAAAACCCAATTTCTACATCTATATACCCGTCAGGATCTCCCAGCGGACTATCCCTTATTCTTCAGCAATACAAAAATCAACCCTTCATCTTCTCTCAATATTCTTGGTGTCTTTTTCTTCTGCTCTCATTTGGAAGGACCATATTACCAGTCTTGCTAAGGCAGCCTCCCAGAAGCTGGGTGTGCTCAACCGCCTTAGGGGGTTCTTTTCCCCTGCACAGCTTCTTGCTCTGTACAGGGGCATAGTGCGCCCTTGTATTGAGTATTGTTCACATGTGTGGGGAGGTTCCTCTCACACCGCTCTCCTAGACAAAGTTGAAAGGAAGGCCTTTCGTATCATTAACTTCCGTCCACTCACCAACTCTCTGCAATCTCTCTCTCTCCGCCGCAATGTTGCATCTCTCTCGCTATTCTATCGCTACTATAATAATCAGTGTTCCTCAGAGCTATCCCAGTGCATACCACCTCCTTTACGTAGGGCACGTGGTACCCGTCTTGCAACTCAATCCCACCCCTACTCTGTGCAACTCTCCAACCCAAGAGTGAAATGTTACTCTCAAACTTTCTTCTACTCAACAGCTGAGCTCTGGAACTCTCTCCCAGAATCAGTCTTTCCCTCTTCCTATGATTTAAATTGCTTCAAACTCCGTGTGTCCAGGCATTTTGGCTCGAACGTCCCTTGATTTTGGCCCTGTCACTCTTTCAACTATGGGGGAGGCACTCGCTATAGGCAGCTATGCCTTTTGCCTCCCTCAATCACATAGAAAACAAAAAAAATCAGTTTCTTTAAACATAGCTCTAAGTTTATGGAAGTTTGCTTTCTTGAAATTAGGGACTTTTTCAATGCTACTATTTGGTTCGTTACTAGTAAACTTTAAAGTGAAAGTTATCGTACGATGGTCGCTGTTACTGAATTCATCACCAACATTCAAATTCTCTATTAATTCTTCTTTTGTTGCAAGTACAATGTCAAGAACGTTATTACCACGGGTTGGCGTTCGATCAAATTGATAAAGCGAACTCTCTTGCAAGTTCGTATACAAGTCATGTCCGGAGTGTGAAGTAAGAGTATCGCCCCACTTGGTGACAGGTAAATTAAAGTCGCCAAAAAATACTGTATCTTGTGAGTTACTTACATCTGCAATTTGTTCGTAAATTTCTCGGTCAGTTTGCACTGATTGAGCTGGAGGTCTGTATATTAATGCAAGTATTATTTGTGTACCTTTATTATTCTTTATTAGCACAAAAGATGCGTCGACGTTCACAATTTGAGGTTTTTACAAGAGGGTAGGGTTAAGACTTTCTTTGATATAAAGTAAAACGCCACCTCCATTTCGATTTATTCGGCTTTTCTCAAACATTACATAACCGGGAAGTGAATACTCTGCTAAAAAGTCTCTATCATCTGTATTGAGCCAAGATTCTGTTAATATTCTGTAAACACTAGCTCCTCTAAATCTGAAAATTTATTGCGTATGCTACGAGCGTTTGCGTAGAAAACCTTTAAATTTGTTATTTTAGAACTCACGGAACGCTCTTTAATAATATTTTTGGTTCTTGTCGGATCTACATTTATGTTCATGGCTGTCCTCGGTCCTCGCTGTCTTCGGTCCTTATCGCTGGTGGTCCTCGGTTGCCTCTGTTTTTCTCTTGGCGTTGGATGATTTATGTCACTGCTGCTTCTTCTCGGATGGCGTTTTTTGATCCATGGCTGCGGACTGCTTCGTGTAGGAGACGACCCATTCGTGCTGAACCCACAGGGTTTAGATGAGTGCCATCCTTGCGGAACAGAGTAGGCTGGTTGTAGAAGTTGTCCCAGAGGTTGATGAATTCAACTTCTTCCCTCAGACACAAATATTTTAGTCGGCTATTTGTGCTGAAGGCCTTGTCGTAGAATTTGTCAGGTGCGTCGATCTTGGGGAGAATGCCTGAGATGATGATATTCCTTGACTTGTTTTTGTAGTGCTGGATCATCTTGCGAAGAGCTAAGATAAGATGGCGGGAGGGATGAAGGGTGCGGGCGTAGCCCTCTCTCTATGTATCATCCTTCTCAACATCCAGAGGGGCTGTACTGATATACAGGTGCAGAGAGGACCGGTAGTGTACCAGGTAAACACTAAACAAGTATTGAGGGACCTCGTCACACAGAAATTACACACGAGTGAAATTTCTGTCACCATTCCTGCCTGGTCTATTTCATATATCGGGAAGACGCCACGGCCTGGCAAGTACTCTGGCACAACCTCGCTACAACACCTATTGTGCTACACTCTAATTAGCTGCGGAGATGTAGAGACCAACCCCGGCCCTAGTTCAACGTTGAAGAAACCTCACCACCAAACAAGTAAGGCAGACACCGACATTTCAACAGTCCCTAGCAGTAAAATTCGTTATAACAAACTGGGCCAGCAGGCACCCAGTCTCCCGTCACGCTCCAACTCACAACCAAGACCGCAGGGCAACCGCCAGTACAGTGCCAACACTCTACCTACTCAACATTACCCTCAACTGTATCATCACTACCACAGATATCGGTGACCCAAGTAACACAACATGCAACCAGAACACCCAAACAAGCAGGAAGCTCTAGCAAACACATCGACAATGAAGTAACAGCAACGAACAAGAAAGACAAGAGAAACTACCCACCCCCCACAACACGACGCCTCTGCGCAACAAATCAACCAAACCTACTAAAACACAACACAATACTATCGGCGATCCAGGTAGCTCAACATGCAACCAGAACAGCTAAAAAAGAAGGGATCAGTCGCAACAACATCAACAATATAGCAGCAACAATGGCCAAGAACAAGGACATCAAACAACAAATACAGGTAGGGGTGGGAGGGGGGCAAGGGGGAGCCACAACCTGTCCCCATCTCACGCGCTCACACACCATCAGCCGCTCACGGCGCACAGCTGATCACCACACCGCCAGACGTACGATAAACAGTAACAGGAAAATATGTATAGTGTGCGATATTGGATTCAACAAAAGGAGTACAACGTCACAATGTAGCAGATGTAATGAAACAATACACGATCGATGTACTTACGTTACTAGCAGAAAAGAAGTGGAATGCGATAAATGTAGAGAAGTAGCTATTAAAGGTCCTAAAATCATTTGTGAAATATGTGAATCACTCATAACAAGAAAACAAAGGATCCTAAACTGTGTTAAGTGTAAAATTGTAGCTCACATGAAGTGCATCTCTAAGAAGACCAACAGTGAAGAACGGGAATTCCTATGCAACATATGTGCCTTGCATTCATTACCGAATATTAATGTAAATGAACCAATTAGTATTAACAACTCAGAATCCAGCCAGGACACATTCAAAATCAAAGATGAATACAGAGTGTTCACCAACAAAGGGCTCCATCTTATCCACATTAACGCCAGATCAATGTACCATAAATTGTCAGAAATAAACTTGTTAGCTAATAAGGCCAAAGCTTCAATAATTGCAATCACAGAAACCTGGCTGGATTCAAGTATAAACGATGGTGAAATAAACATTCAAGGTTTCAATATGGTTAGGAATGATCGCAATAGGCATGGGGGAGGAGTATGTCTGTTTGTAAAAAACAACCTCACACACACAACTAGGACCGACCTCCATGTAGAAAATCACGAAGCTCTGTGGATCGATCTACACCTGCCGAGGACAAGACCCATCACAATTGGGGTATGCTATAGGCCACCAAACGACACACAATTCTTTACCAAATTTGAACGAACTTTGTCATCGCTAGACCCTTGGAATGAATCCATTATACTAGGGGATTTTAACCTGTGTTTCACACAACGAAATGATAGGCTTGTACGAGAATATAGGCATATACAGACAATGCACAATCACAAACAACTCATCACAACCCCCACACGTATCTCTGAGAACACTGCCACAATAATAGACCATATAAACTGTAACAGAGAGGACAAAATATCCCAATCAGTGGTTATACAGACTGGGATAAGTGATCACTTCGTCACATATTGCACACGAAAAACCACAAAAATTACCCTAGAGAATCACAAGGTTATCAAAACAAGGTCACTCAGAAACTACAATAAAGAAACATTTCTGGACATTTTATGGAATACAGACTGGTCTCCAGTGTTTGGAAGTACAAACGTTAATGACGCATGGGTTGGCTTCAGAACCATCATCACAAACATTCTAGACGAAATAGCTCCTCTGAAAGACATACGAATTAAAGCAAGGTCAGACCCATGGATCAACAATGACATACTACACCATCTGGAACACAGAGACAATCTGTTAAAAAGGCTAGCGAAACATAGACAGGATCAAGGTCTGTAACATGAGTTCAACAGGGCCAGGAATAAACTAAGTAGGAAAATAAAATCAGCGAAAACTAATTATTTTCACAATAAGGCAGAGGAATATCAGAATAACCCAAAAAACTATGGAGGCACCTAAAAACAACAGGCTACAGCAACAAGACAAGGGATTCGTCTAACACTAATATTGCTCTCACCATTAATGATCAGGTTTGCCACGATAAACGACAAATTTCAACCTACTTCAACTCCTTCTTCACCTCCATAGCAAACACACTTGCACAGAACCTACCTCAACCTCTCAATAAATACACGACAACAACGGCCACCTTTCGAAATTTCTACAGAGATAAAGACATACACCCGAACACATTTGGATTGCAAAATGTTACACCAAAATACACTTTTGACGAGCTGTCTAACCTAAATGTACATAAAAGCACAGGACCAGACAAAATTCCTGCCAAATTTCTACGAGATGGAGCCATTGGTATAGCAGGCCCCCTAACCCACATCATCAACTTGTCAATTAACACCAACACTGTATCTGCTGAACTGAAGGAAGCTATTGTAACCCCTCTATTCAAGAAAGGAAATAAACTAGAAGTTGGTAACTACAGACCAGTTAACATATTATGTATTGTATCTAAAATCCTTGAAAGAGCGGTATACACCCAAATTGAACACTACCTCAAACAAAATGATCTATTCTATAAGTTTCAATCAGGTTTCAGATGCATGTACTCGACAGACTCCTGTCTCATCCACTTAACGGATCACATTCGTAAAGACATTTCTAAAGATAACTACACCGGTATGGTTCTTCTTGATCTACAAAAAGCGTTTGACACAGTAGACCATGATATCCTATGTAATAAACTACAAGCAATGGGCATAGGGTCTGTGAACTGGTTTAAATCTTATCTTAGTGGTAGAACCCAAAGCGTAAAAATTTATGATAATATATCTGATCCTATGCCAATTAACTGTGGGGTCCCGCAGGCAAGCATCCTAGGTCCCTTACTCTTTCTCTGTTATGTGAACGACATGGAACTGAGCGTCTCATGTAAATTATTACTGTATGCAGACGACAGCGTGCTACTGGTTTCAGGAAAAGACCCAATAAGTATTGCCGCTTCACTTTCCAAAGAACTAGAATCATGTAGTGAATGGCTAGTGGACAATAGACTATCTCTTCACCTGGGCAAGACGGAAGCCATCTTATGAGGAACAAAACGCAAACTGAAAGACATTGTGGGCTTCTCGGTCAACTGTAATGATATTCCTATAACAACAGTGTCACAAGTTAAATATCTCGGACTAAAACTGGACGCGAGTTTGTCAGGTGAAACAATTTTGGAATCTATCCTGAGTAAGTGTAGAGCACGTATAAAATACCTGTATAGACAGGTGGGATGCTTGCCCGCGGCGACCAAAAAGACCCTCTGCCAAGCGCTTGTTCAATGTCATTTTGACTATTCTGTGTCATCCTGGTACTCTGCATCATCTAAATCAGCACAGCACAAACTTCAGGTCACTCAAAATAAAATGGTTAGGTTCATGCTGAACCTAGGACCCAGATCACATGTTGGCCAGGAACAACTTCAGTCACTAGGTATGCTCAATGTCTCTGACAGGGCCAAACAAATCAGGCTCACTAATGCCTTCAAAATTTTCTATGACAGAGCTCCAAAGTATCTAAAGAATGATTTTGTTAAAGCAAATGAGAGGAGTGGACATAATACAAGAAACAGGATGTTTAATTTTAAGGTCCCGAGAATCCAAGGACAGGGTAAGCAAACATTCTTCTTCACCGCCATTAAAGACTGGAACGACCTACCCCAGCCAGTCCGTGAAAAGAGAACACTGTATTCCTTCAGACGTAGCTTGAAGGAACACCTGAATCGGACAGCTGCGAGAATGGAGCACCAAGCTTATGTCTACTACTAAATGCGACATAAGAGATAGACAAACCAAACTGAAATGATTACTGATTACGGATTACTGATATTTACTATAGGATGTAAGGTATCTTAAAATAACCCCCTAGAAATACTTTCTCTAAAGTATCTATTTCTTTATCCTCCCCTTTTTCCCCAGCTAACCTAATCCCACAAGGACCCCAATGGAAATACGCCTTACGGCCTTATTGGGCTATCCTTAGTTGGAATTATGCAAGGCTGGTACATGTCATAATT
The DNA here is from genome assembly GCA_032716605.1 of Paralithodes platypus. NCBI lineage: Eukaryota > Metazoa > Arthropoda > Malacostraca > Decapoda > Lithodidae > Paralithodes > Paralithodes platypus. The sequence goes on along the minus strand of CM064512.1, from coordinate 58,631,987 downwards.
GTAACATACTATATGGTATCAACTCTGTAAATTGCTAACTGAATAAATATTATTATTATTATTATTATTATATTTCTCCATCAACTCTTCGGATCTGGTGCGCATGACGTCATTTGAACCAGCATGGATGACAAAAAGGGTATTTTCATTTGCATCCTTTGTGGTATCTTCGAAGGCTTCCACAATGTCGTCCAGTCCAGCTCCTGGGATGCAAAATCTTTTTCGTTGATTTGGGACTCTGTCGCAGAACTCTTCGACCTGTCCTCGTTGGATGGAATCCCCAACGAGCCTGGTCTCCTCTGGTTCGTCTTCCATCTCTACCAATATCTCAAATCTGTTTGACATTGTGACTGGTAGATGAGACCTTTTCTGCGTTGGCCGTGCACCGTTCCTCACTGGTGTAAATCCGGAAACCTGTGGTGGCGGGACTCTACGTACAGGTCGGGGAGAGGAGTGGTTAGAACGGGGGCGAGGGGTTGGTACTGTTCGTGCTAGCAGGCTTCTTGCACGAGGAGTGGGGGAGAGACTAAGGTGAACAGGGCGGCTGTCCTGGTTTGATGTCGGCTCAGGTTCGTCAGAAGCATCTGCTGCAGTGTCTACTGCAGGTGTTGGATTGTTGGCAGATGACGTTGGGGCGGTGGTGGATGCTGGAGTTGAAACAATTGGAGTTAGTGATACTCCAATGTTGAGTGTAACAAACTCTTGGAGTGATTCCAGCTTCCTGGTGAGGGCGTTGATCTTGTTGTGGGCTTCATCCAATTTTGCTGTCAAATCCTCTCGTTGCTGGCAGAGTCGGCAGACTTGTGGATCGACACATCGATCCTACACATGGGGGTTCAATAACATTATCTATAACACCCTTTGAACTTTTGTTATTACTCGTTGAAAGTGTCAGCTCTCTAGGTTAAATACTGTTTCCTTCTAAAAATAATAAACATACAACCTGATAAATGTAATAAACAATTAATCAATATTGAATACACATAATGTAAAGCGCAATAAACACCTTTAGTATGTAATCCTATTGTTTCACATGATATGGCTATCACTAGGCATACATGCGTACATAATAGCCATACATACACATTACAAGACGTACAGTTTCAATCTCATGTCTTAATAGCGGCATTTCAGGCATTAATAACTTTTAAATTTGAGATGAAATGGTAGAATCTGATTACATATCTTTCTATGTATTCGCCACGATGCTGCTCCCCCCACATTCACAATCTTGCATTTGTTCACCCAATATTGGTGATCCATCTGCTCCACATGCCCAAACCAACCAAGCCTGCCCGTACATATAACTTTGTTGACACTCTTAATACTCTGCCGCATTCTTAGCTCCATATGAGTTGCTGTATCTCTCAGATTAGCCCTACATAGTAATATCACCTATATCATTAAAGTAAATTAAGTTTTGTTAATTTTTATCAATTCAACCTGTCACATATATAATGTCAAATGTCATTGCCCTTTTAATACACAAAACATATACCTTTCTCTTCAAGCAAAGTGATAATCATAAAATAGGTAAAAGAGGCAACAGCTCTCTGAACTTTGTCCAGCCATATCTAACTCTATCAACAATGCCAGCCGCTTCAGCGCCAGCTTTGTCAGAAACAGTATCAGCAAGTTAGCAAAACTTAATTACACATTCCAGAGTCACACTGACAAAACCCACACTTTCAAGCAGGTCATTCAATACAAACCCTCCCTTATAATTATACTCTATATAAGCATTATACTCTATATAAGCATTATACTCTATATAAGCATTATACTCTATATAAGCATTATACTCTATATAAGCATTATACTCTATATAAGCATTATACTCTATATAAGCATTATACTCTATATAAGCATTATACTCTATATAAGCATTATACTCTATATAAGCATTATACTCTATATAAGCATTATACTCTATATAAGCATTATACTCTATATAAGCATTATACTCTATATAAGCATTATACTCTATATAAGCATTATACTCTATATAAGCATTATACTCTATATAAGCATTATACTCTATATAAGCATTATACTCTATATAAGCATTATACTCTATATAAGCATTATACTCTATATAAGCATTATACTCTATATAAGCATTATACTCTATATAAGCATTATACTCTATATAAGCATTATACTCTATATAAGCATTATACTCTATAAGCATTATACTCTATATAAGCATTATACTCTATATAAGCATTATACTCTATATAAGCATTATACTCTATATAAGCATTATACTCTGTATAAGCATTTCTTACTCTTTCTTTACACCATGACTAAGTATTTCATTGTATTTGGGATATTTCAAGAAGATTGCATTATGTTTTGAAAGGGTCAGTGCGAGTTAATATTTCAGATTAAATAGATTTAACAAATTGCATTACCTACTTTTTCTTAAGTTGTTTATAATCATCTTATGGTCGACAAAATGGATTTTAGAAAGACACCATGATACAGAAAGGATACATTTTGGAGTCCTTACTCGGCAGAGCTCCATTTATTCCCCTGCATATCTTCTGGTTAAGCGAAACTTACAAAGCTCTATTTATTTTTTTATTTTTTTTCCTAATCTGAATACATTCGCCGTCCGGCTGGCTCAGTTGATAGCGTGCCTGATTCCCATCTTGAAGGTCTCGCGTCAATCCCCACTCAGATTGAAAAGATTTTCCCCATGAGCAAGGGGGATGGGTAATGGTCTCTGGTGGACTAAAGAAAGCTAATCGCTTGTGAATCCTCGAAGGAGGAGATATGGGCGCTATATAAGTAACCAGAAGATTATTATTATTATTACTATTAGGGCTGGGTTGTTGTTTGATAGAAAGAGGATATTTTATGTTTCAAAGGTTAAAGTGAAGAAATGTATAGAGACGAATGAGAAACATGAATTAGATAGCTAGAATACAAACAAACTAACATCTGTCTATCTATCTATTGCCTGACGCCATGATCCCCGAAGGGGTGGCCACGGACGAGCCGCCCCCATGCACCTCTGTCCCCAGTCAGTCGACACCCTTCCTCCCAACCAGCACCGCCTTCATCCATATACTTCCTCACTCCATCCTTCCACCTCTCCTTCGGTGCACCTCTCCCTCTCTGTCCTTCCACCTCGCTCTCGTACACCCTCTTAGTCATTCTCTCGCTTTCCATACATTCCATATGGCCGAACCATCTCAAGTTGTTCCTTTTCACACTTTACAGCACATCTACCTCCACACCACACCACCTTCTTACTTCCTCATTCGTCTGTCTATCCCTCCATGTAACTCCGCACGCACTTCTCAAGTAACTCATATCCACCGCTCTCATTCTTGGTCCGAGTCTCTTCCCGAACGTCCATGCTTCACTTCCGTAAGTTAGTGTCGGGATTACCACACTGTCATGCAAGGACTTCTTCACTTCCATACTAACCACCCTATTTATTGTTACTGCTTTCAACATTCCTATAACCCTCTTCCCATGTTGCACCCTCTCCCGCACTTCTTCATCCATAGTCCCATCTTTACTCAACACACTGCCCAGATGCTTAAAAGAGCTGATGATCTCCATAGCCTGACCTTTCAACTTCACCTCACACTCTGTGACATCACCCCTTTCAAAGACCATAACCTTGCTCTTCCCAGCAATTACCTTCAAATTCCGTTTTTCGCACACTGTTCCAAACGCATTTACCAGACCCTGCAACTCCCATTCATTATCGCTCATCAGAACTGTATCATCCGCAAACAGCAGTATAGGCAGCTTCCACTCATTTCCCTCCCTTTTCAGCGATACACCAACATCCACTGCTCTTCCTAGTATTTCTTTCATGACTCCATCCATATATACAGTAAACAACCACAGGGACATCACACACCCCTGTTTCAACCCAACATTCAGGTAAAAAAACTCGCTCTGCTCATTCTCCACACGTACTGCTGCCTTTGCACACTTATACAGTACTTGCTCTTCACTGTTTTCAGCAACTTGCCATCTACTCCGTATATTCTAAGTACTTTCCACATTCCTTATCTATCCACTCTGGCATAGGCCTTCTCCAAGTCAATAAAGGCAACATACACCTTTGGTTGCTTCTCCAGATATTTCTCCACAACACAATTCAGGGTAAAAATCTGATCTAGACATCCTCATCCCTTCCTAAACTAACATAACAATCATTATAAGGTTTTCATGACACAAGAAAGGTGAGGCAGGTATTGTATGAACGTCTCCCAAACTTGCAATGAACCAGTCATCTTTGTTGAAACTTTGATTGCTAAAACTAAACTTATTTTTCTAAGCTTCTTTTATTTGACGCTGAAGCTAATTGATTGGTTTTCCATTTTGTGATTACTGCATGGTAAGATATACAGTATATGTGTGTACAGTAAACATATAGACTGTTACAAACTTGGTATACAATGCAGAACGCATTTACCCCTTCAAAATGATGACATATTTTTACCTTTTCTTTTGGCTAACATTAGATGATTTTATGCAGCTTAAAAAGGTGTTATGTTATTTAGAAAGTTTGTTTGAGTATTTTCCCCTCTGAGTCCTAGAGGTAGATTATTCAAGTACAAATACAACTTCATAATTATACAGTATGTATAATACGTACACACACTATATATATATATATATATATATATATATATATATATATATATATATATATATATACTGTATATATATATATATATATATATATATATATATATATATATATGTATATATATATATATATATATATATATATATATATATATATTTTTTTTTTTTTTTTTTTTTTTTTTCTATATTCCAACTACTCCCTCTCGGGCATAGGCTGATAGCCTTTACACTCTACACGCTGAACACGGTGAGGCCCGTGAGGTCTTGTTCCAGTCTAGGGAGTGAGACATGCGAAGCACCTACTCACAGCTCGAACCCAACTCCATCTCTGAAGCTGCCTCGCCCCTGCACTTCACAGTCTCACTCCCAGGCTCGGACCCTCACACTCAGAATGCCACCTATTGAGCAATTAACTCACTAGGCATTGCCCCCCTGTAGCATATTTTATATATGGGAATATTCATACGGTACTATTTAATCAGGGAACAATGAGGGTATTTTTGTTTTGGCATTTCGGTGTGCTGTGGTAATGCACTGAAAATAGGTAGAGCACAAATTCCATCCCAATAAAATCTTCCCATTGACATATTGGGATTCGAACCCGTGTCCATTGGATTACCAGTCCAGTGGCAAGACCACTCTGCCACACCTCCCCTTATATATATATATATATATCTGCACACAATCGACCCCAAGAGAGAGAGAGAGAGAGAGAGAGAGAGAGAGAGAGAGAGAGAGAGAGAGAGAGAGAGAGAGAGAGAGAGAGAGAGAGAGAGAGAGAGAGAGAGAGAGGAAGGAGCGAGAGAGAGAGAGAGAGAGAGAAGAGATGAGGGAGGAGGAGAGAGAGGAGGAAGGAAGGAACTCTGGCAATATCTTGAGAGTAACTTGGCTATTTCACTTGGGTCTTAAAGTGCGCCAACTCTCTCTCTCTCTCTCTCTCTCTCTCTCTCTCTCTCTCTCTCTCTCGGGGTCGATTGTGTGCAGCTAGGCAGGGCAGAGTAGATCTCACAAGAACCAGAAACTCAGAAAATACGATTGTAACCATAATTCTCTAATGGTACTCTATGCAAATGCTCGTAGCATACACAATATATTTACGGATCTAGAGGATATTATGTTTACATACAATAATTATGATATGATATAATCGGTATTACAGAATTCCGGTTAAATATGGTAGACAAAGATTTTCTAGCAGAATATTCACTTCCCGGTTATACAATGTTTGAGAAAAGTTCAATGTATAAACATGGAAGCGTTCTGTTTTGTATCAAAGAAAGTCTTAAGCCAGTAATAATTTCAAAACCTCAAATTGTGAATGTCGATATATCTTATGTACTTTGAAAAATAATCAGGGAACTAAAATAACACTAGCTTTTATTTTACAGACCTCCAGCTCAATCAATGCAAACTGACCAAGAGATTTACGAATACATTTCAGAAATATGTTACATTCAAGATACCGTAATTCTTGACAACTTTAATTCACCAGTAACTAAGTGGGGCGATATGCTAACTTCTCATTCCAGACATGACCTCTATGCCAACTTGCAAGAAAGTTTACTTTTTCAACTTGTTCAATCCCGACCCACCCGTGGTCATAATGTGCTTGACCTTGTACTTGCAACGAAAGAAGACTTAGTGGAAGATTTGAATGTTGGTGAAGAATTCAGAAACAGCGACAATCGAAGGATCAGTTTCAGTATAAAGTTTAATAGTAATGAATCATATAGCAGCAATGAAAAAGTCCCAAATAAAATAAAGAAGCAAACTTTCATAAACTCAGAGCAATATTTAAAGACACTGATTGGAGCTATTTGAGTAAAAATATTGACATAAATAATTCATTGGAATTTTTCATTACCAATTACAGTACTTCAAAGCTGTGCAAGTGTGTATACCATTGATAAACCAACGTTATTCCATAATGATAAGCCTAAATGGTGGAATAAAGATATTGCAGACTGTTTGCTTGCGAAGAAAATTGCTCATGAAAGATTTAAAACCTCGGAAAAAGATGAACGAATAAAATTCATGGATCTTCAATGTAAAGCCAAAAAGTTAATTAACCCGGGAAAGGCAGGCGTCCTCATAAGAGGTTTGGTGGTGAAAGGCGAAGGTCCTCATAAGACCCAAGGTCTATAAAAAAAAAAAAAAAAAAAAAAAAAAAAAAAAAAAAAAAAACAGTGGCACTCAAAACAAAGCCATGTATGATTAGGTGAGATAATTCCCCTCCATTAATTCCTACCATTCCTACATATGTGTCCCACTCCCCCTCCCCCCTCAATTATCACCTATTTTTTCCTATTATTATCCCTTTTATCGGGTAATTTTCGGCGCAAATTTCCTTCCCGTTATCTCTATAGCATGGGCGAGGCATCTAGAGATCCTTTTAACAGAGAGACTTCTACTTAGAGATGTCAGTGTCGCTTGAGAACTCGGGAGGAGAGGATATATGCCGCTGCAGCTCTCCCCTCATGAATGGACCGGTTGGCAATAATTAATTTTTTTCATCCCCCAAATACTTGTTTTATTGCTGTTAAATGTTAATATCTTCATAAACGTAAAATAGGTGAATATGAATAAGTACTAACAATATTTATGGTAAAATTACGATTTTCGTTGGGAATGGACCAAAATACCTCCGCATGGCGGGACGTTTCAAATATGTTACGTCCTGGGATATATAAACACTGGGCTCTTTCTATTGGACTAGGTATGCGGCAACAAGCAACAACGGAAAACGCTAGATCCAACCCTTATCTATAAACCCAGGCAACAAACCACCCTAAACCGTCAAGAGTCCTGCCTGGACAACGAGGTATCCTATGACTCGGTTACAGGGTGGACGCACTATAGAATGCTGATAGTCAAACAGGCTATATAAAAGATCACACAATTAAGTTGACTTAAAGCTTCAAGGAAAAGATAGATAACGGAATTAAATTGCAGAAACAATTTAATAACAAACTAGAAGAAAGTACATTTAACGTTACGTTAATTAATACAACTAATCACCCCTGCGTGAAAGAAGGTGAAAGCAAACAGTCCTCAAAACATCGTACCGGTAGACAAGATGCGGGTTTCTAAACTGCATGCGGCTACTGTAGGATCTGATGCTTAGCAAAGAAAGTACGTTACGGATTTAGAGAACTCTTAACTCATAAGCAGGAATAAATACTAGTGATAGGCCATACAGTGTATAATGGCATAGGTATAATTAAATAAAGGCAGCAACTCGCAACATAACCACATACAGGTGTGCTTCTCACTCTTAGTCAGGCAAGCCTGCTCGGACAGAGTCTCTAAGCCACACCCTGACTCACAATGCTCACAAAAACGGTAAACTGTGGCACAATAACAAGCATACAGAAATAATAAACCCCTAGCTGTTAATCTGCCAGGTGGCAGAGGTCTAGCTGGAAGGATATAGGCTTCGGATACCCGGGCTGAGCCACCTGCTCTAGCCTAGGGACGTTCCCAAGTCTGTGCGCCAAATTACTCTAATTGAAAGGGTGCTCTCTTGAGAGACTCAGATCGCAAGTATCTGACTCTCTCCTGGCGACCCTAAAACAAAAGCAAGACGTGCTAGCGCAGTGCTGAGTGGACTAGGCAAGGGCCCTCACACAACACTAGACACCCAGGGACACAGACAAGAAAATGCCCCCAGACTCCCACGGGTATCCTAGTAAAGTCTTTCGGGTCCACAGGACTCGCACCAGCAGACTTTACTTAAAGGATCGCAAAAGCCTCCCCTCCGGTCTAGCCCCTGCTAACCTGACACAAGAACACACTAGCAAGCATGAAACCACCAAATATGAGACAACAAAAAAGGTTCCTAGGTCTCATTAACAATTACATCTCTGCATAAGGCCCAAAATCCCATCTAGTTATCTGAGAGCTCGTCGTTAATACAATAATAGATATAAGGTCTATCAAGGGGATGGGATAATTAAATAGATTGGTGAAGTAGTGGAAGGAAGGTATACAAAGTAAGAGAGAAAGTTTCTAAGTGGGGTTGAGAGGGATAGATATCAAGGGGGTCCGAAGGGGACGACAGTGAGGTGAGCTCTGAGTCTTGAATCTGTCTGGACCCCACCCTAGGCATACAAAATACATCCCAGGCTTGGCAACACTCAACACAGTTGCCGGGTCAAAATCGTCTACCCCGTGAGTGAGTCGAAACTAAGCCTAACGTTGCAATCGAATGCATATGGCAACGCTTCAGGCTCGTCCCAAGCTGGACTCTCCGCGCGAAGCAACGTCCCCCAGCCGGTCTCTCTCTCCCGCTCGTCTCCTCCCACTCTCACTAGACTTTCATCTTATATATTATAATGAAACAATCAACTATCGAGAATAAAATATACTAAGATGCGTTGGTTAAGAATAAGGGCAGCTACAAGCTGTGAAACAACATAAGAATATCCCAGACATTAGTTACGTTGTCGTAGGATATATACTAAGGAAAAGCCTGCCGGCCGGCTGCCGCCAGCCGGTTTCTAAACGGCTGGGCAGCCGACGCGCGCGCATGCCCGCACGTGGCTACTATGCAGAAGCGTCACACCTCCCCCAAGATATAAGACCCTTGACTAAGTTCTTCATATCTAACAGAAAGCTTCTCATAGTACCACACACTGTTGCGACACAAGGCACTATATATACAAAAATAAAGACTGTTGCTCTCCACCGAGCAAGTTCAACTAACTTAGCGACAATAAGCGAAAACATTCAACGTAGATACTTTTTTTTTTTTTTTTTTTTTTTTTTTTTTTTTAAGAGACAATGAACGGAGGAAGGAAAAACACAGATAAAACAAAAACGTCCATGTGCCTAAAGGCATCCTCCATTCATAAAATGTTTGTAACAACTGGATTTAAACATTTGTAGATTGTAAGTTTGTGGAAAGCAATTCGAGGGAAGTGAATTCCAAAGAGTAGTAGCTCTGGGGATAAATTAATTCTGATAAGCAGAAGTCCTGCATTGTGGAGGAGAAAGTGTAAATTCATGGGCGCTCTCAGCTGCCCTAGTTCTACGGGGAAAGATGTGGAGAGGCGGCACAATTGAAGCAAGTTCCTCGGAACAATTGCTGTGAAAATATCTGTAGAATATTGCAAGGGATGCAACGTTTCTTCGTATGGATAATGTAGGAAGGTCCTGTGTGATTGCAGGGTTATTGATTAATCTAATAGCTTTATTTTGAATTTTGTCCAACTGCCTCAATGCAACCACTCCACTTCCACCCCACAGAGGTGAACAGTAATCCATCTGAGAACGCACATGACTTTTATATATCACGGCCAACTGCTCGTCAGTGAAGAATTCTCGAACTCTGTACAGGAGTCCCAGTTTTTTAGAGGCACTCTTAGCAATGCTTCTAACATAATGTGTCCAGCTCAAGTTAGTAGTTAATGTTACACCGAGAATGTCAATACTAGGGGAAGTGGGAATATTTACATCATTAAAAAATATATGGGAGTCGGTGAGATTCTGTCGGTTAGAAAATTGAATGTACTTGGTTTTCTGTGCATTAAAGGAAACTAGATTCTCTTGTCCCATCCATTAATTCTAGAAAGGTCCTGGTGCAGAGAAATTGCAGTGTTTATTTTGAATTTATAAGATCGGGTTGGGTGAAAGAATTGGTAAATGTGAAGGAACTGTGGAGTGTTGAGTCATCTGAGTAGGAATGTATTGGATTATGAGTGGTAGATATGAGATCATTGATATGAATGAGGAACAGAATTGGGGCCAAAACTGATCCCTGGGGAACACCAGCATTTATTGAGTGAAATTGAGAATAAAGGCCATCTACCATTACACATATTTTTCTGTTATGAAGATAAGAAGAAATTAGTGGAACTAATGATGCAAGGCCGTAGTGTGACATCTTCGACAATAAGGATTGATGCCAGACTCTATCAAATGCCTTTGATATATCCAGTGCTATTGTATTGTTTCACCATGTTGGTCTGTAGCTTGGTTGATTTGATGCGGAAGAAGGCAAAGCATGTCTGCAGTTGATCGACATCGTCTAAAACCATATTGCCTATCACTGATTAATTTATTATTCTCAAGATGCTTAATTATGTGATTATTTAATATAATTTCAAAGACTTTACCAAGAGTGGAAGTTATAGCTATTGGTCTGTAGTTTGATGGATCTGAAGAGGCACCTTTTTAAGGAACTGGATGGATGTTTGCTTCTTTCCAGGGTACTGGGAAGCATGAGGTATGAGTACACAGACGGAAATTTTTTGCCAATACAGGAGCGAGCACCAAGGAGCAATTCTTAAGTACTATTGGAGGAATTTCATCTGGACCAGGAGCCTTATCTACCGAGAGATTCTGCAAAATAGTTTTGACATGTCTGGTGTGGATCTTAAGTGAGGGAATTTCAGGCGAATTAAAATTAAGTACAGGGACATCTTGATTTATTTCATCTAAGGTTGAGTTGGTGGAAAAAAAAAAAACGCAAGAAGGTTACTGCTACAACATCTTATACAAAATTCTACACATTATAAAAAATAAAGAGTTTTTATAAGGTTTATGCTTTTTTTAATTTATTTTTTTCGGCTGAACTACAGTGACAGCCTATTTTCCTCCACACTCAACCCTCAATCCTGTGGCAGTCTAACTAACATCATCCACCCTTGATAGACAATCCGCTATCACGTTATCAGAACCGGCAATATGGCGTATGTCCAGATTATACTCCTGAAGCATGAGTGACCACCTGGTCAGCCTCATATTCCGGTCATGAAACTGATTCAAGAATTTCAGAGGGTGATGATCGGTATAAACCACTACGACTGGTCCGAAAGCAGGAACATATAAATCGAAGTGCCTGAGCGCCAGCACTATCGCCAGGAGTTCTTTTTCAATTACAGAGTAATTCCTTTGTGCACTATTGAATTTTTTACTGTAAAAACTCACTGGATGTTCGATACCTTCATCATCTGTCTGTAACAAGACAGCCCCAGCCCCTACGCCACTGGCATCAGTCGCCAGCTGAAAAGGTCTGCTGAAGTCCGGGGCCCTGAGTATGGGGTGGGCACATAACAGGTGTTTCACCAAGGAAAACGCCTCTGCACACTCAGGAGACCACCGGAACTTCTTGTCCTTAGATAATAAGTCAGTTAAAGGTGCAAGTACAGTCGAATAGCCTTTGATGAAGCGACGATAATAGCCTCTCATACCTAGAAACCGCATGATTTGTTTCTTAACGTAGGCTGGGGAAACTGATCGATGGCTTTGATCTTTGTCTGTGGAGGGCACACCTGACCCATCCCCACCTCAAACCCCAGGTACAAAACTGTGGCTTTGACAAAATCGCACTTACCCAGGTTTACCACCAAACCTGCTTCATTCAGTTTATTAAAAAGCTGTCCGATGTGAGCACAATGACTGTTAAAATCCTCGTCGTATATTATGACATCATCTAGGTACACCGTACAGTTGGGAATGTCGGCTACAATGTCGTTCATTAATTTCTGAAACGTTGCAGGGGCATTTTTCAGCCCGTATGGCATAACATGGCAACGATATGTGGCACCGTCCACCACAAACCCACACACCTCTCGCGCTCGCTCAGACAAGGGCACTTGCCAATAACCCTTAACAAGGTCTATCTTAGTGAGGAACTTGGCTTTTCCTATCTTATCCACACTGTCGTCAACGCGAGGGAGAGGGTAGGCATTTGTGGGGGTTAAACCATTCAACCTGCGGAAATCTATACAAAACCGCACCTTGCCATCTGGTTTGGGCTGCAGTGTGACTGGGGAAGTCCACCTTACTGCACCCTCAGAAATCAGCCCACATTTCAGCATATAATCCAGCTCTTCCCTAAGTGCTGGTAATTTAATAGGGGGAACACGGTATGGCACTGATTTAAAGGGCGGGTGGTCCCCAACATCGACATCGTGCACCGCTTGAGTAGTGAGGCCAGGATGCTCCGCGAAAACAGCTGGGTTTGAATCAAACAAGTGCTGCACAGCGACACGCTGTTGCTCAGGCAGGTGCAATATCAACTCGTGAGCCACTTGTATAGAATTCCCCGCCGACTGATCCGCGGAAACATGACAATCCCAATTATCCTCCCCCGCAGCTTGACTGTCCCTTCCTCCTTCTCCACCACGATCGCTGCAGATCAACACCGGGACAGTGAGAGGCTCGGAGGGGCGCCTCAAATACTCTTTCATCAGATTTACATGGCAGAGTTGGTTCTTTTTCTTACGATCAGGAGTAGCTACTAAATAGTCGAGATCAGAAACCTTCCTTACAACCCGATACGGACCAGAATACTTGGCAGACAAGGGGTGTCCCACCAGAGGCAGTAGTATCAGTACCTCCTGATCTACTTCAAACTCCCTCAGCTTCACCTTCTGGTCGTATCTGTCCTTCATCTGAGCTTGTGAACTCTTAAGGTTCCGACCTGCTACCTCCAAGCTCTTTAGCATGCTCTCACGGCTTTCAACAACATACTTTAGAAGCGAGCATGGCTTTGTGACTCCCTCCCAGATCTCCTTGACTATGTGGAGGGGCCCCCTGACCCTGTGTCGAAAAACCAACTCGTTCGGGCTAAATCCCAAGCTCTCCCCAGGTACTTCTCTCGCAGCAAATAAAACGTATGGGAGACCTAGATCCCAGTCCTTCCCATTTTCCATGCAATAACACCGCAACATACTCTTGAGAGTCGAGTGCCACCTTTCCAAAACTCCCTGACTCTCGGGATGGTAGGCAGATGACACCACAGACACTATCCCATGTTGCTGCATGGTCTGCTTAAACAGAGCAGAAGTAAAATTGGATCCCTGATCAGACTGGATCTCCTGAGGGTAGCCATAACGAGAGAAATAGACAAGCAGGTTTTTGACAACAGTCTTAGCCATCCCGTTACGCATGGGGTAAGCATCTGGATACCGTGTTGCTACATCCATTACAGTTAGTACAAATTTATTGCCGGCACTAGTGGGGGGCAATGGGCCAACCATATCGATAACTACTTTGCTGAAGGGCGGCCCAATGACAGGGATGGGTTGTAACGGGGCTCTCGGGATGACCTGATTGGGTTTCCCAACAACTTGACAAGTGTGACACTGTGACACCCATGACACGACACTCGCCTTTAACCCAGGCCACCAGAAAAGCTTGCTCAGAGCTGTCTCCGTCTTACGTGCCCCCAGGTGCCCTGCCAAAGGCACATCATGAGCTAATCTCAATAAGCTCTCACGGCACACCCTCGGTACTACTAACTGGTCCACTAATCCTGACCCGCCATCCCACTTTTTCTTGGGATCCTGATGTCTCCGATACAAGATCCCCTCGGACAAGAAAAAATCACCAGGCTGCGCATCCCCATCGCTCTCCAGTTTGATAGCACCATTACCACACGCCCTGACTTCAGGATCTTCCAGCTGCAAGGAACATATATCAGCAGGTGCGAGATTATCCAAGTTCATCTTAAATAATTTATTTCCACCTCCAATGTCCCGCTGAGCCATCCTTTCCTCACGCTGCGCATAACGATGCTGTCGCAGTCTCTTCCTGCCCTGCACCTGCACTAGCGGTGACAGGCCCCGGGGCCTCTCCAGACTCTAACATAGGTGCCAATAATGAGTCACCAAGAAACACTGCCGGCTCGAAACTCTCCAATTGACCAACACTTCCCGTTTTCTTGTGACCTTTCCTCAGCGGTTTGATAGACTGAGGTGGTGGCTGCAAGGCTCCGGATGTCTGAGAACGCGTCACAACACACGCCATGGTTTGTACGCTACACTTCTCAACCCACTCCTGTTCCTCCCTACTAACGTCGGCCGCCTTCTCGGCAACGACCAAGGGTGAAACCTTAGAAGCAGGCACCGCAAAGTCGTTGCCGAGGAGGAGGTCGACGCCCCCAACAGGCAAGTTCTCTACAATTCCTACATCCAGCTCCTTCGCCACACCACACACCTCCAGCTCCATCCGCACCAGCGGGTAGTACTTCGTAGCATTGATCCCCTGAACTACCACCACCCGAGCAGCGTTAATCGGCCTACCAGTAAAGTTCTTTAACAAGGTCTGAGAAGCCCCCGTATCACGCAATAGCTTAACTCCTCGCCTTTCGCCAGCCCACTTCACAAAACCATGCCCTCTATGACCCCCAAAGATGTCGCGGACAGGGTTCGAGCCTTCCGGACTCTTGAACACAGGCTGTGTCCCAACCTCTGATGAACTACCCTTGGCAAACTCAGAAGATATAGGCGACACCCCTATGCTGCGGGCCAATGACACAACCTTGTTTGGTGGCTTGTTTGGACAAGCAATTGCAAAGTGACCCTCCTTGTGACATGCAAAGCACTCTTTACTCTTTGGTTTCCCTTGGGAGTGGGAAGTACCATTAGACTTCTTATACGGGACGGTATTTGGTTTATGTTCAGTTTTATTGTCAGTGCTAGATGGTTTTGTGTATTTATGTGTATCAAAATTCTTGGGAGGGGGAGGGGTACGATCTTTTGCACCCGACTCACTCCTAGCTGCTGCTCCGCACCCTCGAATTAGTGACAGTCGGAGGTCAGCCATTCCTGCTGCCTCCTGGAGAGTTCTAGGATTTGTTTCCTTTATATTTAATGTTAAGTCCCAGCCTGTGCACTTAAAGAACTGCTCCAAGAGAACCAGCTCACTCAACTCCTCAAAAGTAGCTGCCCTCTCAGAACGCAGCCAATGTCGTAGTGCATCAGACAAGTCCCGGGTGTGTTCTAGGAAGGTACTATCCTTGCCCTTAGAAACACCCCGAAACTTCAAGCGGTAAGTTTCTGGTTGTAACTCATAGGCCCGTAGCACAGCCTTCTTTAGCTCATTATAAACTACACAGGACTCTAAAGGTAGTGCATCATACGCTTTTAGCCCCTTTCCTAGGAGTCTTGATGAAACTAATGCTGCCCACTTTTCCTGAGGCCACTGGTGTTCCTGACACTTCTTCTCAAATCGCATAAAAAACTCAGTCACACATGATTCATCGAACACAGGAACTAGTTTAAGCAGGTGCGACAATGATTGGTCCCGATGTCTGTTACCTCCCCCAATATTTCGCCCTGTTACATCCACTCGAGATCTCTCCAGCTCCCTGTCAGCCCGATACCTAGTAGACTTTGCCTGCAGTTCAGCCTCTCGTATAGCTGTTCTCTCTGCGGCCTCAGCCTGAGCTCTAGCAACCTCAGCCTGCACACTAGCCTGTCTCTCGGCAGCCTCAACCTGAGCTCTAGCCTGTCTTTCGGTAGCCTCAACCTGAGCTCTAGCCTGTCTTTCGGTAGCCTCAACCTAGGCCATCTCAAGCCGAAACAACAAATCTGGAGTCAACCCTTGAGGAGGGGAAGGTGCATTTAATGGAGAGGGTCCCTGTGATTGAATTCCACGCTGCCATTGACCATCAACTTGGGGGTATGTACTAAATTCAGGCACCCTGACGTTTGATACGGGGGTAGAGTGGAGGGGGGGCTGGGGACCGGGGCCCCCAGTCGCCTCTCCACCCAGGTCTTTCCCTTTTAAACCCAATATCAAAGTCCTCAGCTGATCTCTCCTCATGCCACTTAAACCCTGGTGACCCTGAAGACCTGCCACACACTTTAAGCCATACTTATTCAGCTTCAACACCCTGGCAGCGGTAAGGGGCACCTCTAAAAATCTTCTAGCACCCTCCTCTCTATCGACTAGCCACTCCACAGGTCTTTCTCCCTCCGAGCCGGTATCGTGACCTGACCCATCACTGTGTTCTGATATATTAGACATGTTTGTGTTCTGCAGTAATTATCACGGTTATAGAATGTGCCTTATCTCCTATGCAAGTATGTATATACTAATGTTATTTACAGTCTTTAATGTGTTATATTGGTTGCTCCAAAAAAAAAAAACTATGTCCACTGTATTCCTCTAATCATAACGAATCTCAAAACAAATGACCACTATATTCCTCTGTTCAGTAAATCCTATGCAAGGTCGCCATTTGTTACGTCCTGGGATATATAAACACTGGGCTCTTTCTATTGGACTAGGTATGCGGCAACAAGCAACAACGGAAAACGCTAGATCCAACCCATATCTAAAAACCCAGGCAACAAACCACCCTAAACCGTCAAGAGTCCTGCCTGGACAACGAGGTATCCTATGACTCGGTTACAGGCTGCACGCACTATAGACTGCTGATAGTCAAACAGGCTATATAAAAGATCATACAATTAAGTTGACTTAAAGCTTCAAGGAAAAGATAGATAACGGAATTAAATTGCAGAAACAATTTAATAACAAACTAGAAGAAAGTACATTTAACGTTACGTTAATTAATACAACTAATCACCCCTGCGTGAAAGAAGGTGAAAGCAAACAGTCCTCAAAACATCGTACCGGTAGACAAGATGCGGGTTTCTAAACTGCATGCAGCTACTGTAGGATCTGATGCTTAGCAAAGAAAGTACGTTACGGATTTAGAGAACTCTTAACTCATAAGCAGGAATAAATACTAGTGATAGGCCATACAGTGTATAATGGCATAGGTATAATTAAATAAAGGCAGCAACTCGCAACATAACCACATACAGGTGTGCTTCTCACTCTTAGTCAGGCAAGCCTGCTCGGACAGAGTCTCTAAGTCACACCCTGACTCACAATGCTCACAAAAACGGTAAACTGTGGCACAATAACAAGCATACAGAAATAATAAACCCCTAGCTGTTAATCTGCCAGGTGGCAGAGGTCTAGCTGGAAGGATATAGGCTTCGGATACCCGGGCTGAGCCACCTGCTCTAGCCTAGGGACGTTCCCAAGTCTGTGCGCCAAATTACTCTAATTGAAAGGGTGCTCTCTTGAGAGACTCAGATCGCAAGTATCTGACTCTCTCCTGGCGACCCTAAAACAAAAGCAAGACGTGCTAGCGCAGTGCTGAGTGGACTAGGCGAGGGCTCTCACACAACACAACACTAGACACCCAGGGACACAGACAAGAAAATGCCCCCAGACTCCCACGGGTATCCTAGTAAAGTCGTGCGGGTCCACAGGACTCGCACCAGCAGACTTTACTTAAAGGATCGCAAAAAGCCTCCCCTCCGGTCTAGCCCCTGCTAACCTGACACAAGAACACACTAGCAAGCATGAAACCACCAAATATGAGACAACAAAAAAGCTTCCTAGGTCTCATTAACAATTACATCTCTGCATAAGGCCCAAAATCCTATCTAGTTATCTGAGAGCTCGTCGTTAATACAATAATAGATATAAGGTCTATCAAGGGGATGGGATAATTAAATAGATTGGTGAAGTAGTGGAAGGAAGGTATACAAAGTAAGAGAGAAAGTTTCTAAGTGGGGTTGAGAGGGATAGATATCAAGGGGTCCGAAGGGTACGACAGTGAGGTGAGCTCTGAGTCTTGAATCTGTCTGGACCCCACCCTAGGCATACAAAATACATCCCAGGCTTGGCAACACTCAACACAGGTCAAAATCGTCTACCCCGTGCGTGAGTCGAAACTAAGCCTAACGTTGCAATCGAATGCATATGGCAACGCTTCAGGCTCGTCCCAAGCTGGACTCTCCGCGCGAAGCAACGTCCCCCAGCCGGTCTCTCTCTCCCGCTCGTCTCCTCTCACTCTCACTAGACTTACATCTTATATATTATAATGAAACAATCAACTATCGAGAATAAAATATACTAAGATGCGTTGGTTAAGAATAAGGGCAGCTACAAGCTGTGAAACAACATAAGAATATCCCAGACATTAGTTACGTTGTCGTAGGATATATACTAAGGAAAAGCCTGCCGGTCGGCTGCCGCCAGCTGGTTTCTAAACGGCTGGGCAGCCGACGCGCGTGCATGCCCGCACGTGGCTACTATGCAGAAGCGTCATAAATACCATAGTCTAGCCTTTGCCGGGTTAATAAAATTTAAAATACCCTTGAGTTACAAGTTGCGACTTAAAATAAAACAAACCCGAAAGAATTCTATACTTACATTAGAAAGAAGAAAGTAGTCACTTCAACTATTGGACCGTTAATAGATGAGAACGGAGATTACACCAAAGACGAAAAACAAATGAGTGATGAACTCAATACTTTTTGCATCAGTTTTTAAAACAGAAGACCTTAGTGCTATCTCTACAGCACTGCCAATTTAGTTAGACAATTATGATGCTCTAAGGAATATCAACATTACAGAGAGAGAGAAGTACTGAAATGTTTGGAGAAACTTAAGTCAAACAAATCACCTAGACCCGACACAATATCACCAAGAGTTCTAAAAGAAGCTAAATGTGAGCTCTCCAAGCCAGTGACATTGCTTTTTAATAAATCTTTGCAGTCCGGGACTATGGCTGATGAGTGGAAGCTCGCTAACGTAACGCCGATATTTAAAAAAAGGCAGCAAATCTATGCCTAGTAACTATCGTACAATTAGCTTAACCTCAGTTGTCTGTAAAAGGCTAAAAACACTCATAAGAGACGGAATCGTAAATCACCCAAACTCCACCACACCGTAACAAAGGAAGACAGCAACCATAACCAGGCACAAAATACCCACACCGAGAAAGAAAACTCACTTCCATCACGGAAGACCAACGCGGCATTAAAACCACGTGAAGACAGTAAAACCCAAACAAAACCCGCAACACATAGCCACCCAAAACCTACCTGTGCACCAGTACACCTTACCAGACGAGACGCCAGAAATGCCAAAATAAAACCTGATCTACCAACAACGCCAGGCAAAACCATTCCAGCTCCCCACAAGCACCACGAGGCCACGAAGAAGAAAATAGTGTACAGTCAGAGGCACAAGGACCAACATGGATGCACTAACAAGGAGCAGTTACACTGTTCTTCCACGAAGAGGTCTACTCACCTGCCCGCAAACTTCTAGGGGGTCCTCCTAATCCCCCCGAATACGCCTCCCTGTACTTATGACCTTCTAACTTCCGCACACCTGACCTGGGACATCTCACCCGAAGTCGTCACTACCCCGACGGAAACCTGGATAAGGCAAGCAATTCTGGGGCTTGATTTAACTAACATGTTAGCAATCGAGTCCTAAAATTACTCTCACATTCAAGGATCGATTGAACTATGGTGAATATCTTTCGAGGTCTGAGGAGTTATTTTACTTATTGAGGAATAATATAGTGCTTATTAACCCTTAACTAGCGGCGCGCAACATAAGTCGAGTATAATAAATCTGGACTATCTGGCGGCACGCGACATAGGTCGTGTGGCAATTTCAGCACGTAATGTTGCTGAGAGAGAGAGAGAGAGAGACAAGTGGTGGCAGGAGAGTAGCGAGCGTATGACTGCTCCAGACCACCGCGGCGAACCTACTGACACGAATTCCACCTCCTCCCTCCCTCTCTCAATCGCTACATACTGAATTGTATGGGGAAAGTACCAAATTACATGCTTTTTGCACTCGTGTTGCGCGGTTGTTGCAAGAAAACTAGCCGTCATAAAAGGATCGTTATGGTGTCATTGGAAAGCTCTCTTTATGCCCTTTCAGGGATAGATACTTGTTTTATGCTCTGGGTCTTATTTAGGCATGAAAATGATCACGTAAACAGCCCTATTTTGGCTAAAAACACCCCGCTGGGCGGTACATATAAATAGACCGCTAGCCCGCTAATAAGGTGTTAATAAGATCCCAAATAGGCTGCACCTTTGGTATTAGAAGCATAAATGTAGGAAATGTCCCCACCTTACTTTTTTTGCCAAAACTGCACTCTAAAACTATAGAAAGATACTTGCCATGCTAATGGTCATTCGAATAGTTCAGGCTTTGTGAAATACCGTCTTAATAACGGCACTCTACAAATAGAAGTCCATATTGTATCAGTCCGACGCCATGGTCGAGGACACTTACAGTAAAAAGGTCTAAACACCACCCCTGAGTTCTTTGACCTTCTTATGACGGTCAGTGGCAGATCGTGTGAAATTAGTAAGTTAATGATCTTACTATCTCCTCGCGTTAGCCCGATACCTTGTCGCTGTGTCATGACACTAGAGACATTGTATTTAAGACCCCAAGTCACGAGTACCGAAACGGAACTTCATCAACGATTAACATAACGGTCTGGATAGACGAGTAATAGTAGCCCAGGACATGTCCTAGCTCTCGCTCGCGTTAGTCCGATGAAAGTGCCCATGTCATGCCATCAAGGAACTATTATTTATGACCTAAAACCAGCTAATCCATCTGTATCCCAAACTACCCCATCCACATGGCAGGACCACCTAAACGGCTCAACGGAAACTAGATGACCTGACTTCAACCAAGTCATCTCTACCCAAACTACACTCATCACTTCAATCTTCAAGTGTTTATTGAATATTATTCTTACTCATACACCAGTACGACAAGGTGAAATAGTTAGTAAGGCACAGTCCCAAAGTTAGACTCTGTTTATTTCACACCAGTGCAACCAGGTGAACCCTTAGGAAAAATAGAGTCCACAATTTAGACTGATTATTTTCATAACGGTGAGATTTATATATTATCCGTTCCTTTGTTCTATGATATGAGTGACAACCTGAGATTTACTAATTGAACCTATGTGTATGGATCTTCATCAAGACAAAAGATGAGATCAAGTATTAACCCATAAAAAACGGGGCCGTTTGTAACATCAACTATCAGCCAAGCGGGCATATTTACCCTAAATGAGCTTCATTCCATGCTCTTTTTCATGCATAAAGAAGAGCCAAAGCATAATACAATTGATGTATCCGTGAAAGGGCGATAATAGAGCTTTACAATGACACCTGAATCATCCTTGTACGACCACGGATTATCCAGTAGCGATCACACAACCGGAGGTGAAAAAACCCTCGAGAGTCCGAGTGTGTGGAATTTTGTAGTGGCGGTCTCAGTCGCGGCACTGTGGTCGTGCCAAACGGTCAGAGCCTGCCTATCGTCCTTCCCAACGCGTGGACTCTCTCTCAGAGCCGATAGTGTGCTCAAAATTCCGCCCGTCATATGACGGGTACCGGAGGATAGTCCATTTATCTCTCGCCCGTCATATGACGGTCAACGCGGCTTGAGTGTTATGAATGGATAACACAAAGTATATCTTACACCAGTGAATTAACTCTTTATAAGCGGCGCGCATCATATGTCGAGTGAAAGAAATTTGGACTATGTGGCGGCTCACACCATAAGTCGTGTGGCAATTTCAGCACGTAATGTTGCTGAGAGAGAGAGACAAGTGGTGGCAGGAGAGTAGCGAGTGTATGACTGCTCCAGACCACCGCGGTGGACCAACTGACATGAATCCCACCCTCCTCCACCCTCTCACACTCGCTACATAGTGAAATGTATGGGGAAAGTACCGAATTACATGGTTTTTGCAATCGTGTTGCGCGGTTGTTGCAAGAAAACTAGCGGTCATACAAGGATCGTTGTGGTGTCATTGGAAAGCTCTGTTTATGCCCTTTCAGGGATAGATACTTGTTTTACGCTCTGGGTCTTATTTAGGCATGAAAATGATCACGTAAACAGCCCTATTTTGGGTAAAAACACCCCGCTGGTGGCTACATATTATTTACCGCTTAGGCCGCTCGTTAGGTGTTAAGGTGTACAGTGCATAATAAAAGAGATATAAAGAAATGTATTCCTAGTTCCCTTGCGAATCCTCGACCGTGCTAGGCTAATATATATTTATAACCATTGTTCACGTATAATTAAGCGTTATTGTTCTACTTAGTGAGTTAGTAAACAAAGTTGTTAATAAGATGTATGCAGTGTTATATGTTACCCTTTACTCTTTCTGTGCATGTATTGTATGATTTTGACTTCTCCAGTTAAGTAGAACCTACCAAACTCCAATATAAACCCGCTAAAAAACCTGGCATAACACTTTGACAAAGTACCCCACAAACGTTTATTGATAAAAATAAAAGCGTATGGAATACAAGGGGGAGTGTTGAGATGGATGGAAAATTGGTTCAGTGAAAGAAAGCAAAGGGTGGTCAAACGGTAAAGCATCGAAATTGGACCAGTGTAAGATCGGTTCTAGGGCCTGTTTTCTTCCGAGTTTTTATAAATGCCATCGATGAGAGCCTCACCTGTATATCTCATAGTTTGCAATTGATATACATATTGCAAATCCAGTACTCTCAAACGAACATGTAGAAGATATACAAAGTAACATAGATAAGCTGTCAAGTTGGGCTCAAATTTGGCTAATAAGTTTTAATGTGGATAAATATTAAGTACTCCGTACCGGGACCCGAAATAAGAAAACAAACTATTCAATGAATGGCACTCAGCTTAAGAGTGTAGACAGATAAACTGATTTGGGAGTAACAATATCGAGTAACCTAAAACCCAGTCAACAATGTTCAGAAGTTGGTAAGAAGGAAAATCAAATAATTGGCTTTATAGGCAGGTCATTCGAGCATAAATCCAAATATGTAATCCTCACGCTTTACAATTCCGTAGTCCATCCTTTTCTGGAATATTGCATTCAATCCTGGTGCCTTTACTACCAAAACAATTTTGATAAACCTGAACGAGTTCAATGTAGAGTTACCAAAATGATACCTAATCTAAGAAACAAAACATACAAGGAGCGTCTTAGAAAAGTAAGTTTATTTCCTTTAACAGATTAAGAGGTGACCAAATTCAAGTCTTCAAAATCATCAAGGGCATGGACAATATGAACTGTAATTAGTACTTTACGGTCGACCAATCAAACTGAACACAGGGAAATGGTTGCAAAATAATTGGTAAATCTTTTAACTCGCACAAGTCTAAGAATATTTTCTTCAATCGAGTTGTGAACTTGTGAAATGGGCTTCCTCGAGATGTTATAGACTGCAGCAACGTTGATTCCTTTAAACATCGCCTAGACAAGCACCTCACCTTAAACCCGCGACTGATTGCACTTGTTAACCCTTAATTAGCGGCTCACCACATAAGTCGTATTTAATAAAGCTGGACTATGTGGCGGCGCTCGACATAGGTCGAGTGGCAATTTCAGCACGTAATGTTGCTGAGAGAGAGAGACAAGTTGTGGCAGGAGAGTAGCGAGCGTATGACTGCTCCAGACCACCGCGGCGAACATACTGACACGAATCCCAGCTCCCTCCTCCCTCTCTCACTCGCTATATAAGGAATTGTATCGGGAAAGTGGCTAATTACATGCTTTTTGCACTCGCGTTGCACGGTTATTGCAAGAAAACTAGCCATCATAAAAGGATCGTTATGGTGTCATTCGAAAGCTCTGTTTATGCCCTTTCAGGGATAGGTACTTGTTTTACGTTCTGGGTCTTATTTAGGCATGAAAATGATCACGTAAACAGCCCTATTTTGGCTAAAAACACCCCGCTGGGCGGTACATATAAATAAACCGCATAGGCCGCTCGTAAGGTGTTAATGAATGACCTTCTCATATATATCGTATTATGTTATTAACCCAAATTGTTCCCCACTATCATCTCCTAACCCTGCCAAGGACATAGGTCTTAAGGCAATGCTTCCCTTTCCAATTGTGCATTACCCACTCAGAACCACTGTTGGACACTTTGATCAGCAATGATTTAGAGGGCAAGCAACCTCGAGGGGTCACTATATCTGTTGTTGCTTGACTTCCTTTATACTCTTTTGTACTCCCACCAACCCTTTACCTTCCTATTCCATCTTCTCCCTCTTCTTCACCCTTGTTGAGTCTATGGAAGAAACGCTCTGTGCCCCTACACCTATCCGATTCATAGGCTTCGCGAAGGTAAGCGAGGTGCAACTGTCCTTCACCCGACACCCCATTGAACGAAGCTCTGCACCTTCACGACATACCACCCAATGGATGATGACATCTTGGACAACCTACCTGATGCAAGCACCTGCAATGCCCATCCTTAAGAACCTGGCACCCTTGATGTCATTGCACTTTCCACTTCTCAGGCTAGCCATAGAGCTTACAAATCAGCTAGAACCGAGCCTATAAGACGAAAAAAATAGCATCGCAGAAGACGCCACAGAATGCCAAGACCGTTGATTTGGTAATATTCGATAACACAGAATAGCCCATCGATGATTGGCCAAGACGAGCTACCCAGCAGGCGATTGCATAATGTCCAAGGAAGAACCAAAAATGCTGGAAGTCATTCATTACCTCTCCAGGTCCAGTTCCAGCTGCAAACCCCTCCCTCTTCTCCTCCCACACCCTCGTTCCAAGCTCCAGGCTCACCACAAGGGCCCCAGCTAAGTACAGCATCCTAGATTAATCAGTCGCCCCCGTATTCCGAGCCTGAGGCAGAAGAAAAACTTCAAGACTCTGAAGTACCTGTTCCTGCATACATGCCCGATCCAGAATTAGAGGAAGAGTTTGAAGAATTAATGAGATTAGTTAACTCTTATGAGCAATCCTGTTTTGAGGGCATAGAAGACGAATAGACAGAGACCCTGGAAATGACCCAACAAAATTGGAGAAAGGGAGAAAGAAGCAACAGCGAGAGTATCGATGAATTAGTGTAATTAACAGACCATGAAGAAGTCTAGTTCCTAAAAAAGTACAACACGTGGCACCAGCAAAAGTCGACACATGGTAGTTGAACCCTGGACAGCAGAGAGGGCACAGTCCGAGATATGCTTCTGGGTCCATATAGCCATGTAACAAAACTGTAGTAAGCTGAAGGTGGCCTAGAAGTGTGGCCAGCCACCGTGTGAAAACGCCCAAAGGAGAGAGCCTTAAAAGAGGAGCAATGAAACTCCTTCACCCAGGACCTGCGAGAGGTCGCTCAATCATCACGTGTGTACCAAACCCGATAATTGCGCGCCATTGCCTCAAGTAGGCATCACAAAATATTTGCTCTCTCTCTCTCTCCAGCTTTAAAGCCCTTCCCCGTAAAAAAAAAAAAAAAACTTGGCCAGACACCAACCAATCAGAGCAGGTCTATAGAATCTCAGTTCACCAATCATGTCTTTGGATCTTAGCCACCCACCAGCCAATCAGAGCCTGGTATTGTCGTGTATTATTATCGGATATTAACTATGTAGGTAGTTGGGTATTATATTAGGATGTTAGTATTGTTGAATGTTGCTTATGGGTATGGATATATTTGAGTGTAAAGAGAGGCTAATGACTACAGTGACATAAAAATGGTGGAGGTTGGCCGATCTTTGTTATTATAGAGTCTCTAATTCTCCTCTCCTTCCTTCCTTCCTTCCTTTCGTCCCTACTTACCCCTCCCCCACCCACCCTCTCTTTCCGCCTTCCTAACTCCATTCCTCACCCCCACACCCCCGCCTCATCGCCATCCTGGACCTTTGCTGGGGTGTGAAAATATTAAAATTGCACCCGAGGTGTCTCCTCTGCTGGCTTTATTATTAATACACTACCTTTAGCTCATTAATTCACCTTTAGCCTGCCTGCCTGCCTCTCCCCCTCTCTCTCTCTCTCTCTCTCTCTCTCTCTCTCTCTCTCTCTCTCTCTCTCTCTCAACTCCGAAAAACATAGGTATAGAAAATAGTTCTAAACACTTATATAGTCAAACATTTTGGGACTAATAAATTAATCAATGATAAACAATTCTGGCATGAGATATCTACTGCAGACATAATCTGTCTTCCCACACATAAACTTCACCAAACAATTGATCTACATTGATAAACTTGTATAACAGCTCGAAGGGGAGGCTGAACCTCAGCTGAGCCCAGAAATCAAAATTTATTTTGTTCTTGTTCTATAATGCTTCTTTCAACATAGGAGAATAGCATAGGAGGGAACAAAAAAACATATCGCATCCATAACCCCCCCCCCCCAAAAAAAAAAAAAAACACTTCAGCCACCAGAAAAAAAATATTTGTGTCTTTTGTCTAAAGGGCTTCTGTAAGCAATAGAAATGATCATATGAGGGCATAAACACCCATATGACATCCCTAGCACCTCCCTCTGGGGCCCTAATATCATGGATTTTGGTAAAAATTGGTCTGAAATTCAGTGGTGGGCGCGCTCCGGTGGGACCGGTAATGCGGCAGCGCTCCGCGCTCCTCAGACATAAGGTAATGCGGCAGCGCTCACGCGCTCCTTTAGTCAGCCGACCCGATACGCTTCCCGCTCTGCGCTCCGCGCTCCCAAAAATAGGTATATAATAAACAAAGTAAAAAACAGCTTCTAGAAGTTATTTAATTATTTACCTAAATGAATACAATCCTTTGTCTTTCACTTCATTAAATTAAAAAAAATAAAAAAAAAAATAAAAAAATCAAGTCATGGTGTCTTTCTGAAGTTTAAGTTTCTCACTTTCTCAGTTTCTGTAATTCTTTATGTCATATCAATGATATGATTGATATCATTGTGACATTGTGACTGTCCATTGATATCTATGATATGACATAAATAATTACAGAAACTGTCCAAACGGAGAAACTTAAACAGTTTAACTTATCAAGCTAACAAGCCTAACAATACAATAACAACATGATTATTTGATTACATGATTAAACGACTAATAATTTAATATCATAATATGATATGATTGATATGATGATATCATTAATAATTTATTAAAATAGGCCCCTTCGTAAGCCGTAACTTGCCCGTAAGGTTTACTTAGCGTTAGCAAAAGCCAAAAAAAGTCTGTAACAAGTTAACAACTGTAACACTGTCAGTCTGTCACTATCATAGTATCACTGTATCACAGTTCACTAACACTGTGAGTAACACCGTACGATGACTGTACACGATAATGACGTTCTTGAACCTGTTGTTGACAGGAAAAATCGCTTCCGGAGCGCCAGATAGGAGCGCAAAATTCAAGCTGCGCTCCCCGCCTGCACTCCAAGTTCAGATTTTTGCCGCTCCTCGCTCTGCGCTCCTCTCTATTGGTAGTGCACACCGGATCGCAGAGCGCAGAGCGCCCAATCGGCGCGCCCACGCCCACCACTGCTGAAATTATTTACTCAAGCTTGGTCCTGACAAAATTTTAGTTTAGTTTGTCATAAAACTCCATCCTCTATGAGTGCGCCATCATAGAAAACGTTCTCTAAGGAGGCCTAACTGATATATCTCCCCCCAATTTTTTTTTGTCTGCTGAAAATCTAAGAATTTCAGTGGCCAGCGATCATATATTGGCACTTACGAGTGCATCTATATTTTGTTCTATCTATCTATCTATCTATTGCCTGACGCCGCGATCCCCGAAGGGGTGGCCATGAACGAACCGCCCCCATGTACCTCTGTCCCCAGTCAGTCGACGCCCCTCCCCCCAACCAGCACCGCCTTCGTTCATGTACTTCCTCACTCCATCCTTCCACCTCATATTCGGTCTACCTCTCCCCCTCTGTCCCTCCACCTCGCTCTCGTACACCCTCTTAGTCATTCTCTCACTTTCCATACGTTCCATATGGCCGAACCATCTCAAGTTGTTCCTTTTCACACTTTCCCGCACATCTACCTCCACACCACACCTCCTTCATACTTCCTCATTAGTCTGTCTATCCCTCCATGTAACTCCGCACGCACTCCTTAAGTAATTAATTTCCACTGCTCTCACTCTTGGTCTGAGTCTCTCAACCAACGTCCATGCTTCGCTTCCGTAAGTCAGTGTCGGGATTACCACACTGTCATGCAAGGACTTCTTCACTTCCATACTGACCACCCTATTTCTTGTTACTGCTTTTAGCGTTCCTACAACCCTCTTCCCCTGTTGTACCCTCTCCCGCACCTCTTCATCCATAGTCCCATCTTTACTCAACACACTGCCCAGATACTTAAAAGAGTTGACGATCTCCATAGCCTGACCGTTCAGCTTCACCTCACACTCTGTGACTTCACCCCTTTCGAAGACCATAACCTTGCTCTTCCCCGTATTTACCTTCAAATTCCGTTTTTCGCACACTGTTCCAAATTCATTTACCAGACCCTGCAACTCCCATTCATTATCACTCATCAGAACTGTATCATCCGCAAACAGCAGTATAGGTAGCTTCCACTCAATTCCCTCCCTTTTCAGCGATACACCAACATCCACTGCTCTTGATAGTATATTTTTTTGTATTGCTCAAATGCATTTCCCTTCTAAAAACTATAAATAGGGGTATATAGGAACGCCTGTACATTAGATAATGGCCGTTTTGCCGAAAAAATCTGAGTTTTGACCATTTCGGTGTCAAAACCAGTTGTATCCCAAAAATAATGATATCATATATTTTTTTCAGCACTTTCTATTATTCAATATGGGTAAACGAAAACGCTACGTTGTAGGGGATGCTTGTAGGATACGCATTGCAAAAATAGCGGGAAATTTGAACAATTTTCAGTGACTAGATGATTTTACAAATAGTGCAATGAAATTCTGCGCTCGCGCGCGCACGCACATAGAGAGCTGATTTTTTTCAGCGAGTCTTAGTATTTCCATTGGTAATAAGATGGTATAATGCCAGAAACACAATCTCTTATACAGGCTGACTTGGGGGTCAAAGGTTCAGCCTCCTCTTATACCTCTAAAGCATTTGACAGTAATGTCCTTGTTGTCCAAGCTTCCTAACTATGGTCGTGTATCGCTGTCTGTCTCACAGATTTTTTCAGAAACTGGTGTGCGTACATGTTTACTCTTAACCACCATTAAAGTGTCTAGCCCTTCACTCCACATTACCGCTTACCATCAACCATAAATTTACTTGATAAAAGCATCCAAAACAGCAAAACCACTCTCTAAACCACAAAAAATCACTCAATACTCAAGAGCATATGTTAAAAACTACTCACATATTCTTAATACCATTGAAAATTATTAAGAAATACCTATACAAATTCCAAAAAAAAAAAACATATTCTCAAAACCACAACAATTGTATCAACACTATTAACATAATATACTAGAGCACCACCAACATATACTCAAAACCATCAACATATACTCAAAACCACCGATATATACTTAAAACCATCGAAATATACTTAAAACCATCGAAATACACTTAAAACTACCAACGAATACTCAAAACAACCAGCATGTACTCAAAACCATCAATATATACTGAAAACCATTAACATATTCTCAAAACCATCAACATATACTCAAAACCACCAACATATACTCAAACCACCAACATATTCTAAAAACCATCAACTTATTGTATACTCAGAATCATCAACATATACCCAAAACCACAAATATATACTGAAAACCATCAACATATTCTCAAGAATCAACATATACTCAAAACCACCAACATATACCCAAAACCACCAACATATACTCAAAACAATAACATACACATACAACTAGTAATATGTACTCAAAACCACCAACATATACTAAAAAACATTAAGATATACTGACAACCACCAACATAAATAAATATGACAACCACCAAAATATACTAAACACCACCTTGGGTTTCTATAGAGGATCTGGGGAGAAGGGTCCGGGTTGGAGAGGAAATTATATTGTTTACAGAGAGGTTGGTCGTCAAGGTCCATCAGGGAATAGGGTTCATCAGAAAATATATCCCTTCCTTAGTCTACAATCTCGCTGGTGGGAAGGAAATGGAAAAGATGACGGAAGATAGACAGAAAGAGAGAGAGAGAGAGAGAGTACACTTAAAGAGACAGTGATATATACATACAAATATAAGATGCCCTAGCCACAGAGACCTTAGGATCCAGGCGAGGTGATCACAACTTTATTTTATTGAGGATAATTAAAACCACAATTATAAACTAGTGGAAGAAAAGAAAGCAAATAAGAATATACTCTCCCTAAGAGAGAGACAGAGAGAAGTTATCTTGTACTATTGTGGACATAAGTCCTGCTACACTTGCCCGGCAGAGAATCGCGAATTGTGTTGGTAACATTGGTGCACCCCCCCCCCCCCCTCCTTCCCCACTCTTCTACCCTCTCTCAGCCCTCCTTTCCTCTTTCTTTCCTGTTTTACATCTATAAGCCCCTCCCCCTGGATTGTTTCCACTACCATGACCGAAACCAGGGCCCTGATTATAGCCACATAATGATAAATATCACAATAACCTCTCGATCTCTCCTTCCTTTCTCGCATTTTTCCCTCTATCATCGAATCTATGTATCTTATGCATGCTTTCCGATTCCTCCTAAAATGGAATAACATATCGTTAAAATAGCAATAGCTTACATAGTTCAAGTTCAGTTTTGCCGTTTTATATAAACGAAGCACAATATATAGTTATATGATCCATTCGAATATGGGAGTATATTAACACCTTATTGGCGGGCTAGGCAGTCTAGCAGACCGTAGCGCCCAGGGGGGTGTTTTTACCCTAAATAGGGTTGTTTACGTGATCATTTTCATGCCTAAATAAGACCCAGAGCGTAAAACAAGTATCTATCCCTGAAAGGGCGTAAACAGAGCTTTCCAATGACACCCGAACCATCCTTGTACGACTGCTGGTTCTCTTGCAACGATCGTGCAACACGAGTGCAAAAACCCTGTAATTAGGTAATTTCCCTACATAATTCCCTGTGTAGCGAGTGAGAGAGGGGAGGGAAGGGTGGGAGTCACCTCAGTTGGTCCACCGCGGTGGTCGTGAGTTGTCATAGAGTTGCTAGGCTCCTCACACCGCTCAGCTCTCTCTCTCTCAGCAACATTACGTGCTGAAAATGGCACACGACATAAGTTGTGAACCGCCACTTAGTCCAAATTTATTTCACACGACATAAGTTGCGCGCGCGCCAATTAAGGGTTAACCATATAATATTAACTACTGTAAGTCAGATACAATTGAGACTTGAATATACTTTTGCATTCTCATATTGTAATTCAATTATGATTAATTAAGCAGATGTATATAAATATTTGGAGTAAATAATTATGTATTTCACTGTTGAAGTTTATATTTAGTAATATTAAAAGAGATCAATGACTCACACATATAATGGGTTCCTTGATTCAATTCATTGCATATTAGTGTTTTTAAGTATATGGTTAGGTGTGTATTCTCAATAATCGTCTGTCAACCCACCTCCCCCTTCACTACGGTACGCTCACACTAATCTATTAATATTTCCTAACTAGTCAACTCAAACAAACGACCACACATATTAGTGTGACATTACATTACACATACTTGCATGATATGATCATACTTGAGAAGATTTGACGTCTTTCAACTGCCTCAGCGAGCGCTGCTACTTCCGAGATTAACCCCTTCCGTACCAAGGTTGGGTCTAATTTTAATTTAGCTATATTTAGACAATTATTATGCAGTTAAGAAAGGATCTGTGGTATTAAGAGGAGTTAATTTAGATGGCATAAAACCGTTTAACTGTTACACTTGCTTCTTTTACTGAATAATAATGTTTATAAATAACTATACTCCATTCACTGGAGAGGTTGAAATTAAAGTGTTGGGCGAGGCCACCTGTAAGTGGTGAAGGGAGTGCTACGGTTCTCCCTCCTTCCGAGTGGATAAATGGTTCTTCTTGTCGCTTCGATTAACATAAACAAATTCATAAGTGCAGTTCAGTCAAGTATAATAATTATTGGATTGCATATAATTACACCTAATTAATTTCGACTCTGTTTCATCATAACGATGGGGCAAAATGCCAATTTGGCATGAAATTTGGGTATATTAAATAAGGCAGTTGACACGAATTATTAATTCTAAAATAAGGCGGTGGAAATATGTATGACAAAACAGACTATAATTCCTTAAACATGACATATTTATAGAACTAAAATATACTGTATATATCTATATTAATCACGAGTGAAGTAGCTTAAGGGATGTCGCTGCTTAGCAGATGAATGTCAATATCATAGAGCAGAGGGCCTTGTTGAATCTTACCTAGACCATGAAAATTATACTTTTTATTTTCCCTTTCGGTTCTAGGGACATCTTCAGACTATTATATATTGATGAGAAAGGGGCTGTTGTAGTTAAGGTATTATTTGCGATAGTCAGTAACATTTTAAATAGTAGACGACTTCTTTAGCTCAATACAATCGTCAACTATTTGCCAGAATAGGATGACAAGAATGTCACCGCTACTGAATGAGTTAAACCTCATAATTGTAGCGTTAATTGGATGAAGAGACGCATGCCCATACCATTTTAATAAACAGCAACCATAGAGACTTATATAAAAACAAAAACCTAAGGGATAATGAAGTAGGATATACTGTAAATGTAATGGTTAAGGAATCTTGTAAATATGAACATGTGTGAATTCACTTAATGTAAATATGATTATTGCTGGCCCTCTATGACTTTAAATATGATTATTGCTGGCCATCTTTGACTTTAAATATGATTATTGCTGGCCATCTTTGACTTTAAATATTTAATGTCCAGTTAGTTTATAGGTGTTTCAACATAATTGATATTGGGCCAAACAGATCATAAAATAACCCATATAATTATTATTTATAGTAATTTTAATAATAAAATTAGGCTGTCCTCCAAAGCGATTAGATTTACGCCGGAGTGGTAGAGGTATTGTTAAACACGCACTGGAAATGTTTTGGGTTTGATTATCGTCTTGTCCAAAAATAAGAGTACCGGTTTTTGGTTTACCATGCAACACGTCTTTTAACCCCTTCACCACGATAACGTATTTTTCGTCATATTTTGGTTACTATTAGACAATTTTCTTTAGCTTATAATCTACCTTTATGACTCAAAGGGGTAAATACGATCTCAATAATCACTCTGAGTACCACAGGTCCTTCTTAAACTGCATAAACTCGTCTAATTATAGCCAGAATCGAAGGTAAAAAGACGTCATCGTGCTGAAGGGGTTAACTAAGAGCTCTATTGATATAACCTTATTTATGAACGGTGCTATATATTTGTATATATTAAGGGGAGGTGTGGTGGAGTGGTCTTGCCACTGGCCTGGTAATGCAAAGGTCCCGGGTTCAAATCCCGATGTATCAATGGGAAGATATTATTGGGATGGAATTTGTGCTGTACCTAGTATCAGTGCATTACCACAAAGCCCACCGAAACGTCAATAAAATACCCTCATTGTTCCCTGATTAAATAGCACTGTATGAATATTCCCATATTCAAAATATGCTATAGGGGTGCAATCTGGTGAGTTATCTGCTCAACAGGTGTCGTTGTGTGTGTGTAAGTGTGAGAGTCCCAGTGTAGGGGGTCAGACAGTGGAGCACGGGAACGAGGTGGCTTCAGAGATGGGGTCGTTTCGGGCCATGAGTGAGCACCGTGCCTCATGTGAAGGCAAGATGGCAGGTGCTCGTTGTACTCTATGTGCTTCACATGTCTCACTCCCTAGACTGGAACAAGACCTCACGGGCTTCACTGTTCATTGTAAAGCGGTGAATGTTAAGGCTCTCAGCCTATGCCCGAGAGGAAGTAAGTTGGAAAAAAATAAAAATAAATCCTAAATAGTATTATATTGTTTGTAGCTACTACCTGTATACACCAACAATTTGCTTAAATAATTCTCAATCCAATATTTCTCAAATTCATGCTATGAACAGTAAAAGCAAGGTTTGGTTACATATTACAAAATACCGGTACTCTATTTTGTCTTCCACGTGAAATGAATATATATATACAGTATAGATAGATAAATTATTTCCACAATGTTCACGTGTTCGTATATAACTTATACGCGTAGTGTCCATGTAGGGGCGAACCCGTTGTATACCAGGAACCAAACACATAAAAACAAGAATAACTCTTCGCTCTGGGTTTTATTTACGGAACTTAACCAGCTACCTGCTAAATAAGAAAAACAATGCAGAAACAAATAAAGAGTTTTAGAGAGTCCTAAGCTGAAGTGTTTGTTGTGGCTTCACCATATCTAAATTCCCCAGGCAGTTTGTTTCAAATTTGATCATTATAATAATATGATGCAGTGTAGATATTGTTAATTTGAGTAATAGGTTATTTATTAACAAATTACGGATGTGCATTTCATTAAAACACACAATTGGAAGTAATGTATCAACAATTACAACAGAAACAATTTAACCTTGTGTCACCATTATAACTAATGGAAGTGATGGCGTGAGAACAAATATGTGTGTGTGCAATGGTAGTAAATGAAGGAATATAAAGATAAAACAGATTCTACTTGTCAATTTATTATCCGTATTTGTGTCTGTAACTATCATAATCATTCATTTGAGAGCTTGTTCTGCATCACTTAAGCTACTTCATTCGTGATTAATATATATATAGAACTATTATTTCTATAATTTAATAACTTTTGCCTATTTTATATGTATAATAAATGAAGCAGGGCCTGTGATTGGCTATAAGAATCGTGGGCCAAGTCAGTCAGTCTTCAAATCTTGCTTACATTTTGGGTTTATCATTTATTTATCTCGCTTGTGTTAACTGTATGATGTATATTTTATTAATGTGTTTAATGTGATATATCATGGCCCTTAATAATCGGATAACACTGTAGATTGTTAAGTAATCATTACAATTATTAACACGTGTCTAGTATAATGAATGAATAAAGAATAATACAGATAATAATAAAAACATTATCAGCTCTACGACTCTTCAGGGCCAGTTATCTACGGTATTGATAAGATGGGGAATCATGAGCGTCGATACAAACACCAATTAGGAGCCAGAGGCATGGTTCGAGTGAATGGAGAATAGCTATAATTATAAGTTTTTTATTCAACTAAGGAAGGAAGTGTAACCATTAAAAGACTTCATACCTAGCTCAATTAGTTCTTATAAATACAATAGATCCTTTCTTACCTGAACAAAATTGTGGAAATATAGCTGTAATAAAACTAAACAGAACCCTGGTATGGAATGGGTCGATCTTGGAGGGGCTCCCAGGGAGCAGTGTTTGCTGAGGCAATTGAAAGACGCCAAATATCCTAAAGTAAGAAAATAACATACAAGATTGTGTAATGTAATGTCACATTAATGTGTGTGGCCGTGTGTTTGAGTTGACTAGTTACAAAATATGAATAGATAAGTTTGAGCTACTGTAGTGAACTCCTTTAACACGATTACGTCATTTTCATCATATGTTGGTTACCATTAGACGATTTTCTTTATCTAATAATATACTTGTAGGATCCAAAGGGGTAAATCAAATCTCAATAGACCTTCTGAATAACATAGGTCCTTCTTAAGCTGAATCAAAGGTAAAAAGGCGCCATCGTGCTGAAGGGGTTAAGAGGGAGGTGGGTTGACAGGTGAGTATTGAGAATACACACGTAAACCGATATATATAACTTTTAAAAATTATGTTATGTGTGTTAATTATCTCTATTACTAATATATAAAATGTAGCAGTGAAATGCATGCTTACTCCAAACAGTGGGATATATGGGTTTAGATAATTATAACTGAATTGAAATATGATATTGCAAAATATATAAAATGGTAAATATAAATATGAAGTATGTAACGATATGATATTTCATATTAGTTAGAAGATTAGGAAAACATTCATAAAAATATAATTATTCGATGAGAGAGGGAGAAATAAAGAGCGGCTTATAGACGTGAACAAGAACGAAAGCAGTAGAGAGGGAAGGAGGGGCTTGGCTGAGAGAGGGTGGTAGATTGGGAATAGGGTGGGGGGACGGGGGGGGGGGGGGGATAGCAATGTTACCAACACAATTCGCGATTCCTTGTCAGGCAGGTGTAGCAGGACTTATGTCCACAATAGTACATGTAATATTAAATTACTGAGTTAGTGAATTATAAAACTTGTAAAAGCCAGCGTTTCAGAATACGATATATATTGCACTTTGGCTAATCTAATGTTATATTAATTTCACTCTCAAAACCAAACACCTCCCAATTAAATTAATAAATGTGTGTGATCGTCCCGCGATTCGAACCTGGGTTACCACATACAGACTTTAAACACTCAAACCACGATAACACACACAAATACTGTCATTTCTCCCTCCCTACCAACCCAAACCACCTTCCAAAACCACATCCATATTCATAATCTCTCGCCGTTCCATCCAATCACTCAAAGACAACACGCAGCTGCAGGCACGACCTCCCGAAATCCATCCTTCTGAATCCTCCCTTCCTCGCAGAGACAGAGTCCATCTTGCGAGGCTGAGATGTGGGCACCATCCTACTCTTCTTAGTTATCAGAAGAGACTGGATAACTCCGTCGTCGACACCTGCCTAAGATGCAATACAGCACCCCATACTAATAAACACATCATAGAATACTGCATTCCACACAATCACTTACACCAGCAACATAATCTACACTACTTGAGTGCCCTGTGCGAAAGCCCGATCGTGGCCATAGCTTTCCTTAGGAAATCGGGGCTGTTCGGCCAGGCAACCTAGGGAACGACGACAACAACAACACTCTAGCCATTACACCAACAAGACAGTTATAAGTACAGCACATGACTACGATTAACCCGGGAGCTGCGGGTAGACTCTTAAGAGTTCCCCCGGCGCACTGCGGGTAGACTCTTAAGAGCAGAGACTTTGAACACGTACCAAAACCGCGCGTTTATAGCCAGGCGGCTGAAAATTGGTGTGGGTATTGTACTACATGTCAACTCTCGATACCACCCCGCCAAACGCTCGCCCCGCACTCGTGCAAGCACCACCGCGCCAGTAACCACGCACTAGTCATGGAGCCTACACGTCCCTCACGCTCGCTCCCTGATGACACAACCAGCCCTCCTTCTGGTGGTGTTAGCCGCCGTGGAAGACAGAGGGTGGCTGCCAAAGACCCTAGCTACCAGTACGACACGCCCTACAGCTCAGAGGACGAATCACCAGCACCAAAAGCACGTAAAACACGTGCAAGCAGGGCAATGGCACAGAGGTCATTGGTCTTTCGGGACACTGCCACCACGACCCAGGCCACTGCAACAACCACTACCACCACCACTGCCACCACTGCCACCCCTGCCACCCCTGCCACCGGTACCAGCGACGCAGGAGGCCGCCCTAGGGCTGCATTACCTGCGGGGGCAGGAAAAATGAAAGGCACGGGCGTAGGGAGGAGACCCCGTACGCCAGCCACAGTGCCCCTACCACCACCACCACCACCAGCCGCCCCTGGCCCAGCTGCCCCTGCCGCCCCTGCCGCCCCTGCCGCCCCTGCCGCCCCTGCCGCCCCTGCCGCCCCTGCCGCCCTGCCCAAGGAACAGGGAAGGGGAAGGGGAAAGGGAGAGGGAAAGTGACTGGGAAAGCGACTGCTGGCCCTGGTGTCCCTGCCGGCCCTGGTGCCCCTGCCGCCCCTGCTGCCCCTGCCGCCCCTGCCGCCCCTGCCGCCCCTGCCCAAGGAACAGGGAAGGGGAAGGGGAAAGGGAGAGGGAAAGCGACTGGGAAAGCGACTGCTGGCCCTGGTGTCCCTGCCGGCCCTGCTGCCCCTGCCGCCCCTGCCGCCCCTGCCGCCCCTGCCCAAGGAACAGAGAGAAGGGCGACAGGCACCACCATCATCTTGCCATCAAGGCCACGCACCACTGCTGCCCCTGCCGCCGCCGCCCCTGCCGCCGCCGCCGCCCCTGCCGCCGCCCCTGCCACCACCTCTGCTGTCCCTGTCCATAAGACTCCCGCACGTGCCAAAGTGACCCGGAAAAATCTTACACCATCTAAGTATGCCGCCCTGCTGTTTGATGGTGATTCGCAGGACATTGGCAGCCCGGGTTTCGACGACGAAGCCCTAGCACGGGACCAAGGGTGGGGGGATTTGGGAGTGGACAGTGGGAGTGAGTCCGACGTCGGTGACGAAAACGAGGAAGGGCATCGTCTGTCGAGTGAAGAGGAGGGTAATGATGATGAAGTGCTGTATCGCGACCATGGAAGCGATATTTCAGACGCAGAAGAAGACGCAGACGACATTCCGATCCCTGGCATGCCTTCGTTCGATTGGTCTGACGGGGTCAATTTTGTACCTGACGTGCCCCAGTTCAATCCTGGGACGTCAGGAACAACTGACAACTGGCCCTGTGATGATCAAGCGAACGAAAGCGACTTCTTCCTCGCTTTTTTCGACATGGAGGTAATGACGTACATCGTTGCCCAAACAAACGCCTACTACAGGTGGGTGTTTGGCAGATTGGACGTCCTTTCTCCAAAAGCGAGAATACGAGGCTGGGTGGATACGACTGTGGCAGAATTTCTGACGTTCTTTGCCTTGTTGTTCCTCATGCCTCTGATCAAGAAGCATGTGTTGCAACACTACTGGAAGCACGACCCTCTCATCGCCACCCCAACTTTCAATAAGTTCATGACTCGTGACAGATTTTTGTTGCTGCTAAGATTTATGCACTTTGCAGACAACGAAAATCCTAACAGGATTGACAGGATATGGAAAGTTCGGGAGGTGTTCACCATGTTGTTGGAGAGGTATAGGAAATACTTTACCCCTTCCTCAATTTGGTGATTGATGAGTCGCTCGTGCTCTTCAAAGGACGTCTTGTTTTCAAGCAGTATATCCCCTTGAAGAGGCATAGGTTCGGAATCAAGCTCTTCGTGTTGTGCGACTGTGAAACTGGAATAGTGCTTGGCATGATCGTGTATACAGGCACTGACATTGACATACCGAAAGCCGCTGCCAATGACCCCATGGGCATGTCAGGTGCCATCGTCAGGAAAATGTTGGCACCTTACCTGGGCAAAGGCCACATCATCTACACTGACAACTGGTATACTTCTCCTGCTCTCTGCCAGTTTCTTTATGACAACCAAACGGGGTCATGTGGGACTGTCAGAAAGACAAGAAAGTTTATGCCAAAGTTCACAGGTGATGTCATTCCTCTCACAGATGCCTCCTCCAGTGACACACCTTCAGAAGACGACCTGGCCCAGGAACACCGCGAGAGGCATGTGCGAAGAAGGCGACGAAAGGGGCAGAAATACAAGCAGCTCGAGAAGTGTGGGAAACTGATAGCCCTGAAGTGGAAGGATAAGCGAGACGTCCACCTGCTTTC
Organism: Paralithodes platypus; assembly: GCA_032716605.1. Lineage (NCBI taxonomy): Eukaryota > Metazoa > Arthropoda > Malacostraca > Decapoda > Lithodidae > Paralithodes > Paralithodes platypus. The sequence continues at coordinate 58,592,510 of CM064512.1, read as the reverse complement.
CACCGTCCACACAGGTGCCCAGGTGGATTCTGGCAAAATCCACTACCGAACCAGGAAGACAATCTACAAGCCCGACATGGTAGTGGACTACACCAAAAACATGCGCCTGGTGGACAAGTCTGACTGTCAGCTGTCAGGTGTTGAGTGTCTGAGGAAGACTGTGAAGTGGTATCACAAGCTCTTCCTCCACCTAGTTGACATAACGATGCTGAACGCCTACAACTTGTGGTTGGTGAAGAAGGATATGGCCCCAAACCAGAAGCTGAAATTCCGGGAGTTCGTGTACAACGTCTCCTACCAACTCCTGGAGAAGTATGCCACCACCACTCACAGACGTACGGCATGGCGTGGGGATCACGTTCCTGACCGCATCCAGCTGGGTGTCGAAAGACACTACACAACCAACACCGAGCTGATTGGCACTCGTCACAGGCAGGTGCAGTGCACCGTCTGCAGCTCCAGTGTGAGGAAACCCCATGTGACCAAAAGAGTCACCTCAATGTGCGCCGAGTGCAAAGTTGCACTCTGCCTGGGTGACTGCTTCAGGGACTACCACACCTTCAAGAACTACTGAGTGTCGGCCCCTGCCCTGCCCTGCCCTGCCCTGGACTCGCCCCGTGCCCTGCCCTGGACTCGCCTCCTGCCCTGCCCTGCCCTGGACTCGCGCCCTACCTTACCTGACCTGACCTAATTGATCACGCTACCTCATAATGTAACATATATATTATATAATGTATAAGTTCCAAAGATGTCCCTGTGATATAGCTTTTACATTATATAATTGTATGTTTCATTATTTAGTTTATAAGTTTCAAAGATTTACATGTAATATGCCTTATTTTTTTAGTATATCAATATATATGTTTGTTATTAGCCTAAGTAATGTGTATATAATTATTTTCTTACCTCAAATGAATTGTACAAAAATAAATATGTTTCAATAAATCATGTCAAACCTACTATGATAATAAAATAAAACAATAAAAAAAGAAAAAAAGAAAACAAGGTCATGTCATTGTATTCTTACAATATGATATATTCTATGAATATTTCATATTGTTTGAATACAATGGCATGATCTTGTAAAAAAAAAAATTTATAAAAAAAATTCTAGACAATATAAAACCTTCCCCATAACCCCCTCCTGGATTCGATCCCACTACCCTACGACACTTTGAGTTTTCCAGTCCGCGACCTTACCAACCATGCCACAGGAGCTCATACCAAATATCACTCAAAACTTCGTGTGTACAATCGAAATGACAATATACAAAAAAAAATGAATTATCCCACCAATTTACGTTTGTAAATTGATGGGATTATCAATTATATCATGCCAAGGTTTATAATAGTTTGTCTCTGTCAAGAATTAGTAATTATATAACTTTATTCTGTCAAAAATTGCCCAAACACTCAGCAAAATTGCCCCTCTCAGTGTGACTCCACTCATTTTCACACGGTCAGGCGGTCACGAGGTGACCCTTGCCGCTCCTTGATTCTCCAGCTACAGCAGCTCTGTCTGGGAACAAAATTGGTTATAAATACAATAATGGATAAAATACTCTTCACAAATACATTTGTATTGTATAATATTGTAAATAAAAATGAATAATAACTGTGTGGGTGTCGAAAATTGCTCAACCAGCTTTCTTATGTCTCGCCTACGCGCGTATATTGGATTATACATAGTCATGACTGTCATACAAATAATTGCAGTAGGTCTCGAATATACATTTAGATTGCATATTACTTCGAAATAAATAAGTAAACGTTTCTCTGGTGGCAATCTACCCTTTCGCAGGTGTAAGGAGACACCAGTCTATATTTAGCCCTCTATCACAACAGGCAATCTGCCTGTGTTGACTCAGCACCGTCGCTGGTGGTCTATAAATATAGTACTTATTTACAGTCAATGGCCTACATGTTTCTGTGGTACTTCACATGTGTCTAAAATGCAATGTCTGCTTGCATAAAAATGCAATTCTGAAGTCCATTTATATGTACGACATACGCATGTCTCAGTTTCTCTCTCTCTCTCTCTCTCTCTCTCTCTCTCTCGCTCTCTCTCCATTCCTGACTCATGTTATTGTAGACCTGTTGATGGCAACGAACACCAGCCATCTGGTAGACATAAGGGTCAAAATACCAAACATCAATACGCCTGGGGCGCCTCCACAATTATCACTAAGCTGGTTATCTATCTAGAGATCTGCCTGACTTCCATCTCTCCACGACTCACTCACTCACTGCACCCCTGCATGCCTCCCTCCCACCCACGCACCCACCGCCAACCCCCCCTTTCAGGCTTCCGTCTGCTAGAAACACATTCACAATTTGCGTAAATATCGCATCAATTGGGCTATATGCGGTATATTCCTTGTTATATGGGACGCCTACATATGTACACGTCTTTATTATAGCATGAGAGTGCTCTAAATACAAGATTGACGTGATATTTATGGCGTAACACACCCTCTCCCCCTTTCATTCCCACCACAACTCACTCACACCTTGGTTCACGCATAGAAACTCATTGATAATGTGCGTAAATATCGCATGAATTGGTTTATATGCGGTATATATTTTGATATATGGCACGTATACATACGTACAAGTCTGTATTATAGCGTGACAGTGCTCTACGTACAAGATATACGTGATATGTATGGCGTAAACCACACTCTCAGCTCATAAATTGCCGCCAAACCTCCAACACATCTTCATTCCCGCCTAAATATTCTCTTATAATTCCCTTATATATTGCAATTTTTGGTCACTATGAGGCATATTCATTGTTATATGGGTGCCCTACACATGTATACATACTCTAAATAGCCTAAAAGGGCTCGAAAAAAGGAGATATACGTGATAATACGCGGTAACCCACCCCCTCCTCCCTCTCCTTCTATCCCCTGCGCGCGTAAATATTCGGCAGGGAAATCTCGCCGCTCGATGACAATCTAGCCGCGCGGTGCCATTCGCTCCACATTTTTCAACTACGGACCGTTCCCCTACCCCCCCCAGACATTTTTTGGGGGGTCAAATATATATGGGCCGATGCACGCAAACATTCCCTACACGATGATGTACTTTTTATCGAAATTGGCAATAGGTCCCAAAATCATCATAGGTGCGCACAGTCTTACCCTGTAGAAAACCCCCTGTGCGCCGCGGAGAGGTTAATATCCATTTATTGAATACTGGATATCAATCTAATCATGTAATGCACCCAACTGCACTATGAATAGGCTAATGATTAAGCGAAAGGACCTCTGGGGATTAATCTAATTCAAGTATACATATAAAAAGGTAAGTCAAAACGGCCACACTCCTAAGCTATCACAACCAATAGGGCCAGCATCTCTAATTTAATCTGACCTGATAAACTGAACCCTTTGAGTATCATGATGCGTTTTGACAGTTAAGTCTGGCTATCTTTAGACAGATTTTGTTCAGCTTACGAATAACTTGTGGGAGCTAGACTTAATTGAGATAGTATTAACCCCTTTAATTCCTAGATATCCTTCCTAAATTGCCTACAATCGTCTAATGATAGCCAGAACAAACTGTCGAAAAGCATCATAATCCTCGAGGGGTTAACCAGTTCTAACCTAACCAAAATCTGACCAAAGCTGATCAAATCCATCCTGACCTTTTTGCATCCAAACTAACTTAACCAACAAAACCTGACATAATCTACCTAATCCTAACCTAACCCTTAAGTTATATTGGAATGTGGCCGTTTAGAAGTGTGGTCATTCAAGGGTCTGGCCGTTTAGGAGTATGGCTGCTTAGGGGTGTGGTCGTTCATGAGCGAGTCCGTTTAGGAGTGTGAACATTTAGTAATTAATGTGACCATTTAGGAATGTGACCGTTTAGGCTGTGCCTGTTTAGAAGTGTAACTGTTTATGAGTGTTTCTGCTTAGAAATGTGTCCATTCATGAGTGTAGCTGTTCTGACTCTCTTCCCCGTCACATGTATACCTATAAAAGTGTACACAGTGTAAACTGGTGTGGGTGGTGTGTGTACATGTTTACTCTTAAGCACCATTAAAGTGTCCAGCCCTTCACTCCACATCACCATTTACCGTCACCACAAACCCACTCGCTAAAAGGACCCAAAACGAAAAAAACAAAACTCTAAACCACAACAAATCACTGAAGACCCACGATCATTGACTTTAAATTATTCATATATACTCAAACCCACCAGCATATTACTTCAAACCACCAATATACACTTAAAACCACCAGCATATTACTTCAAACCACCAATATACACTTAAAACCACCAGCATATTACTTCAAACCACCAATATACACTTAAAACCACCAGCATATTACTTCAAACCACCAATATACACTTAAAACCACCAACATATTATCTAAAACCACCAATATATACACTTAAAACCACCAACATACCGCATAATCAAAACCACCAACATATTATCTAAAACCACCAATATATACACTTAAAACCACCAACATTCTGCATAATCAAAACCACCAACATATTCTCAAAGCTATCAACATATACCCAAAACCACCTACACATACACAAAACCACGGTGGCCGAGAGCACTTAGTACACTGTATTGGGAGTGCTCGCTCTGGTGTCGGGGGTTCCATCCCACGCGCCGGCAGGGAAAGTTCTCTCAAAAACTTTCCCTGCCGTGAAGGCTAGATCTGGACGGATCGTCTCGGGGGACCCACAAAGTCACCTGCCCACGTCCTACCCCCTCTGGGGAATGTAGGCGCTCCCGTTAGCAGCCAGGATCAGTCTGTCGATCCCTTCGGCATAGACTACAGTAGATCTGGACTGGACACGAAAATGGAACTTTGCAGTAAGGGACCCAAAATTGGAAAACGAACTCCCAAGTTCGAACCTCGAAACTGCGAAAATGTGATATTTTTGTGGTGGTTCGAACTTGAGTGTTCGTTCTCCGATTTTGGGTCCCTTACTGCAAAGTTCCATTTTCGTGTCCAGTCCAGGTCTACTGTATTCTATGCAGATTTTTTTTTTTTTTTTTTTTTTTCTATATTCCAACTACTCCCTCTCGGGCATAGGCTGAGAGCCTGTACATTCCACCACTCAACACCCGGTGAGGTCTTGTTCCAGTCTGGGGAGTGAGACATATGAAGCATCCATTCATGGCTCGAAGCAGCTCCATCTCTGAAGCGGCTGGTTGCTTCGTTCAAGTGCTTCACTGTCTCTCCTTCCAGACTCAGAACCTCACTCTCAGAACGCCACCTATTGAGCAGTGAACTCACAAGGCATTGTCCCCCTGTAACATATTTTGAATATGGGAATATTCATACAGTGTTATTTAACCCTTAATTAGCGGCGAGCAACATAAGTCGAGTTAAATAAAGCTGGACTATGTGGCGGCGCTCGACATAGGTCGTGTGGCAATTTCAGCACGTAATGTTGCTGAGAGAGAGAGACAAGTGGTGGCAGGAGAGTAGCGAGCGTATGACTGCTCCAGACCACCGCGGCGAACCTACTGACACGAATCCCACCTCCTCCCTCCCTCTCTCACTCGCTATATACGGAATTGTATGGGGAAAGTGCCTAATTACATGCTTTTTGCACTCGCGTTGCACGGTTATTGCAAGAAAACTAGCCATCATAAAAGGATCGTTATGGTGTCATTCGAAAGCTCTGTTTATGCCCTTTCAGGGATAGATACTTGTTTTACGTTCTGGGTCTTATTTAGGCATGAAAATGATCACGTAAACAGCTCTATTTTGGCTAAAAGTAAACAGCTCTATTTTGGCTAAAAACACCCCGCTGGGCGGTACATATAAATAAACCGCATAGGCCGCTCGTAAGGTGTTAATCAGGGATCAATGAGGGTATTTTTTTGGCATTTCGGTGGGCTTTGTGGTAAAGCACTGATACTAGGTACAGCACAAATTCAATCCCAATAATATCTTCCCATTGACATATCGGGATTTGAACCCGGTCCATTGGATTACCAATCCAGTGGCATGACCACTCCACCACACCTCCCCTAGGTTAAGTCTGTGTATTTTCAGCCTCATTGGCTGCCGGCTTGAAATAAACCGATTGTTATTATGATATACTTACAACCACGGTATCATAACTTCCAAAAGTGACCATCCCTTCACTCCCCATTGCTTCTTACCATCATCGTGCTAAATGCACACACAACCGCAAAATATACCAGAAAGTATACACAATCGCTCAACAATGCCAGAATATTGCAAAATTGCCTACATAAACTCAAAAGTAGCGACATATCACATTAAAAATAGAAGACATTGCAGAAAAAAAACATGTGCTCAAACCCATCTGCATATAATTAAAACCACTAACATACACTCAAAACAACGTTCCATTAAAGTGCCCTGCCCTACAATATGCCTCACCGTATTACAACAACGTTAAAACTACTGTACTGAAAACCACAACAATAAATGTACATTTACCAGCATATGCTCATACCAACCAAAATATACTAACATACTCCATATTTCTACTCAAAAGAACTATTGTTAATTAAAAACCAACCATATACTGAATACTCAAATTGTATTAAAATACATTTCAAAGCCAGTCAAATATACTCATAGTAACCTAATATATTCATTTGACTCCTAACACCAAACACCTCCCAATGAAATTAATGCAACATGTGATCCTCCCGGGATTCGAACCTGGGTTGCCACATACAGATCATAAACACTCTAACAACTACACCATAAAGACAGTTAAAGGTTAAGTACATGACTACGATATTATAACCATTTATAGAATACTGAATATAAACAAAATCATGTACTCAAACCCAACTGCACACTGCATAGCGTAACCAACTTATTACATTGAGAACACCTCACATTTACTCAAATCTATTTACATGTAGTAAGCACAAATACCATTTAATAGCACAAATATGTACTCAAAAGTACCTACAGTATTGTATGTATATGCTATGAACTACTATAATAAACACTCAGAGCAGCCAAACATGGGTGTGATACCATCTACAAAGTCCTAAAAACAGCGATATACAAACACAAAAATAAAATACAAAATAAATACAAAAATCTATTAAAATTATGCACAGTCTAGTCATTGTTTTGCTAGACATTAGTGATGCTAATGAGCTATGGGAAATCTTTAAGGGGTAATTATATACGTGTGGAAGTAGGACACACACAGAGCGAGAGAGAGAGAGAGAGAGAGAGAGAGAGAGAGAGAGAGAGAGAGAGAGAGAGAGAGAGAGAGAGAGATTCTACTCTAATAATTCGGTTACCAAATTATTTTGTTATATGGTTCGGCTATTTGGGCACCTGTTGGTACATTCTCAAATTAACTTTGTTTATGTGATGATTTGGTAGCTAACAAACCCAAAGTGAAATAGACCTTGGAGAAGACCATAATTATGTCTCAATGGTGAAACAAGTTGTTGGATCACGTCGAGAGTTACTTGTGACGTGGAACTAGACTCTGCAGGAGACCATATGCCTCAATGGTGATACAAGTTGTTGGATCACGTTGAGAGTTACTTGTGATGTGCAACTGGGCTCTGCAGGAATAACCCAGGGATATATTTCAGATGGTAATTGTAACTATACTTGAAGCAGGCTAACCAGGCAGAGAAGCCCCTCCCTCATTCCTAGCTTTGAAGATGATCCATGGAGCCTAAGCCAATGGTTGGCTGTGGTATAATCTATCAAAGGTAACAAAAGGTATCAACAATATATTAGCCAAACATAAAAATAAATGGTACAATGTTTGATTACAAATTTAATCTTGGCAAGGTCTGCCTAGCCAAACCTATTTTGCAGACCTATATAGTTATTTGTATTATAGTTAAAATATAGATAGGCACACATAAAAATCATTGACATAAAAATGGATATAATAAAAGTATACATACACACTCCTATCATCACATTTTTACCACATACCGGTACATCCATATATATACGTTACATACACATCCGCACATAATACACACACAATCAAAATATAAATATTATATATATTCACTATTTCACATTCATACTCTAAATATCATATAATTACAGTACATTAGCAGACACATATACACGTGTTTCTATATGCCGTTGGGCTACATATAATAGTTTTTTTATTTCTTATATATTTTTTGTTTTACTATGTGGAATTACCAGCAATTTATATGTTGATCATAAATTATATCCGAACTCGCATTGTTTAGCCCATTTTATCTAGCCTTCTCAGAGTTACAATGGGTCACACTTTCTAGACTAGTCATAATTAATAGACTATATATTATATAAATTGGTTTGGGAAATATGTCGTGTAGTCAGTTAATATCGTCCTTCATTAACCCTTTAAAATCCCTATAATTATATATTGATTACACACATACAATTGTAATCAATTAAAAATAATACCTCCAGATAATAAAGGAGCCATTAATACATCGATTAAGTCTCAACCTCATACAAGTTTGTTATAACTAAAAATAATGTTCCTTATGATAGCCAGAATATATTCCAGCAAGACATTATCCCTGAATGTTACTGAAAACAACAATCACTCTGGACTAGGGGTTCTGAAAGTCTGAAATGTGACTGCAGGATCTCCATTTGTCTTTCTCCAGAGTATGACCATTAATCTTACAAGCGAACCCTTCCTATAATATTCAGTCATATAAGTGTGCTCTATACTGCGTGAGAGAGAGAGAGAGAGAGAGAGAGAGAGAGAGAGAGAGAGAGAGAGAGAGAGAGAGAGAGAGAGAGAGAGAGAGAAACAAAAAATGGCTACACACACAAAAATGTCTCCAATCAGGCAATGTGAAAATGGAAAAGCCTGTCTCTCTAGTTCACCAGTCTTAAAAGATGAAGGCAAGTGGCAAGTGTTTATTATTTACGACACAGGTGGAACTCTGAATTGGTTAAGGGGAGATGGGTCGTTTTTCTAGACCTTCTTCTCCCTAATGTGTAGCCCCATTAGTCTTCAGATTTTAAAATGTATACCCTATTAGTTTCGCCCCATTTCTTTGTCGATATTTAGGTATCAATTTTTATCCTGACGAACGATAGTGAGCCTGTCATTTTGGAAGAACCGGCCTTTTGGCTGGAATATTTTTCTACCGAAAAAGGTACAAATCCATTTACAAGGTGAATCTATTGGAAGTTTTGGAAAAATGTTATTTTAATACCACGAATTTTCAGTGTTTTTTTATAAAATAAATTGTTCATTTGCATCAATATATAGTGTCTGTAATTAATTAGAAATCTCGGGAATACCTATTTTCCCCATTAGGCCTATTGATCGATGTTGAGACAACACGCCCCCGATAGTGATTTGAAAAGACATTAGCCTAACCTAACAACCTTACCTAACCTAACCTAGTATTATGGGTGGGGGCTGCTGCCCCCACACCCCCGCTGGTTGAGTACTAATCCCTTGGTAAAAAAATAAAAATAAAAATTGGCTGTCGATTATACGAAGGTGAAAAAAGGTGATGAAGTCTACGGTGTTTACTCTGCAATCTTCAGCTTTGATTGTACATTGATAATGGGAAAGTACCGTATTGACAACCTTGTTACGAAACTTAAATTTTAGTACCATACTTTTATATTAGGGTTTTCCGAGTGTTTAACACATTTTCATATGATCTTTAGAGCTATCGATAACTGGAAGTACCGTATTGACAACCTTGTTACGAAAAAGACATTTTAGTACCATATTTTTATTAAGTTTTGCCGAGGGTTAAAACAAATTTTCTTATTATCTTTAGAGATTATAGATTAAATATTTATCTTCAAATATATCAACAAAACCAAAGTTTTTATTAAGTTTGATGGAGGTCTTGGGAGGAAACTAAAAAGATTATGAAACCATACATAAATGAGCAAATAAATACGCCCATCCCCCCTTGAACATATATTCTTCGCCAATTGAAATTTGTGTTTTTATTTTTATTTTTTTTATATTCCAACTACTCCCTCTCGGGCATAGGCTGATAGCCTTTACACTCTACCCCTGAACACGGTGAGGCCCGTGAGGTCTTGCTCCAGTCTAGGGAGTGAGACATGCGAAGCTTCATGGCTCGAAGCAATTCCCTCTCTGAAGCTGCTCCGCCTCTGTGCTTCACACTCATCCCCCAGGCTCGGACCCTCACTCTCAGAACGCCACCTATTGAACAATTAACTCACTAGGCATTGCCCCCTTGTAGCAAATTTTTGAATACGGGAATATTCATACAATGCTATTTAATCAGGGAACAATGAGGGTATTTTGTTTTGGCATTTTGGTGTGCTGTGGTAATGCACTGAAACTAGGTACAGCACAAATTCCATCCCAATAATATCTTCCCATTGACATATTGGGATTCGAACCCGGGTCCATTGGATTACCAGTCCAGTGGCAAGACCACTCCGCCACACCTCCCCTAGACATTATCTGTCAGTTTGTCTGTTAGTTTGTCCAAGGAATTTCACATAATCTGAAAGACTGATTTAGATAAGCACTTGACAAGTACCTTCATTTGATATCATCTATTTTTTATTAATTTCACCACACCACCAAACACCTCCAATTAAATTAATGAAAGCATATATGTAATCCACCGGGATTAGAACCTGGGTTATAAAACACAAATTTTTAGACACCTAATTAACCATTACACCACCAAGACGGTTAAAGGTTTATGCACATGCCTACGACTTATTATTCATTATCAAATACTGAATATTAATCTAATCATGTTCATATTCCCACCGCACTATGGTAGCCTAATGTTTAAGTGAGAGGAAAGAATATTTAAGGGGCATAGAACATATAGAACGGCCTCGCTATGAAATATCCCTGAACCTACTGATAATCTATTTTGTATTAACATAATACAAATCATAATACAAATTATTATCTTTCGGACAATATCCAATGACCACGTCCCCATAATAACGCTTCTGAAATAATGATCTTCATGATATTTATTGGTAGACCTACTGGTTACCTAGGGACTTCATACAATAAAAGGAGTGATGATTGTGGAAGCTGAATGTAATGGATATGAATGAATAGTAAGTGTATGAATGAATGGTATGGATGATTGGTAAATGTATGAATTAATGGTAAATGAATGAATGATTGGCATATGCATGAATGATTGGTAAATGTATAGATGGATGACAAATATATGGTAAAACAATGGTAAATTTATGAAAGAGTGGTAAATGTATGAATGAATGAGAAATGAATGAATGGTGAATGAATGAATGAATGGTGAATGAATGAATGAGAAATGAATGAATGGTGAATGTGTGAACGAATGGTAAATTAATGGATGGTAAATGGATGAATGAAAAATGAATAAATTAATGTTGAATTCATGAGTGAATGGTAAATACATTGTGGTAAATGTATGAATGAAAAGCAAATGTATGATTTAATGGTAACTGAATGCATGGTGAGTTTATGAATGAATGGAGAGTGTATAAATGTTGAGTGAATGATACATTAATAAATGAAAGGAAATGTATGGTGTATGAATGGTAAATATATACATGAATGAATGAAAGGTAAATGAAAGGATGGTAATTTATGAACAGTGAATGACGGACGGTGAATGTTGAGTCAGTGATTATTTAAACTACGAACAAGAGAACACCTTGAGCAGTTCGTTAGTATTATGGTGTGTATGTGTGTATATGTGTGTGTGTGTGTGTGTGTGTGTGTGTTAGACATTTAAGTTATTTATGTTTGTTGTTTAATATATGATAATTAACTTCACGGAAGTATTTCACTGTTTAGATTCCATTATTCCATTTATAGGAAATATATAGTTATGATTATTGATAATACTTGCAATGTTGTGTATGCAGTGTTATTCACTTATCTCAAAACTCTCAATTACATTACTTAGTATTTGTTATAGATATTAAATACTCCGTAATTCACGTCTCTCACATTTCATCTCTACCACCAATGATTCACATTAATTATAAATTCTTAAAGGCTCGCACCTAATACACTTCACAGTTCCTCCAGGATATGTCTGGCTCGTCTTTCTCTTTGTTATGTATCTGGTTCTGTCAGTCAATCTATACAGTATATTCTTAAGTATATTAATTTGTATGTATGCTTATCTATTTTCTCCCTAATATTGTCTTGTTTACTGTATTTATGTCTCCCGTTCTGTTTATAGTATCTACGTTTCATATTGTGTCTATTCCATTCTGCCTATCTATTTATATTCAGCTTAAGACGAACCTGCTGAGGTAATTATGCAAATTCAAAGTGTTCTCTAATTAATACTTAGAAGTGCATTTGTAAACATTTATACGGTTACACCAATTTGAATAATTGAAACTGTAATGCCAAGTTTTGAAGCATCTGACCTTTAAACACAAAAATGCATTATCTGGTTTGAGTTAAATACTGATTCAAATGGGTGCGTCTCTATTTATGCTCTTTATTACTTCTTAACCCGTTCAGTACCAGGGGCGTCCATTTCATCATATTCAGGCGACTATTAGACAACCTTACGCAGCTTAGGAAGGACCTCTAACAATAATATGGCTTCAAACTATCGCAACCAACCCTTTTAACTACCGCAGATCCTTCCTGAGCTGCATACTATCGTCTAAATATAGCTATAATAAAAGATAACACACGTCGCTGGTACTCAAAGGGTTACGCAGCGTACAATTCTAATAAAATAGTTGCATTAAAACAAACATATTAAACTAAGATAATACCAACAAATACATACAACGCTTTCCATACTATCAAAACCAAGATAATATTCAAGGACACTAGTGCGACGTTATGAGAAACAATTTATTAGGGAAAATAGGCACCAATAGATTCGCCATATTTTTCTCCATATAGTCCGCATGGAGGATTTTCGTTATCAACAAATTGAAAAATACCCACTTCACAGACAATACACCAAAAATCTAAGTCAAAGCGGGGGTGTGGGGGCGACAGCCCCCACCTATAATACTAGGTTAGGTTAGGTAAGGTTGTTAGGTTAGGCTAATGTCCTTTCAAAGGGGTATAGTATACACTAGGATAGCCTATACCCGGTCAGAGGTAAGAAGAAGAAGAAGAAGAGTCCTGCTGTAGTCTCCTTGAATGCTACCAAAACCAATAAAAGGTGTTCAGATAAAATGTTGTGTTAAAATTCCACTTTTGTATATTGAACTAAACAAAAGGGGAGGAGGGGAGAGGAAGGGGGAGGGGACGATGAAGTGTAGAGGAGAGAGGAGGGGTGGGGGAAAGAGGAGGAGGAATAGGATGTGACTAAAGAGGGGAAGAGGACAAAGAAGGAGTAAGCGGAGGAGGAGGAGATTGTGGTTACTAAGGAGGAAACAGAAAGAAGAAGATACATGAAATAAGGGTAGGAGGATGAAGAGGAGGAGAGGAAATAAAAACGCGGAAGGAGAGGGAGGAGAAGGAGGTGGAAGAGTGGAAAAGGATAAAAGTAAGAAAAGGAGGAGGAAGATAGGAGGGTAGCAGGTGGAAGAGGTGGAAGAGGAGGAGAGCGGGGAAAGAAGATAGCAAGATAGGAATATAAGAACAAGAATATGGTATGGAGGAGAGATGAGTGATAATAATTATTATGGAATGGAAATTGATAACAATAATAATGTGGAAATAATGGAAGAAACTAATAGACCTTCATAAAAGGGTACATAAGAAGGACAGTAATGTAAGAACTGTGATTAAATAAAATAAATTATAAATATACCATATGAACTATGAGAGCGAGAGCGAGAGAGAGAGAGAGAGATATGATCTTTATCCAGTACGGTAAACACATTTATGGGTCCCTTTAAAAGTGGCCTCTCAAAAACGTTGAGGTTGAGGATATATTTTCTTTAGTGAGACTTTAAATACAATTTCCTTCCCCCAACACCTCCCCCCTCCCCACCCACCACCCGTACCCCCTCCACCCTTGTCAACCCGTTATAAAGGTTCCATAGTGAGGTAAGACACCAAGAGGTAGATACCATTAAATAAAACTGTCGTTTAGAAGGCGATAATATACTGTGTGGTATATACTATGGTATAATATACACAACACAAGGTCAGTATTATTGTCTACAAGTGTACAATGACAGTCACCAACAATTGTAAACAAAGTATATATAAACTGTATCAAGCCTAATTCAGTTGATGTCAACTCTACTAACAATATTCTTACCAACCTCTCATCAATACACTTAATACTAATGTACTGAAATATTGGCAGCGGTAATGAATATACTGTATAATTATGTCAAACGCACAATTTCTATCTTCTTTTCGTTTTTATTCTGTTTCGTAAGGTCGGTTTAATCTATCGCCCTATGTTAATAATCGACAACATTAAATTTAGTTAACTGGTAAAATGTATATTTTTTCCGAACATACTGCAAATACCCTACCATATTTAGACAAAAACAATTATTAGGAATACCGGTAAACCTGACTTTTTGGACCGACAGCGATTTCAGTAAGTTTTATTTTGTTTTTTGTAATTTTTCCTTCAGATATAGTGTTGGTTTATACTGAAGAGGAGCGGAAATGAGTATTTACTCATTATCCAACAATCTAAAAACACGCCCCCCACTAGTGGGGAGGGCTATGAAGTTCAGGGAAAATGAGGGGTTAAAAGCGTAAAAATACAATAATATAGCGTTTTGTATCAAAACTTGGCTTGGGTTTTCCCAAATTGCAAACCCATACAACCCAATTTTGTGAATACCCGAGCCAACTTTTGACGAAAGCTGGCTCGGATTTCACGGGGTGGAGTGGGTAGCCTAATATTTCATGTTATAAAAATAGTCAACTGTGGGAATACATTAGCCTTACCCAACAACCTTACCTAACCTATCCTAGTATTATGGGTGGGGGCTGCCGCCCCCACACCCCCGCTGGTTGGGTTAGACTATTTTTTATTTTTTTTTTTAATATTCTAGGCTATTAGCCTAACCTAACAACCTAACCTAACCTAACCTAGTATATGGGTGAGGGCTGCCGCCCCCACACCTCCGCTGGTTGGGTACTGGCTGAAAACTTATTGTTTTACAGTAGCCTAGGCCTATAGGCCTACATGTATTTTAGCCTTTTTTTGTTTCTCCCTTGTGGTGTAATGGTTAAGGTGGCAAAAATATGTGTGTGATAACCCGGGTTCGAATCCCGGTGGATCATATATACTTTAATTAATTTCATTGGGGGTGTGGTGGTGAGATTAATCAAAATAATATTATTAGTAGGTTTAGGGATATTTCTTCGAGAGGCCGGTCTATATGATCTGTGCCCCATGAATATTCCTTCCTCTCACTTAAACAGTAGGCTACCATAGTGCGGTTGAGAATATGAACATGATTAGATTAATATCCAGTATTCGAGAATGGATAATAAGTCGTAGGCGTGTGCATAAACCTTTAACCGTCCTGGTGGTGTAATGGTTAAGGTGGCAAAAATATGTGTGTGATAACCCGGGTTCGAATCCCGGTGGATCATATATACTTTAATTAATTTCATTGGGGGTGTGGTGGTGAGATTAATCAAAATAATATTATAACACATTTCACCTCTTAATGACATATATAGCAATGATGTATATGCTCTACTGGACCTATTAGGCCTAAACAGATCGATGGGCTAACTGTCGGTCCAAAACATCAGTATAACCGGAATACCGTATGGACTACAAAAATTATTATAATAGCCTTTCCCAACCCTGGGGTCGCGAGCCCCAATGGGGTCACCAAGCATTTTTGCTGGGGTCGCCAAGCACTCACAAGTCTCACAACATCAAAAAATATGAATTCCCCATAATGAGATGTTTTCAGCTTTATGCTATATTTGTATGTTGCCATAATTTAATATAGAGTATATTACTGCTGTTTTTGAGTGTGTGTGTGTACTGAGTAAGTGGAATTGCCTTGACACCAGCCACCCCCCTGCATAGTTAGGGGGAAAGGGCCGAGGTGTGTGTATATATATATATATATATATATATATATATATATATATATATATATATATATATATATATATATATATATTACTGCTGATTATGCGTAAACAAAATGTCTTGGGTATTATAATTTTAACGCAAATGTCCTAACCACCAATACTGTCTCAAGACATTTATAAGCAACTTTGCTGGCTTCATAAATCTACTCATGTATATATTTATATTTATATATAGAACATTTTAATAACATATGTTTAATGCTGGTTTCCCTGAGTGTCGTACTGGTTTGGTAGGTGAACAGAATCTTGTGTCCTCCGAACGTGAATCGTACACGTCCAGTCTGAGCCAGGCAGCCACACACAGTCGACTTGTCAGTTGTCACTTGAGCTGCATGGGCGTAAAGAAGAGAAGCGATCTCTAGAAACTTTCTCATCTTCTGTTGGTAAGCTGATGTATTTTTACCCATATACTGAATTGGAATGTGCAGTATAGGTTTCACAGTCTTGCTGTCTTTAAAATTCTGAAATACAGTATGTAAAAGTGGTGTACAGTCAACAGAAATTGAACACTTCACTTGCCAACTAAATATTGCACCATAGCTTGTCAATGAATGGTGTCATTAGATCACAATAATACTGAGGCTTCTAAAACCAAAAGATACCCTCACCATATTCTTTCCTTGTCCCTCCTCCATCCTCCCTTTTCTTATATCTCCCCTTCCTACTCTTTACTCCTCCCCCTTCTTTTTCTTGGTCCCTTTTCCCCTGTTCCTTTCCTTGCCGTCATCCTCTTTACTCCTCCCCTTCCTTTTCCCTTGTCCCGACTCCCTTCCCATCTTTCCATGCCCTCTCCTCTTACTCTTCCTCCTCCTCTTTCTTTGTTCACTTCCTTTCCTCTTTTTGCTCCTCCCTCTCCTCTCCTTACCTCCCTCCCCTCCTCCTCTTTCCTTAGCCAACTTCCCTCCTCTTTCCTTTGCCCTTTTAATTCCTCTTTCCCCTCCTGGTGGATGGTACCAAATTACATCTTTTGTTTGATTTATTATTAAGCCAGTATAATTTTCTTTTCAGATTCTTTAGTGATGTCCAGAAAGCGGGTGTACAAAGAAGAATTTCTTGACATTGGGTTTACGTTTCTCATCAGTCATGGCATCGAAAAACCTCAGTGTGTTATATGTGGTGAAGTGCTCAGCCATGAGTCGCTTAAAGAAAACAAGCTCAAACGGCATCTACAGGGAAAACACCCAACGCTGGCAGGGAAGGACCGCCAGTATTTCAAGAGGAAAGAAGAACAACTGAAGCGTCAGCGGTTAGACACCCCTGTGAGCACAGGAGTGTATTCTGTTCGACAAGCAACAATTGCATCTTATCTGGTTGCAAAAAGAATTGCTAAGTGCAAACAGCCACACACAATTGGGGAAAAGTTGGTGAAGCCAGCAGTCATTGATATGGTACGTACTGTTATTGGAGATGATGCTGTGAAAAAAATTGAAACTGTTCCGTTGTCAAACAACACAATTAGCCGACGGATTCAAGAGATGTCAGAAGACATCAAAGAACAGGTAGTGGCTGCTATCAAGGAATGTGGAAAATTTAGCTTGCAGTTGGATGAGTCAACTGACATAAGTGATGACGCACAGCTCTTGACGTATGTGCGGTACCAAGGGAAGAATGACATGGAAGAGATTTTCCTGTTCTGTAGACCACTGGAGACAAGAACAACAGGTGAAGATCTTTTCAAGTTGGTTGACAGCTTCATCAAAGAACAAGGGCTAAGTTGTGAACAATGCTTCAGTGTGTGTTCGGATGGAGCACCTGCGATGTTGGGGGCACGTCAAGGCTTCACCACTAGGGTAAAGCAAGTGAGCCCTGCTGTGATAGTGACCCATTGTTTGCTCCACCGGGAAAACCTTGCCTCCAGGAAATCACTTGAACTTAACTCTGTGATGGAAGATGTGATTAAAATAGTGAATTTTATTAAATCATCTGCTCTGCATTCAAGGCTGTTCAGGCAGATGTGCTCAGATATCGGGTCGGAATATGAACACCTACTTTACTACTCTTCTGTCAGGTGGTTATCTCGAGGAAAAGTGCTCCAGAGAGTTTTTGAATTGCGTGCAGAGGTTGAAATATTCTTGATCGAGAAGAAACATGCACTGTCATCAAGGCTTTCAGAACCAAGGTGGTTACTTAAATTGGCATATCTGACAGATATATTTTCAGAGTTAAACTTGCTGAATATATCCATGCAAGGAAAAGATGAAACTCATATCTCTGTGTCAGAAAAGCTCAAAGCATTCAAGTCAAAGCTGAAGTTGTGGAAGGGAATGATTGAGAGGGGGAAGACTGCGTCCTTTCCACTCTTAAACCTTTTTCTGGAAGACGAAGAAGACGTCTCACTTCTGGACATATACAGTACCATTGTTGAGCACCTTGAAAAGCTAAGTGAGGAGTTTGAGAAGTATATTCCGGATGAAGAGTTGCATGACAAATACAAATGGGTGCGCAGACCCTTCGAGGTCGACGTCGAAGACCTTTCAGAGGAAGAATCTTCCATTCAAAAACTGCAAGAGGAGCTCATCGAGGTGCAACATGATGAAACTCTCCGCTTCAACTTTCAGCAACAATCACTAGGCGTGTTCTGGACTGCTGTGAAGAAGGAGAAGCCAGTCCTTGGAAGGGAGGCTGAGAAAGTGTTGTTGCCGTTCGCTACAACCTATTTGTGTGAATCAGGGTTTGCATCCCTAGCTGCCATCAAAACAAAAAGCAGAAATCGGTTGCAGCCTGAACATGATTTAAGAGTAGCACTTTCTACGATTGAGCCACAAATGGACAAACTTATCAGTAAATTGCAGCCCCAAGGCTCCCATTAAAATAAGTTTTCAGTTGATAAGAAACAGTTTTATCTTTAGTTTGCCTTTGTCACTTTGTGGAATGTAACACAAATTTTTCTGATGAATATGTTCATATTAAAGTTATTTAAATTTAATCATGTTCATGTTGTCTCTTTTTTTTCAGCCTTACAGCACCTCTTACAAGAAAATTATACTTGTTCTTTGCTTTTACAGCCTACAGTCAGTAATATAGTAACATGCAACACATACATTATAATTATTATATAGTTATATACACTGCATAAAACCAGTGGGGTCGCGGTTATGGCTGGAGGAGCATGATTGGGGTCACCTGCTAAAAAGGTTGGGACCCTATGGACCGTCACTACATCGATACAAAATCATCATACAATACCACACCGGCCTAAACTACAAAATGACAAACAATACACGAGCCCCCTAACAAGTGATGTATCTGTACCTTAAGCTGGACACCCGGGAACTGTAGCGAGGAGAAGCGAGACACAACCTTCCCCAACTAACGATCACAGGTAACTGGCTAGGTGGTTGTGGGTGGAGGGGGAGGGGAGGAGAGGGACGAGGCAGAGGAAGGTACCGCTAGTTATTATTATGTTTATTATTACAAGTAGTAGTAGTATTGGTAGCAGTAGTAGTAGTAGTAGTAGTAGTAGTAGTAGTTGTTGTTGTTGTTGTTGTTGTTTTAGTACCGTAGTGTTAGTAGCATTTATTGGAGGAGGACGGAAACAAGAATCCTACAATATGTTGAAAAGTGGAATAGGATAATAATGTGTGTGTGTCAACTCAACAGGCGTGACAATACTACTGGAGCGAGGCAGTAGTACATTCAACAGGTTGGTAGTGTTATATCTCTCTCTCTCTCTCTCTCTCTCTCTCTCTATCTATCTATCTATCTCTCTCTCTCTCTCTCTCTTAATAACTGTGAGTACTAAAAATAATTTGCGTAAGTAGATAATGAATAACAAACACTAGAGTTTATACATCCTCTTGTATTAAAGTGGATACCGAACCTATTGACTAAATATGAATATTAGCTGTATGACTCATTATGACTGGTCTTACTAACGTTTGCTATATTCGTTGCAAGGTTTATAATGTGTTTCTAATTAGATTGTTAACTCTTGGACATGTGACAATAATAATCTGAGTCTTGCCTCACCTTTGGTGTAGTTACCATAGCCCATAGAGAACACGGGAAGCCACCAGCTGGCCCCAGGGATTCAGCAAAGGCTTTAAAGACTATAACAGTTTAAAAGCCTGCCTCTACCTCAACCTGCTTCTATCCCTGTGTCAAGGAACCCTTGCCACCTGGGAACTCCAGCCAAATCATGGATACTACCGACGATGGACACCAGATAATTAACAATGCAGTTATTGGTGTTACAAACAATCGTGAAGCCAACATTCGGTAACTAAGGCCCTCAGGAGCCATAATCACAACTGCCAATGTCTAATATTGAACAGGCATACTCTCATTAACCCTTCTTTAGCGGCCTATGCGGTTTATTTATATGTACCGCCCAGCGGGGTGTTTTTAGCCAAAATAGGGCTGTTTACGTGATCATTTTCATGCCTAAATAAGACCCAGAACGTAAAACAAGTATCTATCCCTGAAAGGGCATAAACAGAGCTTTCGAATGACACCATAACGATCCTTGTATGATGGATAGTTTTCTTGCAATAACCGTGCAACGCGAGTGCAAAAAGCATGTAATTCGGTAGGTTCGCCGCGGTGGTCTGGAGCAGTCATACGCTCGCTAGTCTCCTGCCACCACTTGTCTCTCTCTCTCAGCAACATTACGTGCTGAAATTGCCACTCGACCTATGTCGAGCGCCGCCACATAGTCCAGCTTTATTAAAAACGACTTATGTGGTGAGCCGCTTTTTAAGGGTTAAGGATGGACTGCAATCTACTGTTAGAACTAGCTTTATCTACTACAAACACTGTCTCATTTACAATTGGCATTCCTCTTGTTTTACTTCAAAATGATAAACTGCAAGGTATATTTACAAATACAACTCTATCAGACTCCACAACTTCAGCTTCAAGCAGACCAGAATGCCCCCTAACATCACCACTGCCATGGGAGCACATCGTCCACCAGGTGCCTTCCAACTATCGTATGTTATTCAAGGGCAACATACATTGTAGCAGCATGACCACCATCACCCAAGACCTATGGTGGATGACAGAGCCTACTACTGACTAAGCTGATCATATAACTATTATTAGTCTAGATAAACTGCATACCTATGCAAGTGTTATTCTTTTCCAACCCAGTGACATATCTTATAATTTACTATTAATTTGCTACCATGACGCAGGAATACAAAACTGAACCAAAGGAGAAGGGCTACTATAAGCACTGAAGCAAGTTCGGATACAACCACAACACAGGGTACGAACATAAAATATCAAGGTACACTTCCTTGCAGAAAGGCACTCGTGTGCAGATGTAAGTAAAAAAGAGAAAATATGTCGAATGCAAATGTTATGAAATCATGTAAAAGAGAATGAACGAGGTATATACTGCATAAATAGATAGATAGTGTTACGACTGGGGTTCAAATATATCAGGGCTCTTATTCATTGGACTAGTAATGGCATAAATGTTACAACGGAAAGCAGTGCTAGCTCCAACCTCTGATGCATATTCCCAGTGAACAAAGAACACAAATACTCTACAGAGTTCTATATGCAATAATAGGCTATCAAACTCTCAATAAATGTGCGTCTACTCTAGGCTTAATGTTATGTGAAAACAGCCTATTACTACCTATAACCGAAGGTGCTTGGTTATGGTATGCAAAGTAAGGTGGTAAGAGAAGTTACAGCTTACATTACTTTAATCAATAAATGTCAGGCACTCCTGCATGAAAGAAAGTGCACTAAAGTCCTTCAACACTAACAAGGAATCTTCCTTAAATGTTAGATGCTATAAAGATGCTCATATCGGAAATGGAACCCAAAAAGGCAGGCAGCGGAACAATGCTCGTGCAGGCTATGCACACAAAAGGCAGAATATATAATGCCGTCGGAGCCAAGAATATCCTAAACACTACAACAATAATAATAATCGCCACGACAATGCAGTATTCCTATCAACAAAAAGAGCCTAAGTCGTTTGTGTCTCAATACATCAAACTAGGCTGCGAAATGCTTGTGTAATCATAAATGGGTATGCATAAAAAGAGTAATTAGGTTAATATACTTAATGTCTACTTTGACTGATAAAGTCTAGCTACAGTCAATGATATGAGATACTGGTGCGCATGGCATGCCGCATAGCCTAGTGCAAATCTCAAGTCTGTGCGTCAAATATTACGTTATAGGGAAGGGTAGCTCTCTTGAGAAATCTTAATACCGAAGTATTAAGCGTTCTCCTGGCGTACCTCAAAGACAAACAACGAGCTTAGAACAGTGCAGAATGGTATAGGCAAAAAGCCCTCATTCGTGCATGCTCCACTCTCAATGGCACACAGACTAGAATTTACTCAATCAACTCCAGTTCTCAGGTATGTCGTGCAGCTTTTTCCTAACGCCAGCACTCATAGGAAACAATACCTTATAATATCAGACCCCTAGTCTAGCATTATCTAATCCAGCAGAACACTAATATTTATAGGAAGCAGTACTAAACAATATGAATGCCAACCAATGCTTCGTGATCAACTTATCTTAACAACTAACATACATGGGTTATATCAGACCTTAACGCACAATACAACTGGCCAGCATGAAGCTGATTTTGCAGAGTTAACCAGAGGGGATATAGTCTTAATAAAAGGTGGTGAAAGATATGAAAAAAGAGAGAGGTAGGCAGAGGAAAAGATTCTCAGGTGCGGAGCAGGGGACAGGTAGCAAGGGACAAAGATGGATGCATTCTAGAAACCAGATCTCATCAATACTAGTTAATGATAAAACATATACTTTACAATTAAATATATAAAGCCTTGACATGGGTGAAAACAAAGAGCCTTTCTGGACTGCCCATGACACAAGCTTTCATATGAAATAAAGCACACTCTAATACATAAACTGTAGCCCCATCCACTGCCCTGGCGATCCTAGTGAGTCACTGTAGGACAAGCCATGCGGTTCTAACGGAGTGGTTAACGTCACAATAGACATGTAGATGGATAGATAGAAATTGCTAAGTATATCTCACAAAGACACATAAGCTACTAACTATTTACTCTCGTCCCGACTGTTTGATTTTCGCGTCCTGACTGAGAGTAAAGACACATTTATATAGAGAAAAAATAGTGTACGTGTTAAACCGTTTATACTAAGTGTTACACATATGTGTATATGCTTACAAGCGATTTGAGTGCATACACAAATGTGTGTGGGTTTGTGTGTGTGTGTGTGTGTGTAAAGAAAGTGTACAGTATAGGTGTGTACAGTATTCACAGATTGTGTCATATACTCATAACTTCAAGTTAGTATTCCACTATTGGTTTAATCAAGTAATACTTATGAACCACACTATACAAACTTTGAACATAAAGGCTTTGTTTAAGTGTATACCCCCCTCCCTTGCGGCGAATGCGAGGCACCCGCCTTTCAACACAGTCCCACTCCTATTCTGACCAGCTCTCCACCCAAGAATTGGCAAATGTTTCAAGTCTTTCTTCTACTCAAGAAATGAACACTGAAACTCTCTCCCTCCCTCAATCTTTCCTTCATCCTATGGCCTAAACTGCTTTAAACTTCGTCTGTCTAGGCTTTTTGACCCCAACGTCCCTTGCATGTGGCTCTGTCACTCCTTTGGTTTTGGGAGACAATCGTTACAGGCAACCTACCTTTGTCTCGTTCATACACATAGAACAAAATAAAGTGGATGGGACTTGTTAACCCGTGGAGCCCCGGCTAGTTTTGTATTGTTTGTTCACCAGAACCCGGCCGGTTTTCAAAAAATGGTTTTATTCCAGAAACAATAGCGAATGGGTTAGGAATGAAGGAAAAACCACGAAAAACCGCTCAAAAAGCTTAAAGAATGGTCCTACAGAGTCCACGAAAACGTATTTTACAAGAGTAAAAAATTGAAGGCAATTACCCCCAAAAAACAGGTTATTGCGCGCTCACGCGCACGCACGTGGACTTTGAGAGTTTTCAACCATCGGCACGGTTGCGTGGGATACGTGCACAGTTCCCATACAAATCTGAGCCCTCTCGAGTGGCTACACCTGAGGTTACGGTCGGAGCAATTAGGGTGACTCGTCAGACGCGTCGCTGGGGCTGTGCGTTACATACATCGCCGATGCGCCAGACACGTCGCTGGTGCTGGACGGGTTAAGGGGTGGATGAGACTCAGCCTAGGTCGGCAACCCATTTAGGGTAGACAACTTTATAAAAATACGGGTATGGAGGACTTGTCAGCTTTGGTTGGCAACCTGTCTGGGGGAATAAACCTTATGCAAAATACCGAAGGGCGGCACGCTCATTGGTACCACTTACAGGTGGAAAACCCTACAATATATAACAGATAGATACTTATAGAAAGAGTTGAAATTATGGAAGAAGGACACACCTTTTGTCTTGACTGTGCGTAATGTAGACACAAGTAAATGACGTTTGTGATATTTACAATGTGTATGTGTAATATGATAGAGCAAAAAATTCTGAAGCCGCCTCGCCTCTGCGCTTCACAGTCTCACCCCCACAGACTCGGACCCTCACTCTCAGAACGCCACCTATTGAGCAATTAACTCACTAGGCATTGCCCCCCTGTAGCATAGTTTTGAATATGGGAATATTCATACAATGCTATTTAATCAGGGAACAATGAGGGTATTTTTTTGGCATTTCGGTGTGCTGTTGTAATGCACTGATACCTAGGTACAGCACAAATTCCATCCCAATAATATCTTCCCATTGACATATTGGGATTCGAACCCGGGTCCATTGGATTACCAGTCCAGTGGCAAGACCACTCTGCCATTACCTCTGTTAACTACCTCTCTCTCTCTCTCTCTATCTCTCTCTCTCTCTCTCAGTGCACTAATGACCTTTACCATTTCACTGCCAGGTGAAGTCTTTATTTCAATGTATCTATTCATCTCTCTCTCTCTCTCTCTCTCTCTCTCTCTCTCTCTCTCTCTCTCTCTCTCTCTCTCTCTCTCTCTCTCTCTCTCACACATATTTTGTGTGTATTAGATTTTAAACACTTCCAATAAAAAGACGTGTTTTATTATTTATTTTGTGACCTATTTTGGCCTAGACGTTTTATGCAGTATGGGAAGAATCTCTGGAAGTAAACAGTCATCTTTAGCTGCATAAAATCGTCTAATGATAGCCAGAAAACAGTAAAAATATATATATTCTCCCCCAACCTTTATAAATTTGAAAGACAAAATGTATATGGAATTCGACTGTGAAAAATGAGGAGAGTGAAGTATGTATATAACACTATGAGAGAGAGAGAGAGAGACAGAGAGAGAGATTAGCCTTTATTTCACCTTTGATAATTTCAAATACACCAAAGGGAATGATTGCAAGAGCATCGGATAGTCCTTGTTTGACATGGCCTCCCCCCCCCCTCTCTCGCTCTCTCTCTCTCTCTCTCTCCAATAACCCCGTTAGTGTGCCACATGTGTATGACCCTGATCTCATACATACAGACCACCTTGCAAACCCCCCCCCCCCCACACACACAGTACATACACATGCATACATAAACATTTATATCATATGCACAACGATTTTTCACACACGTACTCACACACATTAAGGGGAGGTATCTAGTTTGTTCCCTAGACCTCCATCAAACTTAAAATTACACCCCCTTGAGTCCCTTTCAAGATAAATTTGTAAATTTTTCGGTAGAAAAATGTCCAGGCCGAAGGCCGGTTCCTCTTAAATTACAAGCTAGCTATCGCTCGCCAGGATAAAATAGACACCTGAATGGCACGAAAGGTCTTAATATGGGGTGAAAGTTCTTAAAATCGCTAAACTAATGGGGCAAACGTTTTATAATATTAAAAGCAATGGGGCTAAACATGAGGGAGAAAGGGGTCAAGAAAAAAATCCCTCAAGTGGAAATCCCCCCTTAATGCAACACAAATTATGTTTCAGTGTAAGCAGAATACCACCGAAAACTAGTGATTTGTTTAAGAGGACTGAAATAACTCGATAAACTGTCCCATTGGAAGCTAAAAGTTTGAGTAGGAAGAGGAAGAGGAAGAAGGAAGGGAGGAAGGAGGGAGAGAGGAAGGAGGGAGCGAGGAAGGCAGGTGTTAGAGGAGAGGAGGGAAGAAGGGTGTGCCTGAGAGAGAGAGAGAGAGAGAGAGAGAGAGAGAGAGAGAGAGAGAGAGAGAGAGAGAGAGAGAGAGAGAGAGAGAGAGAGAGAGAGAGAGAGAGAGAGAGAGTAAAAACCGGTGATAAGTTTGTGACCCGATAACAAGAGAAAGAATAAGGAAGTGGAGAAGGAAGGAAGGATGGAGGGGAGAAAGAGAGAGACAACATACGAGAACATTCATTAATGGATGTAGGAAGTATGTACAGTTTTCCACATGTGCCTTGGGTAGTTAGTGAGTATTGTCAGTATACTATACAATGCTCTAAATATTCCCTTATATTTACTCTCATATATCAGGCAGCAGTATTGCCAACATAATACCATAATAGTAACGGTCAGCAGCCTACCTAACCATTACCATTATTAATTGTGTATTATATTATTACCGTAATTTACAGGTTTAATACAGGTAAAAATTGAGGTCGGTCTATATGATCTGTGCCCCATGAATATGCTTTCCTTTCACGTAACCATTAGGCTACCATAGCACAGTTGGGAATATGTACATGATTAGATAAATATCCAGTATTCGAGAATGGATAATAAGTTGTAGGCTTGTGCATAAACTATTAACTGTCTTGATTGTGTAATAATTAGAGTGTTTAAAATTCTCGGTGTGGTAACCCAGGTTCGAATACCGGTTGATCACATGCTTTCTGAGATGACGGGGTTCGGCCAACAAAAGCCAAAACCAGTCAAGCACCTGCTCCCGTCTACAGCTAGCAACGCAATCATCTCATGCTGCATTGCTAGCATAAAAAGTAAATCACATCTACCATACTCTCCCACCCCCAGACTCCGCTTGAACAATGCCCTGTGACTAATGCGATAGAAAACGCGCCTCTCAGCCTCAACCAAGACCTACCCAACCCCCAACCAGACCTAGACTATAGTGAAGCACTATTTATGCAAACTCACCACCAGCCCCCTCAATATCTTCACTTCCATTTTGATCACCATGAGCACAGTAACTTCAGCCAAGCGAGCAAACGAACCGAATATCCCTATTCTCCTTCCCCACAAATCAACTCCATACAACCTACCAATTCTCTGCATATAACCGAAACAGAAATTCTGTTTTCATCACCCCAACAAGCCATCTCCAAGCCCAAATCAAATACAAACAGATGTAGAATGTCCACCCCGTCACAGAGATATCCTTTGCATATTTTTAGTGCATTCCCTAACCTCAAAATAAATTAAACAAAAACATAACTCCATGCCCCTACTACCCCGATAAACCAGCTCCTTAACTCTAACCCTAACCGAAATAGGAATAGGACTTGCTCGTGCCCAGGGTAAAGTTAGGCAAAACTAAGGTTATTCTAGGCGAGTACCTCTTCTTAGAAAGAACGTGCTTAACTAGAACACTTAGTTCGGATTGAGACTTCCGTATGGATTAGCCTATATTCCATTAAACAGTTATAAACCAGTGCAAACCAGTGTGTACCAGTGTAACTAGTGACCCCGAAGAAAAAAAGTAGGAGAGAGAGCGGAACTTGTCTGTAGTGTGTGAAGTCGCATTCTCCATTCTCTATCAGGATACCGTTTATTGTTTTGAGACTTAACATCTCTGTGTATACTTATTTGTGGTTCTAGTAGTGACATTGTATTTATTCACATGTACTATTTGTAACCTACATTTATGTATTCCTAGACCAGTATTATTCTAGCGAATACTTATATTTATATTCCATTATTTTCCATATATGAGCCTCGACCATGTTTACATTTATCTGATCTATGAATTGTACCCTAGCTGTTAACCTTGTGAACCTTGATTGTGTATTCTGTGTCCATTGATTATTATTGTAGTGTAAATTATAATATTGAAGTTCGTTATGTCCCAGTGAGAGAGTTGTGATTCTCGTTATATCCTTAGGTGGATAACGGAATTACCGTTGAATTATAACGGCGCATAACACTTTCATTAATTTCATTGGAGGTCTTTGGTGTCGGGTGAAATGAATGCAAGTAGATTATTAACCCACTGAACCCCAGCTAGGTAATTATAAATGTACCACCCAGGACCGGCAGGTTGTGAAAACAATTTTTTTTCTCCAGAAAACACCAGGAATGGGCTAAAATTAAGGAAAACCCACAAAAATACGATCCCCTAGGTCATTAAGGGGTCCTACGGTGCGCCCGAAAGTTGGAATTAACATGGGGAAATAGTTAGGCAAAAACAGGCAAATACAGGTTTTTGCGCACTCACATGCACGTGGTTAGACTTTGAGAGTGTTCAACCATTGGCATTATTGCGTGGGATACATACACAGTTCCCATACAATCTGAGCCCTCTAGGTGCCATAGGACCGGAGTAATTAACCGTGACGCACCCTATGTGATGCTGGGGTTTAGCGTTACAAACATTTTCGACGCAAACAGTGCGTCGCTGGGGCTCAGTGGGTTAAATGTTTTCCAAAGTCAGAATTTGCGGACTTGTATTGTTAATTTCACAGGTATATTATAGAGAGTACAGTTGCCCACATAAGTTATGGTCTTCGTTTTATGAATGACAGTACATGAGTATGAATTAATTGCGAGTGTGATTTCTATTAATTATCAATTAACTAATCAGATGAGTTAACCACTGCATATGAAACTACATTCGTAATTCAATCATGCACAATATATTTCCATGTATAAGATCACAGACATGAGTTCATGTGGCAAACTGTACATTTTAAGAATGAGTATAAATATAGTGTATTCATTATGACCAGTCTAAACATCCCAATATACAATCTATTAACAACAATAAAATTAACAAATAGATCCGAATGTGAGAAAGAGTCATCCAATAAAATGGTGTGGAAATATATAGCCCATTAGCTCCAGCCCTCTTCGAGTTACTGTACAAGAGGTTAAATGTCACTATTTCCCTCCTCGTATTAATGAATAGATGATATTGTGGTATATCTTGGAATACCAAATACTAAAATTTATCACATTCTGTCATACTAAATTAATATTCCCTAGATATTTGGAGAGAATACACACAGATGTAAATGATATAGAGGAACAGTTACTACAAAATAACTGTAATGTTTTAAGTTTCAATGATGATGTTCTTGATACATATCTTAAATTATTAGTATTAATGTATGCTGATAATACAGTAATATTAGTGATAGTGAAGATGGGATGAAAAGTACCTTGTTAGCATTAGAAGCTTATTGTAACAACTGGAAATTGAAAGTAAACTGTAGCAAAACAAAAATCGTTATATTTAGTAGAGGTAGGGTAAAAACTGGGAGGTATAACTTTAAATTTGGGACAACAGTCATTGAAGTGACAGGTGAATATAAATATTTGGGTCTAACTTTCATTTACAATGGCAGATTCCGCCAAGGAGAATTATAATTAAAACAGCAAGCTACAAGGGCCATGTATTCATTGATCAGTAAATGCAGACAATTTAATTTACCAGTTGATATACAGCTTGAATTGTTTAAAACAATGGTTAGACCAGTTATGTTGCATGCTGCTGAGGTATGGGGACATTATGTTATTAGAGAATTAGAACAGCTTCATTTGAAGTTCTTAAAGCATACGTCATGATATGTGCATAGGTATACAAATAATGGCATGGTGTATGATGAATTTGGTGAATATCCTATAGACATAAATATTAAGTGTTCAATGATGGGTTACTGAGCGAGATTAATTACTGGTAAAACAAGTAAGCTAAGTTATGTAATGTACAAGTGTTTGTTACATTTGGATCAGGTTGGTGTTTATACTTCACCTTGGTTGAATTGTGTTAACAGTAGTTGTACTGACTGTGGGATGTCTGGCGTCTGGTTGTCACAAAATGTAATAACCCCAGCCTGGTTCAGATTGGCAATAGAACAACAGCTTAAAGATCAATGGATAACAAAATGGAATAATAATTTGTTAATTAAGGCCATTTGTAGTAGCTATAGAACTTATAAATTTGTTTCTGTATGGATGTTTATCTTGTGAAATTGGATAAGGGAGATAGACTAGCTATGAGTAAACTGAAAGCAAGTAATAATAAATTACCAGTTATTACTGATAGACACAGAAATATTGAGAGAGTAGTCAGGGTATGTACCAAATGTAATGAGAATGTGGTGGGGACGAATATAATTTCGTATTTATTAATTTTGTCAAAATGAGGATATTGTACAGTTAAGGAATAGCTATATTTCTCATTACTGGTACTACAAACATAAACCAACACAGTATAAATATATACCGTTAATTAATAATACTAACTTAAAATGTATGAAGAATTTGTAACTTTTTGTCAAAAGAACGTTTATTATGTATCGATAGATCAAGTCTTAGGACATTTAATATGGTTTGTCTAAGATGTACCAGTGTATTTATGTGTACGCTAATTTAGTTAGCAAAGTCATACTGTACATGTGTAATATGTAAGGGGCTGTGCTCCATACTTTTTGTAAAAGTCTGAGCAAATAAACTTAATTCAATTCAATTCATTTCATACACACAAATCATATTTCAGTGTAAGCAGATCATCACTGAAAAGTGGTGATCTGTTTAAGAGGATTACAACAATTACTCGATAAACTGTCCCATTGGAAGCGAAAAAGTTTTAGGTGGAAGAGGAAGAGGAAGCCAGGAGGAATGGGGGAAGGAGGGGAAGGAGGAAGAAGAGGAAGGGCAAGGACGGCGGAGGAAGTGGAAGATGAAGGAAGGAGGAAAGGGAGGAAGAGGGGAAGGAGACAGGGTGTGCCTTATGGTTATTATTTTGGAGGTGAAGGATTGGGGGTTCCAAGAATTGTTGGGGAAACCTATAGTGCATGGAATCTGTTCAGGTACCAAAGGGACTACTCGCCAGTTGGAGGATATAAGGAAGTTGAAGCTGTAAACATATATATTAACCAAAATTACAGTGATTATGTAGGTTGCTGATAGCTAGAAATGAGGTTGAAATTGATTTGATGTGTTTATATATGCACTAAAACCTTATCATACCTGGTAATTCAAATAAATATCGATATCTACAGTTCCGACTTCCTTATAGACAGAAATTCACTAGTGGTCAATTAATGATCTCCCCAAATTCCGTCAGACTCATGTATTTGTAACTGACCTTATGCAAACAGACAGACACACACATGGTTGAAAACAAAATCTTATAGTTCCACCGACAGAATGAATGGTAATTAACCATTTGAGGATTATGACGGATATTGACAGTTTATGTTGGCTGTCATTACACGATTTTATACAACTTATGCCCCTTTCCCACATGTGCGACATCATACGATTTTCGTCGCCGAGGACGTAGTCTTGTCAATTCGCAAGGAATGTGTGCGACGTCTACGATTTTGACCGTTAAAATCCGTTGACAAGTTTACACCCGGCGACGACGTCGCCGATGAGTAAGACTTAATCGGCGACATTATGCGATACCATCGGCAAATTGAGCGATGGTTCGCCGATAACCGTCACATTTGAATAAAATATTGCGAAATAATGCGAAGGATGAAAGATTCCTCGGCGTATGTTCTGCGACGTCTTCGGCGAATTAAGCGATGGTTCGGCGAATACCTCGGCGAGATTATCCGAAAACTTTTTGCATATATTTCATGGCAAAAACATAAGAACATCAGAAAACGGGAGTCTGCAGAAAGCCGATCGGCCCACACAAGGCAGATCCCTGTCACACCCAACCCCAATTACAAGGCCTAATTATAAACCCAAACCACTAATGCCTTGAGGACTGACCTCACCAAAACTGTCAGAGATCGACACAAGATTACGGGGTCTGCAGAACGCCGATTGGCCCACACCAAGCAGAACCCCCCTCATACCCAACCCAACTAGTCGAAAATGTACAAATTTATCTTAAAATTGCCAAACTAATGGGCCGAACGTCATAAAATATGAAAACTAATGGGGTTAACCATGAGGAAGAAAGGGGACCAGAAAAACGACCCATCTCCCCAATTCGGAGATTGGCAATGTCCGGCTTCGCATTAGACATTTTTCTATCAAATAATGTACAAATTTAGCTTGCTCTCAAAACAACAAATATATACGTTGGCTCGCTACCGCTCACCAGGAAAATATTGAAACCTGGATGGGGGTAAACGTCTTAAAACAGTAGGCTGAACGGGGCCGAACGGATACAAGGCAAAGAGAGAGGGAGAGAAATAGAAAAAAAAAAAAACGAGGAGAGAGGGAGAGGAGATAAAACAAAAAACAGCGAGGTGGGCTCAATGTTTGCGTTAAGGCTTAAACATTGAGCCCACCTCGCCTTTTTTAGTTGTCTCCATTAGATGGTGGGGGGGGGGAGGTAGAAGCGTAATTGACTCGTGTTACAAATATGAAGCCGATTGGTGAGGTAGTTTCGCCACCACGGATTTTCCTTTTTTTCCTTTTCTTCGTACGGATACGCTGGATGTGGGTGGTGGGAGGCGGTTGGGGGTGTGGTGGGAGGAAGGCAGAAGGGTAAGTGACTTGTCACACAAATATGGAACCGATTGGTTCAGTCGTTTCGCCGCCACAGATTTTGTTTTGTTTTCCTTGTGAGGCGACCGATAGTCAGCGAGTGGGTGGGGGGAGGGCGTCGTGTTGGTGGTGGCAAAAAGCCAGAAGGGTAAGGTATACATGTGGTAGAAATATGAAAGCCATAGGTGAAGTCGTTTCGCTGCTACGATTTTTTTTCGGCGAGTCCGTATATATATGGACCTGGCACTGGGCGTGACAAGACCCTAGTCCGTATATATACGGACCTGGCACTCAGGGGGATATAATGCTGGTTCGCTATCGCTTGCCAGGAAGATATCGATACTTGGATGGGGATAAACGTCTTAAACCAGTTGGCTGAATGGATACAAACCAGAGAAAGAGAGAAAAGGAGAGCAAGAGAAAAACAAAAACAGGTGAACCCCCCACGAGAGGTGCATAGAAAAAAGGGTTGACAGGTTCACTATAGGCCTAATCGTTTTTTTTTACCCACCTCGCCGAAGGTGCTCTTTGGCCTCGGCAGGTGTGTCTTGAGCATTCCGCGACGTCGCAAGGCCCTTCGCATGCCTTCTGCTGCCTCGTGCAGAGTGTACCCCTGGCGGGTACAGCCTCGGCGAGTATTAATCCGCACGGCGGCGATTAATCGACGAGGAAATCACCGGTGATTATTGGGCATCGGCGATGTTCTTGGAACATCTGGAATCATCGGCGGGCCAGCGTGTGCGACGTTTTGGAACATTTTGACGGGTTTTTTCGTGCGACACCCTCGCCGACGTCGTCGATGATCCCCGAGGGTCTCGCGGAACATTCTGCAATGATCGACGATGCTTGCGAGGGCAACGAACCCTCGTGAGTCCTCGTCCCAAATTTTAAACAAACCGAACATTTGCGACGACCCGCGAGGGTCCACGCGAGGCCGGGCGATGCATGATGCATGCGATTATGATGCGAGGGTATACGTTTATTGTCCGACATGTCACGAATATGGGTGTCGCCGGTGAAAATCGTAAGAAATCGCACATGTGGGAAAGGGGCATTAGGAAGGACCTGTGGGAATTGAAAGGGTGAAAACTAAATCAACTAACCCTGACATCCACATATCCTTTCTACTCTGAAGAAAATCCTCTAATATCAGCCAGAATATACCGTCAACACAAGTGATCCTGAAATGTTAACCTGTTTACGTCCATAGTTTACTGTTTAACGGGAGAGAATTGTTTACTGATAACCGGATGTTGCAAATTAATGAAATGTTGGTGTATTGAGAGAGAGAGAGAGCCTTCGTCGGCAACCCATCTAAGGGGAGAGAGGCGGCTTTATAGTGACTAGCTGAATCTCACTTTAATTTTGAACCTGCTCTCTAGCTCTCTCTCTCTCTCTAAATTCTCCCCCCTTTCCCCTCCTGTCAGACTGATTGTATGCCTGTATGTTAATATGACTGCCTGCCTGGCTGCTATATTCCCAGCACTGTCTGTCTGCATGTATTTACGCACTCATCATTATTCATATAAGTCTATTTGTATCGCAACTAATTATACATACATATATACATACAATTATATTATACAGTATGTGGAATAATACAACTTTTGTAGTAGATTGTTCAATCAAATAGATTGTTTAAATTTACGTTCTTAAGGCAATATTGTCACTACTTACCTGATGATTCACACTGTATCCAAATGTAATTGAAAATGTAAAACACACTTACCTTACTTTAGCAACTAATTCTATGACATCTTTCAAAATAATTTACAGCATCAAAATGTAATGAAAAATAATATTATGTTCTACAGTTGTTCCTGGGTACGTAATTTCTCCATGTTGTTTACATACAATAATATTGATCTACCACTAGTGGTTTGTTAAAGCAGCCTTAATTTACAGTTTTCCAATGTTACAAACTTACAATGTATGTACAATAATGTTATAGTTAACTTACATCATTGTATTGTTCTGACGGAGGTTCAAACCTTGACACTCAGGATACCTACACCAGGTGAGTCAGGTGATCCACCAACTACACCACCGAACCATAAATACCAGAACACCAATACTCACTGACTTATATATCTGTCACTATCATAGATTTATCGCAATGACAATAAAGGTGACCTAATAATAGATTGTATATAGTTACCTTAACCCATAACTTGACAAGTATATTAAAGGTGACCTAATATAGATTATAAAGTTACCTTAATTCCTTCTGTACCGGCGAGGATTTTTTATTTGATTTCAGCTACATCTAGACGATTTTGTGAAGCTTAGGAAAGATATATGGTAGCTAAAAGGAAGAATTGAGATAGCCTGTAACCTATTAATGGGTAGACGTCCCTCCTAACCTGAACAAAATCGTCTAATAGTTGCCAGAATATAATGAAAAGTACATCACCGGCACTTATGTTAGTGAAATGCGTAATTTGTCTTATTATACCTATCATTATTTATATAATTGTATTTGCATTGCAATATTAATAATACCAGTAGCTTCTAATACCTATTATGTTTTAATGGGCTATTATACAAAGCGT
Organism: Paralithodes platypus; assembly: GCA_032716605.1. NCBI lineage: Eukaryota > Metazoa > Arthropoda > Malacostraca > Decapoda > Lithodidae > Paralithodes > Paralithodes platypus. The sequence continues at coordinate 58,557,389 of CM064512.1, read as the reverse complement.
TGTATATAATGGTTGTAAATGGAATGTTCATATAATCCAAAATATCCATAAAACGATACACGTTATAGAAAGACAGCGTTGACATTTCCTGCCAGGTGGGTAACCGAACTATATATGTGCCACCCTGTATATATATATATATATATATATATATATATATATATATCTTCATTCATCCAATAATGTCAAATAATTATCAACCTACAAGTATTATATCTGACTCACTGATTATCTCACCTTTTCTCTCTCTCTTCCTTAGTATGTTTGTATTAATAGATATAAGTGTGATAGAGCGCGTGTACTGTAGTAATAGTTATAAGTGTGATAGAGTGCGTGTACTGTATTAATAGTTATAAGTGTGATAGAGCGCGTGTACTGTAATAATAGTTATAAGTGTGATAGAGCGCGTGTACTGTAGTAATAGTTATAAGTGTGATAGAGCGCATGTACTGTAATAATAGTTATAAGTGTGATAGAGCGCGTGTACTGTATTAATAGTTATAAGTGTGATAGAGTGCGTGTACTGTAATAATAGTTATAAGTGTGATAGAGCGTGTGTACTGTATTAATAGTTATAAGTCTGATAGAGCGCGTGTACTGTATTAATAGTTATAAGTGTGATAGAGCGCGTGTACTGTAATAATAGCTATAAGTATGATAGAGCGCATGTACTGTAGTAATAGTTATAAGTGTGATATAGCGCGTGTACTGTATTAATAGTTATAAGTGTGATAGAGCGCGTGTACTGTATTAATAGTTATAAGTGTGATAGAGCGCGTGTACTGTAATAATAGCTATAAGTATGATAGAGCGCATGTACTGTAGTAATAGTTATAAGTGTGATATAGCGCGTGTACTGTATTAATAGTTATAAGTGTGATAGAGCGCGTGTACTGTATTAATAGTTATAAGTGTGATAGAGCGCGTGTAGGCTACTTAGGTAACGTAATGCATATTACATTGTATATATTAAACCATGTACAAGGAACCTATCAACATTTATTATATTTACACCAATATCTAGTTTACCAACATGATCAATAATATCAACACTATCCCAAACTCCACACTAAAACATTATGGGTATGAAAAGGGCAAGTGTCCATAATAGCCCGATCTCTGTTACTATAGGGGCTTTAGGCTCAGATTTATAGTGTGCATTTTATTGAAACGTTTTTCGATTGAATGATACTATTAGTTTGAACGATATTGTTCCTTTGCCGATATATATGGAAGTATTTGCTATTGCTATAACCTGACCTTGTAATTGTAGACTGTTGGGTATGTTGGTGTGGAGTTGTGGGTAATATTATTAATATTATTATCAATATCTTATACACACACGCACACACAATATATAATATATATATAGTTCAGTCAGTGACAGGAGAAGGTTGTGTTAAATCTGAGCTCCTGCCCGGACAACTTACCAGTGACCTTTAGTGACCATTACACCTACCTGTGTTTGGGGGCAGTGCACTCGTGTTATATAAAAGTGTTATAGCTCAGTTTTTAGATGTTAGTTTACTTGTTTTTGTTTTTCTGTACTTAGTTTCTTGCTCCTCGCTAAGCTTATTGGGATCATGGCAGGTATGGAGTGCGAGTCTCTAACTGATCTGCATCATCTTATTCTCCAGGTAAGAGAGGAGATGGTTGTGGTGAAGGAAGAGGTCTTGGCTCTAAGGGAGGTTAATGTTAAACTTCAGAGGGAAGTGGATTTGATTAAAGACGAAAATCTAGCTTTCAAGCTTAGCCAAGAGGAAATAAAGTCAAGTAAGGGGAAAAGGGAGGAAGTTGATGAAAAATTGTATTCATGGCAGGTTTTTAAAAATACGGGTGGGAAAGTCACACTCAAGAAGCAGGATAGTAGAATAGGTATGAGTGTGACAAATACATTCTCTCCTTTGCGAGACGAATGTGAGGGAAAAGATAGTCAGGATAAGGGAGGGATAACCGAAGTGCCTGCCGCCGACTCAGCTCCAACCTCTGACGCTGTGCTACCTACCACCACCACTACCCCCACCACCACCACCACCAAGGGAGCTTCTGCCACCACCGGGGGTTCTCCAACTGCAGCTGCTGGATCCTCCCGAGGGAAAGGTAAGTCTGTGTCCCGAGAAGGTAAGTCTGTGTCGATTGTGGGCGACTCCATGGTAAGACATTTAGTTAGGGCTACCCGCACTAAACTTAGGAAGGTTGTGTGTCTGCCTGGCCATGGAGTTGGGAGGGTTTTAGAGAAGATGGACCACATCTTGGAAGATAGTGGAGATAACCCCATTATCTGTCTCAGTGCCGGGAGTAACGATGTTGGTAAGGGTAGAAGTGAGGAACTGCTGCAGCAGTATCGGGATGTGTTAGATAAAGTTAGGATGAAGGGAGGGATCCCTGTAGTACATTGTATCCTACCCAGAAGAGGAGTTCCCAAGGAATGGACATCCAGGGCGATTGGTGTCAATTGCCGTTTGGAGAAATATTGCAAAGAAAAAGCAATACCATTCATTGATAACTGGGATAGTTTCTATGGGAGAGATGGGATGTACGCAAGGGATGGGGTTCATCTTTCACGGTTAGGGGTTTCTACATTAGCTAGTTCTTTAGATAGGGTGGTTGTGGGGTTTTGAACAGAAATATTGAGAGTGTAAATGAGAGGTTAAATGGAATTTGTTTAGCGTCAGGCGAAAGCGATAAGGATATTCAGTCTCATGCTAAAAATGATAACTATAATGCAAATGATAGTAGTGATGGTGCAACGGAAGATGGAAATGTCGCTAAAAACAAAGGTAAATTAGGTATAAAGAAAAGAAGTAAATTGAGAGTATATTACACAAACTGTAGGAGTCTATGTAACAAAATGAACGAACTTAGAGCCCTTGTTAGCAAAGAAAATATAGACATAATAGCGCTAACTGAAACGTGGATTAATACAGAAACCAGGCATTTTTTAGCAGAATTTGATATACCAGGATATAGTTTGTTTAAATATGACCGAACAAGTAAGAGGGGTGGCGGTATAGCAGTGTTTGTCAGGAGTACATTAAAAAGCTGTATTAAATCAGGTATTAGACTAAATAACGATAATGAAAGTGTTTTGGGTAGAGGTTAACGAAGGTAGTGAGACCATAATTATTGGAGTTATGTATAGACCGCCAAATATGAGTAGAAATGACGGAACGTCATTATGGGAGGATATTAAAATGGCATCAAGGTTTAGCAATGTGTGCATTATGGGGGATTTTAATTTTCCGAATATAGATTGGCAGCATCAAATAGGAGACTCTGATTCTGAGGAGTTTATAGAGGTAGTACAAGATAGTTTTTTATTTCAATTCATAGATACGCCGACTAGAGGTAATAATATTCTCGATTTAGTTTTCAGTAACAATGAACATATGGTAAATAATGTAGAGATAGGGGACCACCTAGGAAATAGTGACCACAATTCTGTGTATTTTAATATACAATGGAAAGGTAATACCAGAGAGAATACAACATTAATACCTGACTTTAGAAAAGCCAATTATGGTTGGTTAAGAAGAGCCCTATTAGCGGACCCTATGGTCAAAAAATTAAGTCGATCCAGGTGTCCAAATGAGTGTACCCCGTCTCAGGCACCTGTCATCTTAAGTCAGGAAGAGACGTCAACCTTGGTAGATACATACGATAATTTTATCAAGTCAGTATTCAATGCACAAAATAAATACATCCCCAAAAGAAAATTTAGATCAACACAGAACCAACCCAAATGGATGAATAATAGACTATTAGATCTTCTAGGACAAACGAGAGGAATATATAGAAAAATTAGAAAAGGCGAAATTCACCTACTTGCTTACTATCAGAATCTATCAAGACAGGTAAAAAAGGATATTAGGAAAGAAAAAAGAAATTATGAAATTAAGGTTGCCAATGACTCAAAAAATAATCCTAAAGCTTTTTACCAACTATATAAATCCAAGGTTAGAGATGTAATTGGTCCCCTTAAAACTTCGATAGGAGAAATGACAGAAAATGATTTAGAAATGTGCAGTACATTAACCCGTGGAGCCCCGGCTAGTTTTGTAATGTTTGCGCACCAGAACCCGGCCGGTTTTAAAAAAATGGTTTTATTCCAGAAACAATAGCGAATGGGTTAGGAATGAAGGAAAAACCACGAAAAACCGCTCAAAAAGCTTAAAAAATGGTCCTACAGAGCCCCCGAAAACGGATTTTACAAGAGTAAAAAATTGAAGGCAATTATCCCAAAAAACAGGTTATTGCGCGCTCGCGCGCACGCACGTGGACTTTGAGAGTTTTCAACCATCGGCACGGTTGCGTGGGATACGTACACAGTTCCCATACAAATCTGAGCCCTCTTGAGTGGCTACACCTGAGGTTACGGTCGGCGCAATTAGGGTGACGCGCCAGGCGCGTCTCTGGGGCTGCGCGTTACATACATCGCCGACGCGTCAGGCGCGTCGCTGGGCCTGTACGGGTTAAATAGTCAATTTCTTTCCGTTTTCACTAATGAAAATTTGGCACAGTTTCCAGAAGTCCGTAAGGTATATAGCGATAGTATAGAAAATAGGTTAAGTACGGTTACTATAAGTAGAAATGATGTGCTTAAGGAAATTGACAGACTGAAACCTCATAAATCGCCTGGTCCTGATGAGGTATATGCTAGAGTATTAAAAGAATGTAGGGATGAGTTAAGTTACCCATTAACATTTTTATTTAACAAGTCATTGGAGACAGGTATAGTTCCAGAAGCTTGGAAGCTTGCAAACGTCGTTCCGATCTTCAAAAAAGGTGACAAATCAATAGCATCCAATTACCGTCCCATTAGTCTTACATCAATCATAGGAAAGATACTAGAGTCAATTATTGCTAGTAAAATTAGAAACCACTTAGATACATTTAATTTAATAAATTCTTCTCAGCATGGATTCACTCAGGGACGTTCTTGCCTTACTAATTTGCTTAGTTTTTTCTCAGAGGTATATGAAGCAGTAGATAATGACAAGTCATATGATATAATATATTTAGATTTCAGTAAAGCTTTCGACAGAGTCCCCCATGAGAGATTGATGAGAAAGGTTGAGGCGCATGGAATAGGTGGAGCGTTGTTGGGATGGATTAGGTCATGGCTAATTGGTAGGAAGCAGAGAGTCAGCATAAATGGTACGAAGTCAGAATGGGGAGCAGTCAAAAGTGGTGTCCCCCAGGGATCTGTATTAGGTCCTCTGTTGTTTGTTATATACATAAATGACCTTGATTTAGGTATAACTAGTAGGATAAGTAAATTTGCAGACGATACCAAAATGGGGAGAACAATTGATTCAGATAGAGATATAGAGTGCCTCCAAAGGGATCTAGATACCTTACACGAATGGTCAGTAAATTGGCAGATGAAGTTTAACATTGACAAATGCAAGGTATTAAAGATAGGGAAGATGCATACAAATGTTAAATATAAACTAGCTAATGTGGAATTAGAAAACTCGAATTGCGAGAAAGATCTAGGTGTGTTTGTTAGCAATGATTTGAAGCCTAGACAACAGTGTATAAGCGTTCGAAACAAGGCAAACAGGATTCTCGGGTTCATCTCAAGGAGTGTGAGTAACAGAACTGCTGATGTTATCTTAAAACTGTACTTGTCATTAGTGAGACCCCATATGGATTATGCTGTTCAATGTTGGTGTCCTTATTACAGAATGGACATAGATTCATTGGAGAGAGTACAACGTAGAATGACAAAAATGATCCATAATATTAGAAATCTTCCGTATAAAGAAAGGTTGAAGACATTAGGCTTACATTCGTTAGAGAGACGCAGAGTTAGAGGGGATATGATAGAGGTGTTCAAGGGGGTTAGTGGGATTAACAAAGGGGACATGACAAATGTACTAAAGCTCAGTGATAGCGAAAGAAGAACTCGTACCAATGGTTTCAAATTAGATAAATTTCGTTTCAGAAAAGATATAGGCAAATATTGGTTTGGTAACAGAGTTGTAGATGGGTGGAATGGACTACCAAGTGCTATAGTGGGATTAAAAACGATAGGGAGCTTTAAGATAAAATTGGATAAGCATATGGACGAGAAGGGTTGGGTGTGAAGGGGGATCAGCAGGGTTGGGCCAATCAGCGCTCTGCAGACCCCGTAATCCTGCGTTAATCTCTAACCGTTTTGGTAAGATGATCCTCAGGGTATTAGAGTGTTGAGCCTATAATTGGGCTTTGTAATTGGGGTTGTGTGGGACAGGGATCTGCCTTGCTTAGGCCAATCGGCTTTCTGCAGACTCCCATTTTCTTATGTTCTTATGTTCTTATATATATACCAGAATTGGAACATCATTGAAGACACAGGATAGAAAAAGGAATGGAGTAAATTATGATGATGATGATGAACAGAGAGGGGAGAAAAAAAGAATAAGATTAATGGTAACACACAAAGGAAAGGTGGAACGACAGTATACTATGATGATGCTGCAGGCCATGGTGAGAGAGAGAGAGAGAGAGAGAGAGAGAGAGAGAGAGAGAGAGAGAGAGAGAGAGAGAGAGAGAGAGAGAGAGAGAGAGAGAGAGAGAGAGAGAGAGAGAGAGAGAGATAAGCCAGTGGAAGGAGGAAGGGGACAGGGTTCAGATGAATCCACCTTTGACATGTGTGTGTGTGAATACTTGCAATATACGATTCGGTAGACACACACATGTCGTATACACACACATACAGTATACCAACACACTATTATACACACACATATGTAGTATATACACACATACAGTATACCAACACACTATTATACACACACATACAGTATACCAACACACTATAATACACACACATATGTAGTATACACACACATACAGTATACCAACACACTGTTATACACACACATACAGTATACCAACACACTATAATACACACACATATGTAGTATACACACACATACAGTATTCCAAAACACTATTATACACACACATATGTAGTATATACACACATACAGTATACCAACACACTATTATACACACACATATGTAGTATATACACACATACAGTATACCAACACACTATTATACACACACATATGTAGTATATACACACATACAGTATACCAACACACTATTATACACACACATATGTAGTATATACACACATACAGTATACCAACACACTATTATACACACACATATGTAGTATATACCCACATATAGTATACCAACACACTATTATACACACACATATGTAGTATATACACACATACAGTATACCAACACACTATTATACACACACATATGTAGTATATACACACATACAGTATACCAACACATCATCTCTCTTGCTCTAAGGGAGACGGTAACAGCCGACTATATCTCAGAAAATCTTTTCATCCTTAGAGGTGATTGAACCCGAGTCTGTTCGGTTGGTAGGCAGAGACGTTATCAACTGAGGTAGCCGAACACAAACTGTATCCTACACACACACACACACACACACACATGGTAACTTATGTACACACTTACGGTAATATCTGAACACATACTAGTGTGTTTACAAAGTCTACACACACATACATACATGGTATATTCACACAAATGACAGTCTACACATATATGAACTCATGGTGACCTACACACATATCTTCACACCCACTTGGTACAGACACGGCAGTCCACACATACTGTACATACCTACAAGGTCAAGGTCGCCTGCATACATACCTTCACACCCCCATAGTACACACACACACACACACACACACACACACACACACACACACACACACACATGAACAGTCTCCTACATTATTTATGTTCTCCCACATAATATTATGAATGGAAGTAATGTTATTGCTATTGCATCTATTAAAGGCGGTCACAGTCTATGCATATACACACAACGATCAACACAACCATTGTTATAATAGATTCCCCCGGAGTATGCATACAGAATAATTTCATAATACATAAACTAATTACCTCCATTCTTGTTACTATTAAACCTTGAAACAACAATCACTATCGTCATACCCTTAACCATATATTCCCATTATAGAAGTATTAAATCAGGACAATGTTATATAAAAAATGCGTTGCGTACGAGAGCATATACGGGACAATAAACATGAAGCTGTATGGCTTTGGTCAATTAATCACACTGGGAACTATGGATTATAACTCTAACTCTGTATATTTAAGGAGAGGTATTTGGTTCTTCTGGACCCCCATCTCCTTCATGTTTAACCCCATTAGTTTTGAAAATGCCCCATTAGTCTGGCGATTTTAAGACCTTGCACCCTATTTTGTTTGTCAATATTAAGAAGCTACTCACCAACATATCAAACTACAGTTATTCTCACAACACAATACCATACATCTGGCAGCATGGTGTCATCATTATATTCCCCAAACTCAACAAAGATCCCACACTACCCTCCTCACACTGCCCCATCACACTCCCTTGCACTCCTTCCAAAGTCTCAGAACACTTCGTACTACAACTGACCACATATGCTCTACCCCTAGTTCCAACGCAACATGGCTGCAGGCCACTACACTCCACAAACACTCTTCTTACAGACCTTACACAAAGAGCGTTTGATGGCATCTACTCAGCCAGACCACCACACTGATCATTATTTGTCACACTCGACATTAGTAAACCCTTCAATGACATTCCCCACCACAACCTAACAAACAAAATCTACAACACAAACATGCAATACAATACGAAAATGTGGCTGGCATCTACCTAGCAGGCAGATACGCACATGTATCATTTGCCGGTCAGTCAACTAACATCATAAACATCACAAACGGAGTCCCGCAAGGATCCATCCTGTCGCCCGCACTCATCAATCTATATATGCATGATATACACACACACCACAAACCCCAAATAGATATAGCTTCCTACGCCGATGACATAACACACACATGTACACACCAACACCCAGACAGAGCAACACATCTTTCTTAACCCTATTTCAAAAAAACAATATGACTGGTGCACTACAAACAGACTCAAATTAGCCCCAGCCAAATCCACTGCAACCCTCCTCCACAAGCTGGACAGCCAAATACAAAAAGACCCCGCAACTCACCATAAACAACAGCCCCCTAACACACACACATGCACCCAAAATCCTGGGAGTAACATATAATACTCTAATTACCTTCAAACAACATTACAAACATCAAAAATAAACTGACACCCAGACTTAACGCCCTCAGGTCACTTGCCCACACATAATTTGGACACAACAAAGAAGCTACCACCACAGTATACAAACAATACATAAGATCAGTGATGGAATATGCAAGCCCTGCCTGGGTTTCTAACCTAGCTGAAACACATCACACGACCTTGCACACCATTCAAAACAAAACCCTAAGAAATCATCACAGGCTGCACAGCTACTACAACTACAGATCCCTACATAAACAAAAGCAGCTTCCAGAAGTACATCCATACTCATATATCTCGCCGTTCCATCCAATCACTCAAAGACAATACGCAGCTGCAGGCACGACCTCCGGAAATTCATCCTTTTGAATCCTCCATTCCTCGCGATGACAGAGTCCACCTGGCCAGGCTGATATGTGGGCACCATCCAGCTCTTCTGAGCTATTAGAAGAGACTGGATAACTCTGTCGTTGACACCTGCCCAGGATGCAACACAGCACCCCTTACTATTAGACACATCATACTGTAGAAGACTGCATTCCACACAATCACTTACACCAACAACATAATCTACACTCCTTGGGATCCCTGTGGGAGAGCGCGATCGTGGCCATGGCCTTCCTTAGGGACTCGGGGCTGTTCGGCCAGGCAGCCTAGGGAACGATAACAACAACTGAAAAATGTATATATTTATTTTGAAGGAGGGTCTTGAGGTGTATTTTGAAGTGTAATACACGTCTAGGGAGCAAATTTAACACATAGGCTATAGAATAAAACAATAAAAACAAAATAATAAAACAATATATCGTCAAACCACATCAATTTGGTTCAACCCGATCAGTATCGGTGACGTTCTTTTCATTATATTCTGGCAACTATTAAGACGATTTTATTCAGTTTAGGAGGCAACAGACTATCCCAATTATCCTTTAGCTACCATATAATTATGCTCCCTAAGCTTCATGAAATCGTCTAAATGTAGCTAACATAAAAAATAACATGTGACAGGTACAGACAGGGTTAATACTGGAACGAATCAGAGACAGAACAAGGACATATCATCGTAAAATTGCATTGTTCTGGTTATTACTAGGTGTGACTGAAGATTACTTTCGTAGCTTTATTTACCTCTATTGTGTGTTCTTTTGTTCAATGAATAATTATAGTGTTCTGTTGCTGTTTATCATGTTATAAGTGGAAGATTTGCATTATCTTTCCCTAATCTAAGCTAGCGACCAAACCTAGTTAACCTAAGAAGTGCGCATGGGGGTAATTAGAAACGTCTGCCTGTGCTGACGTATTTGAGCTGTTTCCATCACTAAAATATTCATTTTACCATAAATAGCATTAATACTTATCCATATGCGCCTATTATGGGTTGATTATAAAGGTATTAACCTGAAACAACAATAAAACGAGTGAAAACAGCGTTTGGATGTTCAAAATCGGAGATACAGGCCGCGAGTTATATAATGTGTGGGTGAGGCAACCTGCTTTCCCGCCAATTTCCCCCAAGGCCACTGAGACACAGTCGATCGATACTCTCTCTCTCTCTCTTGCACTCGCTTGCTAACAGTGATGACAATGCCCTGCTTGCAACTCGCTAATGTTAGCAAGAAAATATACCTCAGAATAAGGGAATAACAGGGAAAATAGGTGATAACTGAAGGAGGGGAGGAAAGTGGGGAAGGAGGGGAGGTAGAGGAGTGATATTTTGCATGGCCCAGGGGCAAAAAAAAAAACAAAAAAAACATTGTTTTCGATGTTTAAAGTTGATTTTTTTTGTCTCTGACTCTTAAGAGTCTTGCCGCAGTCCGCCGGGGGAACTCTTAAGAGTCTTCCCGCGGTTCCCGGGTTAACTAACCTAGGCCTAAGTGGCTTGTTTTGTCATTACCACAGCCAGAATATAGCCGGTATACTAAAATGGATAAACAGGAAAGCAGTTAATGAAAAGACCAGACATATCTAACAGGTTGAAATATATATAATAACAATATTAGGTGTACGGCTCGGTAGTGTAGTGGAGAACGTCTCGGTCTCCCACCCCGGGTGACCCGAGTTCAATCCCACGCTCAGGCATGAAGTTTTGTTATGCATACAGTGGTAGCCAGTACCGACTCCCTTGAGCAAGGAAATGGGTAATAGTGTCTGGTAATACACTTATTTTTTGTTCAACCCCTCAACACGGTGAAGCCCGTGAGTTCTTGTTCCAGCCTTGGGAGTGAAACATGTGAAGCACTTAGAACTTGGTTGCCCACTCACGCCTTAAAGCAGCCCCATTTCTGGAGCTGCTTCACTATTGTGCTTCACTGTCTAGTCCCCAAGACTCGCACCCTCACTCTCAGAACCCCACCTATTGAGCAATTAACTCACTAGAGAGAGAGAGTTAGAGCGAAATGGCGCTATATAAGTAACCTGAACATTATTACCAGATGGGTTGACAAAGAAAACCAAATATATATAATGTACTCACAATTTTGCACAAGACAGGGAACACCATCTTACCTGTGTGGAGACAAACAACATTATTAGATAAGGCAATAATAGTTAAAGATTTAAAGAAGAAAACAATATTATTATCGAATACTAAATGGACAGGCATAAAGAACAAAGGTATAATTTACAATTTTAATGACGTAATAATATTATTCCCTGTTTAAATGTTATTATGAATAACCCTGTTAGTATACATTGTATTCTGGCTAACAGTGGACATTATTATTAAGGTTTGGAAGGCCCTCTAAGAATCAAAAGGAATAAAGTTTATCACAACTAAACTTCCGACTTAATTTTCTAAATTGAAACACATCGTCTACTGATAACCACAATGTAAAACATAAATAAGTCCTCGAAAAGAAACAAAATCAACCACACTCAACCACACCTAGCCTAATCAAACCTAACCTAATGTAACCTAACCTTATCTAACCAAACCTAATCTAACCAAACTAAGCCAAACCAAAGCTTACCATCGTTAACCTAACCATCCATAACTTAACCAAACTAACCCAAACCAAACTAAACCAACCAAATATAACCTAGTTTATAAATTATATTATTGAAGCCGTTTATATAGGCCTATGTGGTTATTTATGTTGTGCCCATTTAAGAGTGTGGCAGCTCTGACCTGACTACTGCTCCTTACAGTTAAGGGGAGGTATTGGTTTTGCTGGACCCCCTTCTCCCTCATGCTTAGTCCCATTAGTTATGAGATCTTAAGACGTTCGCCCCATTAGTTAGGTGATTCTAAACCTTTCACTCCATTTCTGTATCAATATTTAGACCGTTCGTGCCATTTAGGTACCGGCATCGAGTTTTTCCTGGGCGATAGCTAGCCTGTAATATAGTATGAACCGGTCTTTGGCAAAGACAATTGTCTATCAAAAAATGTGCTCATTCATCTCGAAGAGGAGGGTGGGGGGGGGGGGTCATGTTTTATGTTTACACACTTGATAGAGGTCTAGGGAGCAATCTAAAGAATAATATATAATAATAATATTAAACAGATAATATTAAATAAATACAACAACAATATTAATATCCCCCCCACCCCCCCACACACACACACGCACATCCCTTAAGACATATTTGGCTTCCTACTTCACCTGTGTTGTGTTCACTTAATCACAGGGCCAAAGTGAATTGTGTTACAGCTGATCTGAAATTTCAAACCACCCGTGTATTTCAACATTGCAGTCTCAGTCTCTCAGTCTCTCTCTCTCTCTCTCTCTCTCTCTCTCTCTCTCTCTCTCTCTCTCTCTCTCTCTCTCTCACACAGACACACACACACACACATTCACCGCATGTTCTAAAAGTCAAAACCACTTGGAACATGTCACCACAACTGACAAAAGGCTTCCATACAAAATATAGTTGGATTTTGCTGTTGCATATATTGTATATTGTATATATTAGGGGAGGTGTGGTGGAGTGGTCTTGCCACTGGACTGGTAATCTAATGGTCCCGGGGTCGAATACAGATGTATCAATGGGAAGATATTATTGGGATGGAATTTGTGCTGTCCTATTATCAGTGCATTACCTCAAAGGCCACCGAAACGCCAAAAATATGCCCTCATTGTTCCCTGATTATATTGCACTGTATGAATATTCCCATATTCAAAATATGCTACAGGGGAGCAATGCCTAGTGAGTTACTTGCTCAAAAGGTGGCATTCTGAGAGTGAAGCTCCGAGTCTAGGGGATGAGAAAGTGAAGCACAAAAGGTGAAGCAGTTTCAGAGATGGGGCTGCTTCGAGCCGTGAGTGGAGCTCAAGTACTTCACATGTCTAACTCCCTAGACTGGAACAAGACGTCATAGGCTTCACCATGTTGAGCGGTTGGATGTACAGGCACTTAGCCTATGCCCAAGAGGTATAGTTGGAAAACAAAAAAAGCAACAAGTTTTATTCATATTGTAGCTTGGTGTTTTGTAGTAATATACTCTGGAATCTTTCACTATTATGACGAGTGTCCTTAGTTTTTGTGTGTTTTTAATGAATGTATACAGTTTAGGAATGTTCTCTAGGAAACAAAGTGGAAAATACTATCTCAAATAACCCTCTAAATGCCACAAGTTCTTCCTAAAGCTTTCCTAAAGAAAGAAGATCACCAGTAGAGCGGCCCATAAGGAATCCATACTGGCAATCTGAAAGTAGATTATGGGAAGACAAATGCTAAGAAACTCTGAATTATGAATACATTGAAAACTTACGAGATGCAAGAAATGAGAGCAATTGGAAAATAGTTGGAGGGTTGAGAGTTGTCACCCTTCTTTGGGACAGGTTGAAAGATAGCAAACTTCCAGCAAGAAGGGAAGACGTTAGAGAAGAGACAGAGATGAAAAAGTTTGCCTAGCCCTAGGCAAGGAGTCAGCAAGGAAGACCAGTTTTTTAGTACAACAGTAGGACACCAACCAGTCCATACGCCATCTTAGTATTTAGCCGAAATAACGCAGAAATTACATCCTTAGTAGAGATTGAGATAGTAGGCATAAGTTAGCGAAAAGGGGGGTGGTGAGGGATGAAAAGCGCCGGAATTGCCAAAGGTGGGATTAATAGCGAAAGTTCGAGCGAAGAGTTACTTACCCCCGCATAGCTTCCTGTATCAAGTACCGTTTGCATGTGGGGGTAGGTTCCATCCATACCACATTCCTTGAAAGGGTACAGTCAGAAGCATTTCGTCTCATAGACTCACCTCTTCTTACCAATTCCTTACAAGCTCTCATGCACTACATGCCGCAATGTTGCATCTCTGTCACTCTTCTACCGCTATTAAAATAATAAGGTGTTCTTCAGAACTCAGTATAGCCTATATATAACTCCTCCCTTAAAGAGAGTGGGTGGCACCAACCTGTCTTGGTATGTTTTTACACAATCCGTAAACTCTCTTCCTCAATCTATCTTTCCCTCATCCTATGACTTAACCTGTTTTAAGCTCCGTGTGTTCAGATATTTTAATCTAACGTACACTCAGATACCATAATCTCTAGCCCCCTCATAATAATTCGTGGACCCCTATGTTTCTCTTTGTGTAATTGTAACTATCTGGATTGATTTTTGCATAGAACTTGATGTTCAATAAATAGTAAATACAGTTTTGTAGTTGACGTAAAGATAATTATATCCATAAACTCGTTTCCCAGCTACACTTCCATAATTTAATATTATAACCGATACACCAATTAACTTACACATAAACCCCATTAATATAATCAATGAAACTAAACTATACATGTGGTACCCCAAGGATTCGAACCTAGGATACTCACACCGATATTCCGCGCACTAACCATTACGCTATCAGGACAGTTAAAGGTGTACCTTCACTTCTTCAACTTTATAGGGGAACCATTGTTACAGGAACTTTTAACTTTTGTCTCCTTCATACACAAAAAAAGTAATTATGTTTTGGTTTGCATTGTTTAAATGTCAAAATTATTATTTTTTGTCTCCGATATATAAACATTATATTGTCCTGTTTGGGCTGGACACCAATTCCAATGGTTGCATAACTATTAGTGTTCATGCCTGTACACTCTAAGACACAACTACTGCCCCTTAACTATATAAGCTATCTCGGACTGCCTGATATATGTATTTCATGGGTTAATATGAGCAATTCAGCGACTCAGGCAGAGCAAGAATTGGTGTTTTAAAGTGTACAATAACCTGTGGAGATATATTTTCAACACAAAAGATGAATTAAAGATCTAGCAAAAAAGACAAAAAGAACAAAGACAAACAAAGAAGTAGATAAATATATGAAAAACAAAAATACAACCAATATAAAACCAGATATACAGACCTGTACAACCGGTGACTGACATATTGTAAACAACTTGGACACGAACACAATGGAGTTACCACCACGATATTTTAGTCAATATACAGCAGGGTGTGTAGGACAAGATATAGACTGTATGTGTGACAACTGTATTGAATATAAGGATACCTATGGAAGATTATTTTAAATTATAACACAAACACACACACACACACACTTCACTCAATATTAAATTAAAACGCATGGTAGTGTGTGTGTGTGTGTGACTGCGTGTGTGTGTTTCAGCGTATATGTGTGTTAGAGTGGTTTACAAACTATCAGTTTGTGTATATATGTATTTCATTGAGTGTATGTATGATTGATTGGTTATGTGTGTACGTGACATACATACACACACAGATTCGACCAAATTGGTACTGAAGCCTTTCTGTAAGTGTGACTGACAAGTCTACTGGTCTGTGTGTGTGTGTGTGTGTGTGTGTGTACTTACTCTAGTTCTTACTCTAGTTGTAATGCGGGAGTGAGCATGCTCGTTATTTCCCGCCTCCTATATGTGTAGGTGTTATATGTATCGTTGGAATGGCTGTGGATGTGTGTGTAGTCTGTATTTTTAGCCAATTGGCGACATCGGAAACGAAGGCTTAGGGTGGATCTGTATGGTACCATTCTCACTATAGACGGTACCGTCTCGCCCGAAGGCTTAGTAGCCATCAGCTTAGGTGAACCATATGATACCCATCTCGCCTTGTACCATTTTTGCCAACCCCAGATGGGACGTCACAACGTCGTCCACTTATTCCAGGTACCTATTTACAGCTAGGTGAACTGAGGCTAACACATGAAAGGAGACAAGCCCAATTTGTCTCCGCCCGGCCGGGGATTGAACCCCCGACCCCTCGTGTGCTCTACCTACTAGGCTACGGGCTGTGTGTGTGTGTGTGTGTGTGTGTGTGTGTGTGTGTGTGTGTGTGTGCAGGTCATTGAACACAAACTCTCCCTCACATAAACACACACAATCTTCATAACTCATTCAAAGACGCAGCCTTTAATAACATTTCCGATAGTTGGTAGACGATTGTATTAAGTTCTGAATGAGTCTGCCTGTTTTAAAATTACGCAGTAAGTCACAATACGTAACAAATGTGATTGTTTCTCGTCCTTCTTAGGCTGCATAAATCGTCATATGGTCGCCAGAATAAATGCACAAATAAATGACACTGAAAGGGTTAAGTTCAGACTTCTTACGCGACAGGCTTCCAATTATCCCTAAATATCTATTATGATCAACAACCCTACAAAGCCTCCTTGATTCCTTGAGGTTCCTCCCAAACTGATTATATGTGTTTAATGATAGGGTTGGGTTGAGGTGGCATAAAAAGAGGAGGAAAAGTGTTCTTAGAGATTAGTTTGAAAACAAAACAAAAATAGACAAAGAAGTGTTTAAAAGTGAAAGATGGATAGACAAAATGAACATACAAACACATTATAATACCAAAGGGTTCAATGTGTTCATGGTATAATAACCGGTCAGGCATTGTCTGAACGTCTCACAAACTTGTAATGAACTGGAGCTTGGGTTGCAAAAGCTGAACTTCTTTTGTTATGTTTCTTTCCATTGGCCCAATTGATGCAAGTTGATTGGGTGTTCGCTTTGTGGTCCATGCACTGTGAAATGTGTGTATGTATTTTAGAATGCAACCGCCAACTTATTGTATACGGTATATTTCATATTTATACAACCGCCAACTTATTGTAAACGGTATATTTCATATTTATACAAAAGCCAACTTATTGTATACGGTATATTTCATATTTATACTAAAGCCAACTTATTGTATACAATATATTTCATATTTATACAACCGCCAACTTATTGTATACAGTATATTTCATATTTATACAACCGCCAACTTATTGTATACAGTATATTTCATATTTATACAACCGCCAACTTATTGTATACGGTATATTTCATATTTATACAACCGCCAACTTATTGTATACAGTATATTTCATATTTATACAACCGCCAACTTATTGTATACAGTATATTTCATATTTATGCAACCGCCAACTTATTGTATACAGTATATTTCATATTTATACAACCGCCAACTTATTGTATACAGTATATTTCATATTTATACAACCGCCAACTTATTGTATACAGTATATTTCATATTTATACAACCGCCAATTTATTGTATACTTTATATTTCATATTTATGCAACCGCCAACTTATTGTATACAGTATATTTCATATTTATACAACCGCCAACTTATTGTATACAGTATATTTCATATTTATACAACCGCCAACTTATTGTATACAGTATATTTCATATTTATACAACCGCCAATTTATTGTATACTTTATATTTCATATTTATGCAACCGCCAACTTATTGTATACAGTATATTTCATATTTATACAACCGCTAATTTATTGTATACTTTATATTTCATATTTATGCAACCGCCAACTTATTGTATACAGTATATTTCATATTTATGCAACCGCCAACTTATTGTATACAGTATATTTCATATTTATGCAACCGCCAACTTATTGTATACGGTATATTTCAATTTCAATAACGAATACATCTTCCAAACTTCGACTAGCATGTTTTTCCTAAATAATTGAGTTAAAATTGTTAACCCTTACAGTACCGGTGACGTCCTGTCCATTATGATCTGGCAAACTATTAGATGATTATAGTAAGCTTAGGAAGGACATCTAACCATGAAAAGGCCACACACTGTTTCACTAAATCCTTTAGTTAGCTACCACAGATCATCCCAAAGCTGCATACAATCGTCTAATAGTTACCAGAATAGGAAGATAAGGACGTCACTGGTACAGAAGGGGTTAAGTGTACCTAATGTTACACACAATTAAAGATCACACACAGTATATTAATACCAAACTCTGGAGCTCTCTCCCTCAACCTATCTTTCCATCAGTTTACGACATACAACAAAGTGCGTACACATGTTTATTATTACTCATCTTTGAACGGAGTTATAAGAAGCAAAGTGAGTAAAACTAGTCCAACTAACTAACAAGACTTTCCTAAGCTGAATAGAATCTTCTAATGATAGCCTAAACATAATAACAAACACATCATCGTACTGAAGGGGTTAAATGAATGTACTCAACTTTTGAAATACCTCAATCAATACCATAGTAATTATCTCTGTAACTCCCACGTCTTTGCTAATCTTAATTAAATCGTGTAATAATAACAAAAACTGTTGATATGTGTGATAAAGTAAAAGGAAAGACATTATGAATATTTGTTTGTAAAACATATCAACTCATGTTATGCATTGTAAAAAAACAAAGGCTTAATTGGTGTTTTCTGTTATGTACAGTATATGTCATTGATTTTTATAAAGGCGAACGTCTTCCAACAATCACCCAAATAAACAGTAATTATAGGACATATCTACTACTACTACTATTACTACTACTACTACTACTACTACTATTACAACATCCATGCATATATAAAAAGTAACTAAAACGAAAACAAAAATACATTTTCGTAAAGTGTCTCTTAAAAGCTTGTGAACATACTTTTTTCTTACTTAAGGCGGTGTCACGCGATAAATTGTTCAGTCAATTTCTACTGGCAATTGTTGTTTGGCAGCTTCAACATATAAATTCCATAAGAATTAAAATACCTACAATAATTTACCTTCAATCTGATTTCCGATTCAAATTCAAAAGATCCTCAAAATAATACGAGAACAAATACTTGCTCACCAAAAATTGCCCACTAAACGTGAAATATACCGGAAAATATTTTAAAATTAATTTAAGATTACAATTCAGTATAAAGAGGCAGCCTTGGTTGATAAAAACAAGTTATTTTTATACTGTAAATGCGTATAAAATTGTTAATATTGTTTTACGCAATAACCATTAGTTTATTTAATTTGTGTTCCTTTATAATACGTAGCCTAGAGAGTAATAGGTATATAGATAGATAGATACATAGATAGGTGTATATATATATATATATATATATATATATATATATATATATATATATATATATATATATATATATATATATATATATATATATATATATATATATATATATATATATATATATATATAGGTAAACAGAGAGATAGATAGCTGGTGGTAATTATTTGTCTTGTTACCGCTTCTCAAGATTACTCTCTCTCTCTCTCTTCCATATTGTATTTATGAATAGAGTTACTATCTCCTCAGTGCCTCTTTTGTTTATGCAAACAAAAAAGGTATTTAGTCTTTTGTAGTCTTCACTTTGATTGAGTTTCTGTGAGTTATTCTTTGATGTCACTAATATACAGTATATATTTCACTCGGAGTTAAAAGACTTCAATGAAATACTCATCCTGCCTACCAACTTGATACATATTACTATAAATAATTTGTATTTTGATTACAATTCATCTTTCTTCTCTCCCCCCTCCCCCCCCTCCCACCTCTCTCTCTCTCTCTCGCACATGTTTGAGAAAAGCCGAATAAATCGAAATGGATGTGGCGTTTTACTTTATATCAAAGAAAGTCTTAACCCTACCCTCTTGTCAAAACCTCAAATTGTGAACGTCGACACATCTTTTGTGCTAATAAAGAATAATAAAGATAAAAAAATAATACTTGCATTAATATACAGACCTCCAGCTCAATCAGTGCAAACTGACCGAGGAATTTACGAACAAATTGCAGATGTAATTAACTCACAAGATACCGTAATTTTTGGCGACTTTAATTTACCTGTAACCAAGTGGGGCGATACTCTTACTTCACACTCCGGACATGACTTGTATACGAACTTGCAAGAGAGTTCGCTTTATCAATTTGTTCGAACGCCGACCCGTGGTAATAACGTTCTTGACATTGTACTTGCAACAAAAGAAGAATTAATAGAGAATTTGAATGTTGGTGATGAATTCAGTAACAGCGACCATCGTACGATAACTTTAACTTTAAAGTTTACTAGTAACGAACCAAATAGTAGCATCGAAAAAGTCCCTAATTTCAAGAAAGCAAACTTCCATAAACTTAGAGCTATGTTTAAAGAAACTGACTGGAGCTTTTTAATTAACAATAACGACATAAATACATCTTGGAAGTTATTCGAAACCACTTACCTAAAAGCAGTGCAAGACTGCATACCATCGAAAATACGGCGTCCAGGCCATAATAATAAGCCCAAATGGTGGAATAAAGATATTTCAAACTGCCTGCTTGCTAACAAATTTGCTAATGATAGATTAAAATCCTCACAAAATGATGAAGAACGGGTGAAATTTGTAGAGCTACGACGCAAAGTCAAAAAGTTAATTAAGCAAAGTAAAAAGACCTTAGAGTTACATATTGCAAATCAAAGTAAAACAAACCCGAAAGAATTCTATAGTTATATCAGAAAGAAAACAGTAGTTACTTCAACTGTTGGACCGTTAGTCGATGAAAATGGAGAATACACCAAAGACGAAGTACAAATGAGTAATGCCCTCAATACCTTCTTTGCATCAATGTTTACAACAGCAGACCTCAGTGATATCCCTACACCATCGCCGATTCAGATTGATAATTCAGATGTTCTAAGCAATATCACCGTTACAGAGATAGAAGTATTGAATTGTTTAGATAAACTCAAGGTAAATAAAACGCCTGGACCTGATACAATCTCGCCTAGAGTTCTAAAGGAAGCTAAGGATAAGCTCTCCAAACCACTGACATTACTATTCAATAAATCCTTGCAGTCTGGAACTGTGCCTGATCAGTGGAAGCTAGCTAACGTAACACCGATATTCAAAAAAGGCAGCAAATCCCTACCCAGTAACTATCGTCCAATTAGCTTAACCTCAGTTGTATGTAAAATGCTAGAAACGGTCATACGAGACAGACTCGTAAATCACTTAGAGGAAAATAACATACTTAAAGATACTCAACACGGCTTTCGTAAAAAACGTTCCTGTTTAACAAACCTCTTAGACTTCTTCCACGATATCCTCAACCTCTACGATGAAAGTAAAGCTTTAGATATTATATACCTTGATTTTCAAAAGGCCTTTGACAAAGTTCCCCCACAAACGTTTACTGCTAATACTAAAAGCGCATGGAATACAAGACGGTGTGTTGAAAAGGATAGCAAATTGGCTCAGCGACAGAAAGCAAAGAGTAGTCATAAACGGTAAGGCATCTAAATGGACCAATGCAAGTAGCGGGGTACCCCAGGGATCGGTACTAGATCCAATTATCTTTCTAATTTACATCAACGACATAGATAAGGGTCTCACCTGTACAATCTCAAAATTTGCTGACGATACAAAAATTGCAAATAGCGTACTCTCAAAAGAACAAGTTGACGATATGCAACACAATCTAGATAAATTGTCATGTTGGGCCCAAATTTGGCAAATGAGTTTCAATGCGGATAAATGTAAAGTACTACATATCGGATACCTAAATGAGAAAGCAAACTATTCGATGAATGGCACTCAGCTTAAGAATGTAAACAGAGAAACCGATCTGGGAGTAACAATATCGAGTAACCTAAAACCGAGACAACAATGTTCAGAAGTTGTTAAGAAGGCAAACAAAATAATTGGCTTTATAGGCAGGTCATTTGAGCATAAATCCAAAGAAGTTATCCTAACCCTTTACAATTCCTTTGTCCGCCCTCTTCTGGAATACTGCGTTCAATCCTGGTGTCCTTATTACCAAAAAGATATAAACAAGCTAGAACGAGTTCAACGTAGAGTTACCAAAATGATACCTAGCCTAAAGAACAAACCATATGAAGAGCGTCTTAGAGAATTAAATCTATTTCCTTTAACCCAGCGCAGATTAAGAGGTGACTTAATTCAAGTGTTCAAAATCATCAAAGGCATCGACAATATGGACTGTAGTAAATACTTCACTATCGACCAATCTAATTACACGCGGGGAAACGGTTGCAAAATTATTGGTAAATCTTTTAACTCACACGAATCTAAGAATTTCTTCTTCAATCGAGTTGTCAACTTGTGGAATGGGCTTCCCCGAAACGTTATAGACTGCATCACCGTTGATTCATTTAAACTCCGCCTAGACAAATATCTCGCATCAAACACGCGACTGACTGTGTTTGTAAATGAATAACTTTATTTTATCCCCCCCCCTCAGTTAGTAACCCATCATCTGTCCTCTACTAACTTCCTAATCCTGCCACGGAAATTAGTTCCAGGGCAGTAATTCCCTTTCCAATGTTCCCTTACCCACTCTAAACCACTGTTTGGGCACTTGATCCTCAGTGTTTTGGAGGACAGGCAACCTAGAAGGGTCACTAGATCTGTTGTTGCTTGATTTCCTTTGTACTCCTTTGTACTTTGTACATAACATCCCACCCAGACTGATCAGCTGCCCCGTAATTAAAGGTGTACCAGGTAGCACTTCAGTGAGAGCGAGAGAAAGAGAGAGAGAGAGAAGGGTCCTAATAATACAGAAACAGTAGAGGCAGTGTTGGTAATTGTTACATATTATGTTTGAAAGTCAATACCTTACATTTGATAATACAACAAATCCAGAGAATAAGAGTCTTTGCAATATTATCAATATGGCCATGAAGTATATATTATGACGTTTAGAAAAATATTACTTTAAACTCAAATAATTCAGTAAAATGACGTCATAAGTCAACTAAGGCTAAGTAAACCAATGCCAACTTACAATCATAATATAAGTTAACCTAACCGAACCTAGCCTAGGCTTACTTTACTTGACAGTATTTGAGTAAGTTTGTACTGGTTATAAGCTATACTTGTTTTATTGATCTATTGTTTGAGTTGTTTGTTACCAGTTTAGTGCACTATATTCCGGCTAACATATAGTATTGCATTCAGCTTAGTAAAGAACTCTGTTTTTCTACTGCCAGAATCCTTCATTCCAAAAGGGGTGGCCAAAAATGAATTTACTCTGTCAAAGCAATTCCTTAAATTGTCTATCTTATTTTCACTGGAGGGTTACTAGACCAACCGACCAATGTTATTGTATAGTGCGTGAGGTACAGTGACGAACATAAATACTGCGACATTAACCAGGTGGCGTCAACTCCGTTATCACGAGAGGTTTATACTCAGCTGAATAAAATCGTCTGACGATAGGTAGAATAAAGTAAAAAGATCGCTGTTAGTTAAAAAAAACAAAAACAATACCTTTCTCAACAAACGGGCGAGCGTTATGAGGTTGTAGTCGCATCATTTATACTCGTGACTGTACGTACACGATCAAAATATTCCCGGTACTAAGCTTATAAATAATTCAGATAATAATTATAATATTAATTAATTATTACCTTGGGTATTCAAGGTACACATGAGAAACATGATTATGGCAATTTTCTAGTTATATTTTATCAATTGGAGTATCCAGTTAATAATATAACTACGGCCTAAACAACCACATCCAATGTCCACAGTAACGAAGAAATCCTAATTAGTATTCTGGTTACCAGACAATATGGATTATCTTTCAGAACATATTGACAATACCATACTGTATATAGTTTTAACCGTAGTTTTACAATAATATACATACGGTAAGGAGGAAAGTAACGTAACATCACCATTCAATCCCAAACCAGACATTTCTGACACACAGCAGCCCCAAACAAGTGATGTATCTGTACCTTAGGCTGAACACCCGGGAACTGTAGCGAGGAGAAGCGAGACACAACCTGCCCCTACCAACGATCACAGGTAACTGGCTCGGGGACGGGGAGGCACTGTCGGGGAGATGAATGCAAGTGGTGGTTGTGGGTGGAGGGGGAGGGGAGGAGGGACACTAGGGGAGGAGAGGGACGAGGCAGAGGAAGGTACCGGTAGTTATTATTATGATTATTATTAAAAGTAGTAGTAGTTTTGGTAGTGGTGGTAGTAGTAGTAGTAGTAGTAGTAGTAGTAGTAGTAGTAGTAGTAGTAGTAGTAGTAGTATAGTGTGTGTGTGTAGAGATGTGGTGCGCGAACCATCACTCATTCCCTTGGATGGAGAGATCTTGCAGCACAGGACGGCCAACACATCCAATGAAGCACGAGTGGACGTTAGTGCAAGAGTTTTTTGGACAAATGCACAGCGAGCGTTCTTTGACATAAGAGTATTTGACTCAATGGCCCATAGCTACAGCGAGCTGTCTCTGGATGCTGCACACAAGAGGGACGAACAAGAGAAGGTCAGGGCATATGGGGAAAGGATCTTAAATATCGAACAAGGCAGCTTTACCCCACTAGTCTTCACTACATCTGGAGGTATGGGACCCAGGGCCCAGTGCTTCTATTCAAGGCTTGCAGAGATCATCGCAGATAAAAAGCAACAGCCCTGGAGCCACGTCGTAGCCTGGATGAGGTGCCGTCTATCTTTCTCATTGCTCAGATCAGCACTACTATGCCTGCGGGGAACAAGACGGTCTGCACCACAACCAGTGACGGTGGCAGAAGTAGACTATGAGGCAGCAGTGGCAGAGGGTCGCATAGGGAGGCGACTGGATTGAAGTTGCATGGTGTTGAATAGTAATATCTGATGCTTGTAAAATAAAATGTATGAACAAGATTAAATAAAAATCAATGTAGTAGTAGTAATCCATGATGATGAGTCTGAGTGCTTACCCCGGAATAGGAAGTAGCTGAATGACTACCAAGTCGGGCGCTTTGATGACTGTTCCGACCTGGTTTAGGGTCCAAAGAGGGGATGCACAGGCTGAGTGGTGGTAGTAATAGTAAAAGTAGTAGTACTAGTAGTAGTAGTAATAACAACAGAAGTTGGACTAGTAGTTGTTATAGTACCATAGTTGTAATAGTTATAGTAGTAGTATATATTGAAGGAGGAAGGACACAAGAATCCTAGTGGGTGTGTATTATCTATCTATCTATCTATCTATCTATATGCTCAGGCCCAATCCCCATTTTGGGGGTAGCTGACTCAAGACAGAGCAAGAACAGGGAAAACACAAAAACAACATAAAACAAAAAATAAACACAGATAAAAAACACAAACTCACACACATCCAGGTCACCCAGGAGAAGACCCAGAGACCAGGGTTACCAAGGTCGCTCCAGCACTCCCCCGGCCCCTGACCACCCGGAGAGGTTCCGATCTCGGCAGGCAGACATGCAGCGGAGCCAAAGCCACAAGCCCTCCCACCACACTTCCAGGCACACCCTTCATATTAATCGTCCCCCCGGGCCAGGCGCCTGATGGACTATTATCTAGTCGAACTTGTGCCCGACCCCTTACTCCAAATGACCACGTGTTCACTCAACTATTCACAAACATTCTCCATTCACTCCTGTCCACCACCACTTCCCCTGTGTGTATTATCAGGTGTGACAATATTCTTGGAGTGCGACAGTAGTAGATTCAACAGGTTGGTAGTGCTCTCTCTCTCTCTCTCGTACTTCTGGATATTTGTATTCAATTTAGGATTATTGTTCTCAATCAATCAAACTGGATACTTCAATATCTCATAACTGTGAGTACTACAATACTCTGCGTAAGTAGATAATGAATAACACCAGAGTTTATAGATCCTCTTGTATTAAAGTGGATACCGAACCTATTGACTAGCGCTTGTTATATTCGTTGTAAGATCTTGTTAATGTTCTTTTAATTATCCTGTTAACTCGTCGACGGAGGGGTAATGAATTATCTTTATAACCTGGATTGTTGGTTCTCTGGGATATGACTGTGGAGCGTTTTTACAAAGTCAAGAAATATTTAGTGTGCGGTTATAGTATTTAGGGAGTTTAGTTTATATATATATGTTTGTGTATGATAAGCTTCTGTTTTTCATTATTTCTAAAAGCACCGACAAGTAAAATATACATTTATGGGAGTAAATGTATTCTGTTGGGAGATAAATGTTGTACAAGTAAAATAATCAGTTTGATACTATCATAAACACCTGGACATTTTAACACTAACCCATCCGACATACTAAGGGGTTATTGTAGAATGTGCTATTTGTCCCTATTATTGTTGATAAATTCGACTGTTGTACACATTTCGACCATTGTATTATATCTTTACCTTCTAAGCTAAACAAAAACTCCTCTCAGTTTCTTTTCAATCTAAGGCACGACTCACAGTATTTTGGCTAACAACATTGCAATCTTATATATTTGGATAACTATCTTTGCTCAATTTTTGGTAAAACTCAACTCGTTTTTCAAGGATGTGTGTAGTTGTCGGGAATAGGGTAATGATCCCGACAGGTTTTGGTCCAATAGGACATTTGAATTTGGCGGTATCGTATCGCTTGTACGATTTCGGCTGGTTCTTTGTGTATTGTAGTTTATTCTTAAGTTAGGTTAAATATTAACTGTAATGTATAAATATCTACATCAGCTCTAGATGTATTATGAAACCAAGTTATGGGTTATAATTATTATGAGCCGGCAGCCATATGTAATTTCGCGAAGCGATCGGACGCCGGCCCTTTAGTCTCTCAAGCAACACCATACAGCCAACATCTCCTCCCCCGGCTCTGACTCAACCCACAGTTCACCATGTGCTACAAATATTAATCTATAACAATATTAACAACAGTCCTACATCACCAGTCCTCTAAGCTAAGTTCATTGTATTGATATTGTATTATGTGAACATTCCTACATGTCATGCAATTGAATTAGCTGCGTGTGGAGGACTGGATTACACACATCGTTGGTAATTATATTATAACTATTTGTTGGGATATTTCATGTACCAGTGATATGTAATTTAACCTCTCTATCTAAATTTCCGACAAATAATGGTCCTTCGTGCCCGTAGGCTTCCATACCGTAGTACCGTTTTGTTTGCTTCCTTGACGCTTGTGGGCTTACAAATGGCTGCCGCCTCGCGCGTTGTTGGCCGACTGCCGTTTCCCTAGTTTAGACCCAGCTTCTTCCCTCGTGTTTTTTTACCATTTAGGCACCGTCCCTATCTTTTTGGGGGCTTGTTTCCAAGTTTTTTTGGGCGTGTGATCCTTGGCGTTTTTTGGTGGGTTAGCTGGGCTGGAGATTGGGGTGGGGGTAGTATCGTCGGGCACCATTTTGCGCTCCTGGCTAGGCTAGGCTAAGCAGTCTAGGCCTGCAGGTGTCTGCGGTTGCTGTTCATTTCGCTTTGGTGGTGTGCCTGTGGTGTTCGTTGTGTTTTGTCATTGTGAGACTCATTATTCATTTTGCTGGAGGGGAGGGTTCTCATGTGACCTTTTATATTTAAATTTCATAATAGCCTAGGCCTGGTTGCTTAAAGTGGCGGTCATGAGTGTCGGTCTTTGTTAATTCCTAAGCGATTGACAGTTAATAGTCAGACCTCATGATTGTAGCTTAACCAACTAGGCTTACCTATAAAGGGCTTACAATAATTAGTGCTTCACCTTACCCTTTCTTTTAATGGATTTAGTATTTAATTCTTTTGTCTAGTTAGATAATTTCCTTTCGATAGTTTATATTAAGGGGGATGTAAGTATTATGTAATTCTTTTTGAGTAAATTTCTTAAGTAATGGGGGTTTGCCGCTGTTGATTCCTAAGCGATTAACGGTTTGTAGTCTGACCTCATTGTAGTTTAAGTTGCTTAAAATTAAACCTTAACGATGACAGATTTAAAGAAACTTAAGATTCTTAAGGGAGGGATGAAGGGAAGTTTAAATAGATGTTTAAGAGATCTTGATGAATTTTTAATAAGTGCCACGGCTGATCAAATAAAGGGTAAATTCGCTACTGTTACTAAATCGCTAGCTACTTATGATAGTTATGCTCAGCAGGTATATGGTTTATTGACAGTTACTGACGATGTGGAAGAAGAAATGTCGGCAGATCTTGAGTACTTTGAGAATGTTAATACAGCCTTAGCCAGACTATCTTCCACCCAAGAATCAACCTCTGTTAAGGATACCGGTACACCAAAGGCGACTGGTTTTAACCTGCCGAAGCTTACTTTGCCTACCTTTTCCGGGGATTCGGCTACCTGGACTGGATTTTGGGATATTTTTGAGTGTTCCGTCCATCATAATAAAACACTCACATCCATCCAAAGGTTCACATATCTCCGTAGTCAATTGAAAAGGGAGGCATTGAAGTTAGTCGATGGGTACAAGCTAGAAGCTACCAGCTACGAGTCTGCAGTGGAGTTGCTGAAGAGAACTTACGGGAGAGTGGAAGTCATCAAGACCGCGTTAATTACTAAGTTCTTCACGCTAGATCCTCCATCCTATGATGTGACGGCCCTAAAGGAGTACTATGCCTCCTTTGAGAGCCTCCTCCGATCTATGGAGACAATGGCCATCACCAAGCAGGAAATATTTAGTGTTAATATCTTGAATAAGATACCCTCTCCCCTAAGGGAAATCTTAAGACGACAACTAAGCGACTCTCCACTAAACTTGGAAGCGTTGGTGCAGGTGTACCAGACTGAAGTCTTCAATATGGAGAGTACTGGACACTACCGACAAGTGGAGATGTCGCCATCTACTGCAGCTTTCCCGGTACAGACTTCTCCTAAACAGAAAAGGCCAATATCATTAGGTTGTAAGTTGTGCAGTGTCCACGGTCATCTGTGGTATCAGTGTCCTAAGTATCCTAAGGCTACACAGAAGATTAGCAAGGCTAAATCGCTTAAGTTATGTACCAGCTGTCTGGCAAGAGACCACTTCAACAGTACTTGCACCAATTCCTACATCAAACCTTGTAAGTATTGCAAGGGGAAACATTGGTTTTCCCTTTGCACCCAGTCTGATCGGCACGACGGCAAAGAAAAGGGGAGAACCCCCAAAGAGTCACATGAGAAAAGTAAGAGCGAGGGTGATAAAGTATCTGCCATGTCCATTGCTTCTCGAGAATGTCAATTACTTCCTACTATGATGCTGCCAGTAGTGGGGAAGTAATAATAATACTATAATGACGCGCACCTTACTTGACCAGTGCTCACAGAGGTCATTCGTTCTGCGGTCATCATTACCCCAGCTCAAGTGTACCAGCAAGGGTCAAGAGAATTTGCGTCTCCATGGTTTCACTGGTGAAATAGATACCAGTGACTATGATATAGTGGAGATTTCCTATGTTTGTAGAAAAAAGGTATGTCCCATCAAGGCTGTTGTGGTCGACACACTACCCAGTTTCTATATAGCATCAGAGATTCAACCACATTTGAAATATCTCAGAAGCAAGGGTTATAAACTGGCTGATGATCAACTCTCTGCTAACAATGGTATTATGCTACTGGTCGGAGCTGATTATTACTACGACCTGGTTCACCCTGGATATCGGCGGGTAGATAAGCTAATAATGCTCCCCACGATCCAAGGGTATGCCATTTCTGGATCCTATGCCACTTCCTCTCAAGACACACAAGTGGAGGTGGTTACGGTCCTCAAGGTAGCAGTAAGCCCCATAGATAAATATATTAGGCCAAATGTGCCTGATAATACATGTACTGATATAGATAAGCTATGGGACTTGGACAATATTGGAATTGACCCACATGAGCTTGATCGTGAGTCCAAGCTAGCGTTAAGCTCGTATGAAGAGACTGTAACGTATGACTCTGGCAGAGGTCAGTATGTGGTAAGGCTCCCTTGGAATGATAACAAGAGTAAATTACCTACTAACTTCCATCTAGCACTTGGTAGGTTACGTGGCCTTCAGAAGCAGTTTGTCAAGGATCCAAGTTATTGCGAGACTTATGCGGCAGTTTTAGCCGAGTAGGTACAACGTGGATTTGTGGAGAGAGTAGATCTCAATGAGTATGGGGATAACATCCATTACCTTGCTCACCATGGGATTAAATAGGACAGTTCCACCACTCCTGTTCGTATTGTGTATGACTGCTCTGCTAAATCCAGTGATCGCTCCTATAGCCTGAATGATTGTCTGTACACGGGTCCGTCCCTGGTCTCTGATCTAGTGCAAATTATGTTGCGCTTCAGATGTCATAAGTTTGCATGGGTCGCCGATATTGAGAAGGCCTTCCTGATGCTTCAACTCCATTGTGAAGACAGGGACTCGACAAGATTTTTATGGCCACGGGACCCAATGGATCTAGATTCAGAGTATCTGGTCTACAGGTTCAGAGTCGTCTTATTCGGGGCGACCTGTTCCCAGTTCCTTCTCAACGCTACTATCTTGCGTCATCTTGAGGAGGCTGGACTAGATCCTGACTTCAAGAATGAGATCAAGCAGGGGATCTATGTGGACAATCTTCAAGGCACCGGAGACAATAAAGATTTATTGCTCAAGAGATGCTGGGAGATCCGCGATATATTTGCCAAGGCTCATTTATACTTAAGAGAATGGGCCACTAATAGTGATCTTTTGAAAGGTCAATTTACTTCTGACGGTGTAGCTACTGAGGATAGTGAGGTGAAGTTTTTAGGTCACAAATGGGACACTACCACAGATTGTATATCCTTCTGTCACACCCCATGCGGCAGTGAGCTTATGACCAAGCGAAACTGCTTAAGCTTGTCAGCGAGGTTGTTTGATCCCCTAGGTTTTTTGCTGCCTGTAACAATCCGTGCTCGTATGTTTTTACAGCAACTGTGGTGGCTAAAACTAGATTGGGACACGCCCATCCCGATTGAGTTACAAGATACTTGGCGGTTGATTCGGTCGGACCTTTCCACATGTTGCAAGGTCCAACTTCCTCGTCAGGTTATTAGTGGTCACCAGGTGGATCTACATGCCTTTTCTGATGCTAGTAATAGTGCGTACGGTACTGCCATATACATATGCAATGGTAGTGAAGCGACACTGGCTATAGCGAAGGACAAAGTAGCCCCTATAAAGAAGATTACAATTCCTAAATTAGAACTTACTGCATTGCTTCTGTCTGCTCGTCTAATAAAGTTTACACTGGATGCTTATACAGACATACTACAGATTAATAACGTCTATGTCTGGAGCGACAGTCACATAGCGCTTTCATGGGTACACAGCCAGAAAGTGTTACCTGTTTATGTTTCTAATCGCACTGATGAGATACATAACTTAGTTCCTACAGCTAAATTTCGCTATGTGAGCACCAGGGTTAACCCCAGTGACATAATTTCCCGGGGGATCTCGGCGCAACAGTTTATGTCGTCCTCTATTTGGTGGC
Organism: Paralithodes platypus; assembly: GCA_032716605.1. Classification (NCBI taxonomy): domain Eukaryota; kingdom Metazoa; phylum Arthropoda; class Malacostraca; order Decapoda; family Lithodidae; genus Paralithodes; species Paralithodes platypus. The sequence goes on along the minus strand of CM064512.1, from coordinate 58,525,825 downwards.
ATGGACCTCCATGGCTTACATCTCCAACTGAATGGCCTCAGGATTTCAGGGAATGCATGTCTGATCCTTCAAGTCGGCCCCAAGATGATGTGTTAAGTAGTTCGAATGTGAGTACTACACATCAGGATAACAAGTTGGTAGAGTGGGAACGTTACGGCAGCTATGATAAAGTAATACGGGTATTTGCATGGATATACCGTTTCATTAACAACATAAGAAGTCGGGCTCACGGGTCTTTCCTTAGTGAAGATTCGAAGCATATCAGACTCCATGAATTGAGATCAGCAGAAGCAAAACTAATATGTTTAGTACAAAAGGAATCTTATCCTACTGAACATCAAATCCTGAGCAAGGAGTCAAAGGCCAAACCCTCTAACTTAATGAGGCAGCTAGGATTATATATGGAAGGAGGCATAATTAAGTGTAGAGGCAGGATACAAAGGGCAGACATTATTGATTCTGCGAAATATCCTGTCCTCCTTAGCTCCTCTCATTTGATTACCAAACTATTGATTCGCCAATGCCATACATTTTGGCATTTGACATTACGCCTACATTTTGGCGTAAATTATGTTCTGGCGTATATGCGACAACGTTGGTGAATCCCTAAGAAGCGACAAGCAATTAAAGGGATCCACAATAGCTGTACTATCTGTAAAAGATTACAGGGTAAGCCTTACTCTCCAGTTAATCTACCTCCCTTGCCTGAGTTCAGGGTACAAAGGACTGAACCATTTCAGGTAACCGGGGTAGACTACACCGGAGCGATTCATGTTAGAGAATCGCCCGGTAATATCATAAAGGTATATGCCGTCCTATTCACATGTGCGGTAACCAGAGCGATTCATATTGAATTGATTGACGACCTATCCAGTGAGGGTTTTTTGCATACTTTAAGACGCTTTGCAGGCCGCAATGGTTTCCCTCAAATTATTATGAGCGATAATGCGACTTGTTTTGTCGGGGCCTCTAAATATCTCCAGAGTTTAATGGATGACCCGCAGGTTGTGGCTACCCTCACTGGAAAGGGTTGTCAGTGGAGATTTATACCAGCACGTGCACCATGGTTCGGGGCGATTTGGGAGAGAACTATCGGTATCGTCAAATCTGCCATGAAGAAGGTATTAGGAAGGGCACTGGTGACAGTGCTCCTCAAGGTGGGGCAGCTGATGATGAGAAGGATGATCCTCCTCAGGCTTCAGGTGGCACTCGTCCCAAAAGGAGGGCGGCTATGAGTTCCGTGGATCTTTGGAGATCAAAGATCAAACAAGGTGATCTTTGACTTCGATGTCCTTTTTATGTTCTCTGTATATAGCTCCTGTATATCATTTTTGGTGGCGGGCAATATGTCGGGAATAGGTTAATGATCCCGACAGGTTTTGGTCCAATAGGACATTTGAATTTGGCGGTATCGTATCGCTTGTACGATTTCGGCTGGTTCTTTGTGTATTGTAGTTTATTCTTAAGTTAGGTTAAATATTAACTGTAATGTATAAATATCTACATCAGCTCTAGATGTATTATGAAACCAAGTTATGGGTTATAATTATTATGAGCCGGCAGCCATATGTAATTTCGCAAAGCGATCGGACGCCGGCCCTTTAGTCTCTCAAGCAACACCATACAGCCAACATCTCCTCCCCCGGCTCTGACTCAACCCACAGTTCACCATGTGCTACAAATATTAATCTATAACAATATTAACAACAGTCCTACATCACCAGTCCTCTAAGCTAAGTTCATTGTATCGATATTGTATTATGTGAACATTCCTACATGTCATGCAATTGAATTAGCCGCGTGTGGGGGACTGGATTACACCCATCGAATACCTCGTTGGTAATTATATTATAACTATTTGTTGGGATATTTCATGTACCAGTGATATGTAATTTAACCTCTCTATCTAAATTCCCGACAGTAGTAGTAACCACATTTTTGTATTCCTATGTTGACATATTATGTTCCTAGTTGAGTTTTGTACAATATTCTGCAGATTTCTGCTACATTCATGAGTTTTTTTTTAGTGCGTGTTTTCCCTTCACGGAGAAGGGGGATGCACGCTTGGGGGTCTTGTTCTACATTACACACGTGGAGGCTGACCAGTGAGGGTGATCACCTTGGTTTTGGGCAGGCAGGATTGGGGCTTTCCTATATTGGAGGGCCAAATACCATCCTATGAGCTTTTAAGTCCCTAGGGTGATTACCAGGTAAGATATTCAGTGTGTAACCAGTTAGGAGGGTTATACTGTACACATGTAGGTCAGTGATTTAGTTTAGGCTACAGTGTCGGGCAGGAAGGTTAGATTACCATATATTTTACATTACTGGTACTGGTCATAGACTGCTGATCACTGAGCCTTGTGTCCTAGTATTCTACAGTACAGTATTTAAAGTTAGGCTAGGCTAGACTTTTGTGTTAAGTTAGGTTAAATCAGTAGGCTTTGAGATAGGCTAGGCTAGGAGTAAAACAGACTATAGGCTGTGTGAATCCTTGAGTGCTTGCCTTATCATATTTCTGCACATATCATTAATAAATATAATTGCCTGTTACATGTGTATTTATTTTCAAGAGTGCCTTTATAACTATGATGATATTTATACCCTTATATGCTAGGTTATAGGCTGAACACATGTTATTAGGCTAATTATCAAGCCAGTTGTCCCCATATCAGGTAACCTCTATAATAAATGTAAAATTCTACTGCATACAGTAGTTGTGTATTGCTCACTGAGGCATTACGTAAAATACATAAGATCAGGGGAGTAGTTATATAAACGAATATAATTTCTACCCCGTGACAATGTGTCTGTTCGTCTTAGTGGAAATACCTTTTGTGTTTATCATCCAAATATAATTTAATTATTTCTCTTCAACACCCATCTAATCTTATATATTTGCCGAACCATCTCTATTCAATACTTTTCAAAACGCTATCCCTCTTTAAACATGCTCGGATTCTTGAGTAAAAGTTGCAAATGCCAACTCTGTGAATAGTTCTGCTGTGGGAACAAGGCTGCATATTATTATGTTGTAATAATAATAATACAAATACTACTACTACTACTACTACTACTACTACTACTAATAATAATAATAATAATAATAATAATAATAATAATAATATTAATAATTATAAAATACATTGTCACTACACTGATTATTATATGCAATACTTGGTTCATTAATTACCAAGATAAACATAATAAATTAACAACTTGCGGTATCACTTAATAACTAACAATAAACTTTGTGTAAGTATAAACAATGTTGGGTTTATAATTCTGATAAAAATTACAGTTTTAGGAAATCTTTGAATATATAAAACAAATGCACCAGTGCTCGAGGTATTTTCATACAAGAATATAATTAATTGTTTAGAATTAAAATATTAAACAATAGTTGCTGTAAATTAGCTTTACCCTTCAAGAGATAAAATAAGTTTTTTTTTATGTGAAAGAGGGAGACAAAAGACAAAACTGCCTGTGACGAGTGCCTCCCCCAGAGTTAATAGAGTGACAGGGCCAAAATCAAGGAACATTCGAGCCAAAATGTCTGGCCACACGGAGTTTGAAACAATTTAAGTCATAGGATGAGGGAAAGATGGATTCAGGGAGAGAGTTCCAGAGCTCAGCAATTATGTGTTGTGAAGGAGAAAAATTAAGAGAATACGTGGAAGAAGAATAACACAAGGACCAGGAAGAAGGGTGAGAACAAGATGGAGTGGACCATCCAAAATATGAAAAATAATAGGAATTATAATAGAAATGAGCCCATCTGACATTCTGCATAAAATATTTGAGTCTGGCTTCACCATCACCATGATCACCATAGAACATGGAGAGAAAGGGAAGCCACCAGCTGGCCCCAGGTACCCAACGTGGCCTTACAGACTATACTGGCCTAACAGCCTGCCTCTACCATGTGTCAGGTCCCCTTCTTGCTTTCAACATGCCATTCGGTAGCTCCAGCCAAATCATGGGTACTACCGATGCCAGAGTCTAGTAAAACAGCAATTCACTTAGTGGTGCTGTAAATAATACAAAATCAACATTTGGTAACTAGGGACCTCATCAGGCATTATTATAACTGGCATGGTCTTCTTTACAATAGACATCCCTCTTGCTTTATTAGCAATTGATGAGCTGCAACCTACAATTCCAACTAGTACATCCACCTAATTTATAAGATTGTAGTCATCATAGCATATACAACAGCACCCCCTCGTTTCAATAATATACTGTATACAGAGCGGTCACGAAACATTTCCCCATAGCTAGGAAATTCCTATGTATTTGCAAGAGAGAGCTGAAGAATCTATTTATATTTATTTCACTCCAACACCAAACATCTCCAAAAGAAATTAATGAAAGCAAGCATGTGATGCACCGAGATTCGAACCTGTGTTACCACATACAGATGCAGATCAAATATATTGGGATACTCTATGGGTAATACACAGGAATTCCCTATGGGGAAATGTTTCGTGACCGCTCTGTATGAGGTGCAAGCTATGTTTACAACTATCACTGTACCTGACTCCTTGACATACTGTAAGTGTCAAGCAACACAGAATGCCCCTCACATTACCACCAACCCCGGGGACCCCTATCCACCACCAAGACCTTTCCATCCCTTCTTCGTAATGCAAAGATAAAAATACCACATGGCACTCAACTGCAAGTAATGCTTGAACTCTAGTGTAAAATGTTACGGGAAAGGGGGCGAGGATAATGAAGCATATTTTAAAATATATGAACAAGTTAATTTGAAATAGATAAATAGATATACATAGATAGATTGATAGATAAGAGAGAGAGAGAGATAATAGTACAAAGAGAAACAATAACATTTATGTGACGTTTGATCATTCAAAATACATCATAGGAAATGGTAGCAAAATCATCGGAAAGCCTTTCTATGATAATGGTTAAAGCAGTAATGTTTGACATGGCCTCACCCTCTCAACTTCAACTCTCTCTCTCTCTCTCTCTCTCTCTCTCTCTCTCTCTCTCTCTCTCTCTCTCTCCAACCTCTTTGTGATGATAAAGTTTGAAGAACCAACGTTTGTCATGGTCCCAAGGAAGAGACCACCAATATCACCTATGCCCACCTCTCTCTCTCTCTCTCTCTCTCTATATATATATATATATATATATGTGTGTACATTTACCCATGTATATTATATATATATATATATATTTATCTATACATCTATCTATCCCTCTGTACATCTATACATATATCTATCCATCTATATATTTATCTATCTATCTACATATACATATATCTATCAATAACATCTATCTATCCATCTATTTATTTATCTATACATCTATCTATCTATCTATATCTGTTTCCTGTCTATGAATGTAGCTGTCTTTATATGCGTTTACATATTTCTCTCTATACAAATGTTCAAGAAGTAACGTTTGTATCAATAAAGTTTGCAGTAACGTTTGCATCAATAATGGCCAGGAGGGTGAAGACATAACACAAAAATAACGTTAATTGTCTCCCTTATTACAGTAAGGGGTTGGTAGTTATCAGTTTAATATAATGGATAAGTTGCAGTAATACGTAAGAGCTTAACATACAGTAACAATAATTATATATAATAAATTACAAACAAAACAACAGTGAAATAGACCAAGGAATGACTTAAAAGAGCAGCCTCTTCTAAGAAATGCATTATACAAATTAGTTCCTCCCCTTCCAACCCTCTCTCTCTCTCTCTCTCTCTCTCTCTCATCAACGATGAAGGAAGGTCAACAATCATATGTTGATCACGTTAACCCTTTCAGTACACGATGCACAAATATTGGTTTTATAATAGTATGACAAGGGAAATGAAAGTGTAACAAACGAGATTGGTTAACATTTTCTATGGCGGCCATTATGGTAAGTCTATTATCAAACAACGAGGTTGTATTATATTGTATTTATTGTAAAATATATATCCAATCACTAAACTATATAACCTGTATCAGTGTTCCCGTGTGTTCATTATAAGCAAGGATATATTGGACTGTAAAGAGATGAATATAACACCAGTGGCACCAATATGGCGGAGGTTGGTGGATGGGATATCATTCCAAATAAAGCCACTATTTTTAGCTCCTCGGTGGTCTAGTGGTTTAGGTGCTGGAGTGCTGCACTACTGGCCTGGGTTCGAACCCTGGCTGAGGCATGACACAAAAATATTATAGGGTATCTAGCATTACACTAGGTGCCTTTTGTCTCCTGTATACACACAAAACAAAAACGTTTGTTCCAGGTAGAGTTGGTGGTGTGGTGTTGTAGGTTTGGTATTGTTGACGTACAGTGGTGGTGGTATGGAGGCTATAGGAGTCTCTCTCTCTCTCTCTCTCTCTCTCTCACTGTTCCTCACTTACTCTTTATCCATCTATGTATATCTCTCCAGTCTGTCTCTCTGTGTATTCTTCCACTCTCTCTCTCTCTCTCTCTCTCTCTCTCTCTCTCTCTCCAGAAATGTAATAGATTTGTCTTAAGAAGAGACTCGACGACCATCTGATGATTAAGAAGAGACTCGACGGCCATCTAATGGAGATTGGATTAATATTAATGAGTAGATATATAACATCAGTAGGTATGTTTTTTTTTTTGTTTTTTTTTTTTTTTTTTTTTAAAGAGACAATGAACGGAGGAAGGAAAAACACAGATAAAACAAAAAGGTCCATGTGCCTAAAGGCATCTTCCATTCATAAAATGTTTGTAACAACTGGATTTAAACATTTGTAGATTGTAAGTTTGTGGAAAGCAATTCGAGGGAAGTGAATTCTAAAGAGTAGTAGCTCTGGGGATAAATAAATTCTGATAAGCAGAAGTTCTGCATTGTGGAGGAGAAAGTGTAAATTCATGGGCGCTCTCAGCTGCCCTAGTTCTACGGGGAAAGATGTGGAGAGGCGGCACAATTGAAGCAAGTTCCTCGGAACAATTGCTGTGAAAATATCTGTAGAATAATGCAAGGGATGCAACGTTTCTTCGTATGGATAATGTAGGAAGGTCCTGTGTGATTGCAGGGTTATTGATTAATCTAATAGCTTTATTTTGAAATGTATTATGTAAGTGAATTTTCCGTTTGAGACTCATTTCTGTCTACCCTAATTATAACAACTTTCTTTGTGGGCATTTCCTGATTCATAAGGTTACACTTCATCGTATTTTCCGGTAGTTATTTAGTCGGAGGGTGGAGAGAGAGCCTTCTACTTTGCTGTTCTACTCTTCTACTATAAACTGTCCCAGCTCTAGTAGTATTAAGGCCGGACCACCTTGTTGGGACAGCAAGGTCTGTGTGGTCTGAGTATCTGTGTAAGTTTGTAACTCTCTCTCTCTCTCTCTCTCACCCAATAATCCCATGGGTGTGACACATGTGTAGGTCCCTGATCTCATACATCCACACCATCATATGCACACTCACGCACATACACAAATGCATGCACAGTGCACACACACACACACACACACACACAAACAATGGCTTTTCATATTATACACTGCAATTATACATAAAGACACAAATACACCACTATCTGATGTAGGCTACACTCAAGCAATAGTTACTTCACACACACACACACACACGCACGCACGCACACAAACACACACACATGCACAATGCATTCAAATATTAGCAATTGACGCTTTGACTCTTCTGAATTCTCAACTCTCTGGCTAACGCTTTCTTGTCACTCTCAAACTAAATATTTCTGCACTGTTTATCTCTCCCCTACTGACCATCCAAAATGCTTTGACTATCTAACTTCTAAAGTGGAACATAATCTATCCATCTCTCCTTTTACAGAATACTCCATCCTAGATTTCAACGTTCACCACCGCCAATGGCTTTCCTCTCTTTCCACTGGCCAACCTGGTGAACAAGCCTACATCTTTTCTATCCTAAATGACCTAGAGCAGTTAGTCCAGCAACCCACCCATATCCCGGATCGCTTCGGAGATCGGCCCAACATTCTTGACCTATTTCTCACTTCTAACCCTTCTGCTTATACTGTAAATCTTTTTGCTCCTTTGGGCTCCTCGGACCATAAACTTATCTTTGTCACCTATTCTATCTCACCCGATCCTCCCAGCCACCGGCACTTGTAGCACTTTGACGCTGCCGACTGGGAGGCTCTTCGGCAGTACTTCTTTGATATCTCAGGGAATGACATTTGCTTCAGTGGCCGGGGACCCTCGGAGAGTGCTGAACGCATTACCGAGGTAATCCTCTCGGGCATAGAAGCATACATTCCATTTTCTTTCTTTCAGTCTAATGCTACAAAATCTTGGTTTACTCACACTAGTTCTACTACTGTCCGCAATAAGGAGGAAGCATTCAAACGATACCGTCACCTTCAAACTTAAGAATCTCAAACTTCCTATGTTTCTGCCTGGAATCAAGCCAAATCTGTTCTTCGACTTGCAAAACATTCTTTCATCAATAATAAATGCACTGAACTATTCAATTCTAGCTCTTCCCAAGCTTTCTGGCATCTAGCCAAAAACTTTCTCAACAATTGTTCTGCCTTGTCTTTCCCTCCCCTATTCCACTCTGATGGCACAAGCATCACTTCTTCCTTTAACAAAGCTAAACTCTTCGCTCAACCTTTGCTAGAAACTCCAACTTGGATGATTCCGGTGATATTCCGCCCTCTCCACCCCCCTCTCTCCTACTTATGCCTAATATCCTAATCTCATCTAAAGATGTACTTTCTACCCTATCTATCTATTTATCTATTGCCTGACGCCGCGATCCCCGAAGGGGTGGATACGAACGAACCGCCCCCATGCACCTCTGTCCCCAGTCAGTCGACGCCCCTCGCCCCAACCAGCACCGCCTTCGTTCATGTACTTCCTCACTCCATCCTTCCACCTCTCATTCGGTCTACTTCTCCCTGTCTGTCCCTCCACCTCGCTCTCGTACACCCTCTTAGTCATTCTCTCACTTTCCATACGTTCCATATGGTCGAACCATCTCAAGTTGTTCCTTTTCACACTTTCCAGCACATCTACCTCCACACCACACCTCCTTCTTACTTCCTCATTAGTCTGTCTATCCCTCCATGTAACTCCACACGCACTCCTTAAGTAATTAATTTCCACTGCTCTCACTCTTGGTCTGAGTCTCTCAACCAACGTCCATGCTTCGCTTCCGTAAGTCAGTGTCGGAATTACCACACTGTCATGCAAGGACTTCTTCACTTCCATACTGACCACCCTATTTCTTGTTACTGCTTTTAGCGTTCCTACAACCCTCTTCCCCTGTTGTACCCTCTCCCGAACTTCTTCATCCATAGTCCCATCTTTACTCAACACACTGCCCAGATACTTAAAAGAGTTGACGATCTCCATAGCCTGACCGTATAGCTTCACCTCACACTCTGTGACTTCACCTCTTTCGAAGACCATAACCTTGCTTTTCCCCGCATTTACCTTCAAATTCCGTTTTTCGCACACTGTTCCAAACTCATTTACCAGACCCTGCAACTCCCATTCATTATCACTCATCAGAACTGTATCATCCACTGTCCATTGGACACTTGATCCTCAGTGTTTTGGAGGACAAGCAGCCTAGAAGGGTCACTAGATCTGTTGTTGCTTGATTTCCTTTGTACTTTGTACAAACAGCAGTATAGGTAACTTCCACTCAATTCCCTCCCTTTTCAGCGATACACCAACATCCACTGCTCTTGATAGTATTTCTTTCATGACTCCATCCATATATACAGTAAACAACCACAGGGACATCACACACCCCTGTTTCAAACCAACATTCAGGTCAAAGAGCTCGCTCTGCTCACTCTCCACATGTACTGCCACCTTTGCACCCTCATACATGCTCTTCACTGCTTTCAGCAACTTGCCCTCTACTCCGTATATTCTAAGTACTTTCCACAATCTTTCTACCCTCCCTGGGCTTAATACTAAGAACACGTACGGTCCGGACGGTGTTCCTCCTATTGTACTTAAAAACTTTGCTTCCGTGCTGACTCTCTGCCTTGGCAAACTATTTCGTCTCTGTCTCTCCTCTAACGTTTTCCCTTCTTGCTCTCATTCAACCTATCCCAAAGAAGGGAGACCGCTCTCAACCCTCCAACTATCTTCCAATTGCTCTCATCTCTTGTATCTCTTAGGTTTTTAAAACTATTCTTGCTTCTAAATTTCTTAAGCATTTATTTTCTCATAATCTTTTCTCATATCGCCAGTATGGCTTCCTTAAGAGTCGCTATACTTGTGATCTTCTTTCATATCTTGCCAACTCTTAGTCATCCTCCTTTCGGGACTTCAGTGTGACCTTTTCTATTGCGGTAGACATATCGAAAGGCTTTGATAGAGTCTGGCACAAATAATACATTTCGAAACTACCCTCCTTCGGCTTCTATCCATCCATCTGTGTCTTTGTCTCCAATATCCTTTCCGGCCGTTCCATAGCTGCGGTTGTGGACGACCATCGCTCACTTCCTCATCCTATCAACTCCGGTGTTAATCAGGGCTCTGTCCTATCTCCCATTTACTTTCTAAATTTCATAAATGATCTTCTCAACTGTACCTCTAGTCCCCTTAATTCATACGCGGTCGACTCTACCTTACACTACTCAATTAGTTTTCCAGAACGCCCCAGCCAGCAATTCTTCAAAAAACAAAGGTAATGAAGCCATACAACACTGATTTTCTGATCTAACTACTATTTCCAATTGGGGCAGAACAAATCTTTTTGCATTTACTTCTTCCAAAACCAAATTTCTCCATCTTACTACACATCAGGAAATCCCAGAGGACTTTTTTTTCTATATTCCAATTACTACCTCTCAGGCATAGGCTGAGAGCCTGTACATTCAACCGTATATTCAACGGTGAAGCCTGTGAGGTCTTGTTCCAGTCTAGGGGAGTGAGACATGTGAAGCACTTTGAGATGCAACAAGCTCCGCTATCTTGCCTTCGCAAGATGAACGGGGCCTGGTTGCCCACTCACGGCTCGAAGCAGCCCCCTCTATAAAGCTGCCTCGCCCCAGTGCTTCACTGTCTCATCTCCTAGACTCGGAACCTCACTCTCAGAACGCCACCTATTGAGCAATAAACTCACTAGGCATTGCCCCCCTGTAGCATAATTTGAATATGGAAATATTCATACAGTGCTATTTAATCAGGGAACAATGATGGCTTTTATTTGGCGTTTCAGTGGGCTTTGTGGTAATGCACTGATACAAGGTACAGATACAAATTACATCCCAAATACAATCTTCCCATTGATACATCAGGATTCGGACCATTGGATTACCAGTCTAGTGGCATGGCTACTCCAACACACCTCCTATACTTCAACAATGCAAAAATCAATCCTTCATCTTCTCTCAGTATTCTCAGAGTATCTTTTTCTTCTGCTCTTTCTTGGAAGGACCATATTACCAGTCTTGCTAAGGCAGCCTCCCAGAAGCTGTGTGTGCTCAACCGCCTTAAGAGGTTCTTAACCCCTGCACAGCTTCTTGCTCTGCACAGGGGCACAGTGCGTCCTTGTATTGAGTATTATTCACATGTAAGGGGAGGATCCTCTCACACCGCACTCCTAGACAAAGTAGAAAGGAAAGCCTTTCGTATCATTAACTCCCGTCCACTCACCAACTCTCTGCAGTTTCTCTCTCTTCGCCGCAATGTTTCATTTCTCTTGCTATTCTATCACTACTATAATAATCAGTGTTCCTCAGAGCTCTCCCAGTGTATACCACCTCCTCCACGTAGGTACGTAGTACCCGTCTTGCAACACAATCCCACCCCTACTCTGTACAACTCTCCAGCCTAAGAGTGAAAAGGTATTCTGTCTTTCTTCTATTCAACAGCTGAGCTCTGGATATCTCTCCCAGAATCAGTCTTTCCCTCTTCCTATGACTTGAGTTGCTTCAAACTCCGTGTGTTCAGACATTTTGGATTGAACATCCTTTGATTTTGGCCCTGCCACTCTTTCAACTCGCAGGGAGGCACTCGCTACAGGCAGTTCTGCCGTTTGTCTCCCTCACTCACATAGAAACACAATCATGATAGCCAGAACAAAAATACAGTAGAATGCCATATGCCACTATACAGAAGATTTGACGTCGCAGGTTCCCTATCACGCGCCAGTAAAAAATCCACAGCAAATTTGATATAATCTCTAAGATAATGTAACACATTATTTTAGACTCTCCAAACTTCAGTGTCATGTGCCCCTTGGCTGGTGTGGTAATTGTGTGGTTACTTCTGTTTGGGGTGATAATTGAAACTGTCCATCTATCCTGTCTGCCTAAGGTTTTGTCTGCTTCCAAATAGACACTTCCTCTTCAACCCCAATGTAAACTAATGTATGCGATTCTATTCACTTACTAGGATTGGGCGATTTTACAAGCTTAGGAATAACTCTCCTTAAAGACTGAGTTGAGTATGAGAGACAATACAGAACAATATACATGATGCTGGATGGCCTTGGTTATATAATTACAATGGGAACTATGGAGTATAAATGTGACTTTGTGTAGTTAAGGGGGGGGGGGGGAAGAGGGATTTGTATTTTAGCCCCATTAGTTTTAAGATTTTAAGACGGTCACCCCATTAGTGTTATGGTTGGTGGTTCCCAACCCGCACCATCTGTCAAGGAATACAGTGTGGAATACAATGGAATACAATGGAAATACGCCTAACGGCCTTATTGGGCTATCCTTAGTTGGAATTATGCAAGGCTGGTACATGTCATATTTATAACATACTATGTGGTACCAACTCTGTAAATTGCTAATTGAATAAATATTATTATTATTATTATTATTATTATTATTATTTATCATGTTATGAGAGAAACATTTGCATGACCATACTAAAACCTAACCTAATCTAATTTAGCTTTCAAAGCCCCACTAACTGACCTAGGTGGCGTGTTTATCATTACCATAGCCAGAATATACCCGGTATACTGAAAGGGAAAACATGTAATTTGAGACTATATACTGTATAATAGGTTGTACAGTCACGGCGGTAAATTGTGGACCTGGGGATGAGCCCCTTTCTAGACACCATGCACGTGTATCGCATCCGAACACAGTCTACACTCAGTGAAACTGGGTAGTTTATACTGCCAGGCCCAGCCCACTATTGGGTCGCCAGTCAGTTGGCAGAACACATTTATTAGAACAATGGCTTAGACACCCCCCCCCCCCCCCCACACACTTCATTATATGCGTTTACAAAGAGTGTGTATAAGCCACAAATATATTAAGTACCGGATAGAGTGCCAATTTGACGTTATATATCGTAGGTATGCCAAGTTATACATATAATGTTATTTACTGTAGAGACGGTGTTAGTTATGTATCGACTATGTTATGTTCAGGCACGTAACGGAATAGGCATTAATTAAGATGAAAACCAGGGTTATGTTAAATACCCACGTCACTTGCCTAATGCTTACTGTAGTTAGGTTTTAACCCGTTTCGTGCGATTAACTTCCGTTTTATAGTATTCAAGTTACCATTAGACGTTATTATTCAGCTTAGGGAGGATATCTACTAAATCAAAGTTTACAAATGATCACAATTAAACCTTATAGTTACCACAGATCCTTCCAAAGCTGCATACAATCGTCTAAATATAACTACTATAAAATAGAACAGATGTCTCCCGTACTGAAAGGGTTATAGTCCCTACCTATGGATAATTTGTCATAGACGAATAAAAGTGAATGACGAAACCCAATAGTGAATTTATGTAAACTACCATATATTGCACGTTTGCTGATCTCGTTTAGTATACAACAGTGACATTACATGTTTGTTATAATTAATTATACACAGAGAGAGAGAGAGAGAGAGAGAGAGAGACTATAATTTACTAACACAAACCAAGATTCATTTTAAGAGACGGGGCTTCTCAAATGAGACTCCAGACTTGAATGTCCTGATTAGCCGGTTAGACGATACTTAATTAAGGTTTCATATCCTCTGAAGTCCTATTTTTAATCACCTACCACTAACATTACCGCTATCCAATTATAAGATTAATTTCCATATATGGCTACCCCATGAAATATGTATACAATCTGTGTAGGCTAAACGAGATTAATGTATTCCTTGATATCTATAATAATGGTATAATTTATGCACAATTGTATTATTAGTTAAAATAATAAATTGAAATAGGGCTTAGTCTCTTGGCTTAGTGGCTATCATCCCTGCTGGATTATTAAGCCAGCATATGTCAATGGGCAATTCAAAACCGGAGTCTCTGTTCGAGAACTCTAGTTCCTTGTTGTCATTTGTATTCGGCAAAGGATAAATGCACATGGAGAAATACTGATATTGTTTTGCTAATTACTTCCATATCTCCGGGTTGTCTCAGTTCAATTGTTAGGTGATACGTTGTGTAGCGGTCATAATACTGCCCATTACCTGCGGACACGTGAGTTTATTGTAGACGAGAACATTTACCTACGGTAGAATATTACTATTGTATTTGTTTTTTTACTTAACTGTAGTTACTTTATTATTATATTATACATATTTTATTATTTCATAATCCTCTTCATCATCAGCCTTAGTCTACTGCAAGAAGAAGGCTTTTCCCAAACGTTTTTACTCTAGCTGGTCATATGTTATCCCGTTCCATCCTACTATTACAACATTTCCGATCTCATCCCTCTATCTGGTTCTCTGTCTATCCCTTCCTCTACCTCCATATCTAGATTCTCATTTTGTTGCTGTTTTTTGTCCATCTGTTATAATATTGCCTAAATATATGATATATTTTTTACAGTAATGAGATTAACTTGTACTTTTGTTTGTTCTCTTATCCAAGAGGCTCTCTTCTTGTTGCTCCAATTTATCCCTAACATTAACCTTTTCATTTCTTTATATACTTTACAAAATTTGTGTTCAGGAAACTGTGTGCTCCAAGTTTCTGATTCATAAATTAGTACAGAAAGGACTCATTAGTTGTATACTTTTATTTCTAATGTAAGGGGTAACTTGCTTTTCATAATAGAACTGTGCCTAATGAATGCGTTCCATTCCATATAATCCTTGGTTTGATTTTTCTAGTGATCTGAGTTCTTTTTGTATAACCTGGCTAAGTATAAATATTCTTTCATTGAATCTGGCCCATCTTCCTCTACCTTAGTTTGTTGTGGTTGCCTATGATCATTCAACATACTCTCGGGTATCTGTCTATAAATTGTCAGCACTATTATACATCTTTCTCAGTTTATATCATCCATCATTTGTTGTACCTCTTCCCTAAGTCGTTGGGAAGAACTTTGTCATCAGTGAATCGGAGGTTGCTTAGGTGTTAACTTTTTATTCCTTTATTGTCACATTCCAGATTCCTAAATATGTGTTCATAACACGCGTGTACAGATTGGATATTGCATTATTTCTACCACATTTCTGGAGTTTCAATACACGTTATAGTCTGATAATTTGTATTACATACAGTAGCATTTCAACTGGAAGGAACACAACACAAAATCATAATAAAATAATCCTAATTATCGTTTAGTTTACGATGTTACCTTTACATACGCAACTGGGTATGGGCGGAGCTTATTAACTATCAATGCACTTGTTTCACTGGAGTCGTGCCCGCTGAACCACCAAAGAAGGAAATTGTTCGAACCTACTGCCAATGTGTGGCTAGGACTTTGCCATGCCCCTGGTCTACCACTTACCGCCTTGACTGTACTTGGGTACGTAATTCCTCCATGTGGTTTACATACGAATGCGACAATAATATTGACCTACCACTATTGTTATGTTAAAGCAGCTTTAATTTACAGTTCTCCAGTGTTACCATGTATGTACAATAATGTTATAGTTAACTTGCATCATTGTATTGTTCTGACGGAGGTTCAAACCTTGACAGTCAGGATACCTACAACAGGTGAGTCAGGTGCTCCACCAACCACAACACCGAACCATAAATACCAGAACACCAATATTCACTGACTTATAAATGTGTCACTATCATAGATTTATCGCAATGATAGTAAAGGTGACCTAATATAATTTTATATAGTTACCTTAACCCATATCTTGATCATTATATAAAAGGTGACCTAATATAGATTTATATAGTTACCTTAACCCCTTCTGTACCGGCGAGGTATTTTTTATTTGATTTCAGCTACATCTAGACGATTTTGTGAAGCTTAGGATAGATATATGGTAGCTAAAAGGAAGAATTGAGATAGTCTGTAACCTTTTAATGGGTAGACGTCCCTCCTAACCTGAACAAAATCGTCTAATAGTTGCCAGAATATAATGAAAAGTACATCACCGGTACAGAAGGGGTTAAGGTAACTATATAAATCTATATTAGGTTACCTTTTATATAATGATCAAGATATCGGTTAAGGCTTACAGGCAATCT
The DNA here is from genome assembly GCA_032716605.1 of Paralithodes platypus. Taxonomy (NCBI): domain Eukaryota; kingdom Metazoa; phylum Arthropoda; class Malacostraca; order Decapoda; family Lithodidae; genus Paralithodes; species Paralithodes platypus. The sequence goes on along the minus strand of CM064512.1, from coordinate 58,509,420 downwards.
TTCCGTAAAAACCAGAAGAAAGTAGAAGAAACCCATAAGGTATTTACCAGGACCATGACTAAAACTTTCAATCATTGGGTCAAGAGTAAGAAAGTCACAAGCTACAACGATCTGAAGGAGTTGGTCCTGTTAGAAAATTTCCTATGGAAAATTGATTCTTCTGTATCCTATCATTTAAAGGGGAAAAAGGTAGATTGTCTTGCCGACGCCGCTGACATGGCTGACACATACGTGCTCAACAACAAATGTCGTGATAAGAAGCCCTACGATAATTCTAGTTCTAATTTTAAGTATCCCAATCACAAATCTGACAGACCCAGTCACAAGCCTATAACGTCTTCCCCAGGTAGCCAAAATAGAATTGTTCCCCCAACTAAAAATGCGACTCAGGGCAATGGTAACAGAGGTGGGCCCCAAATTAATAGTAATGCTCAAAGAGGGAACGTTCCCGTATCCCCTAAAGTATGTACTGTTTGTGGCATGAGAGGCCACCTAGCTTATCAGTGCTGGGCCAAGGAGAAAACCGAGAGATCGGGGCAGACAGTTGCCGCCGTATCTCAAATTCCATATGTGCATTTAATGCAGGGCTCCCGACAGAAGGAGTACCTAGCACCAAAAGTTCCTTTAATGCAGGACTCCCGACAGAAGGAGTACCTAGCACCAAAAGTTCCTTTAATACAGGACTCCCGACAGAAGGAGTACCTAGCAGCTAACGTAAATCATCTAGACAGGGGTGTAGTAGCATGTGTGGTGCAACCCACTAGGGTTAAGCCAATAATAATTTCACCATCAGTGCAGGACAGTTACCTTCCCTTTATTTCATCTGGCAACGTGAGATTAAATGGTTGTATGCATGAGGTAAACATTCTGAGAGACACAGGTTCTACTAGCACCCTCATGGTGAATCCTTACACTGAGTGCTCACCTGGCGAACCAGTTGTAATGAGAGGTGCTGGAGGCCAATTTTATGCACACTTGGTAAAAGGCGAAATTGAATGTGAGTTACTACAGGGTGAGGCCACCATAGCTTTGTGTAGGTCCCAAGATATCCCTGTGGCTGGGGTAACACTCCTTTTTGGGGAATGATGTAGCAGGTGAGAAGGTCCGACCAGACCCCATTTTCTCACTTTCCCCTGTTAATGAGCCACTAACCGGTGAGCTCGAAAAGGAGATACCAACTGTTTTCCCTGTGTGTGCTGTCACACGTTTAATGTCTCAAGTAGCAGTTCCCTCAGACAGAAATGTACCGAATGTAAGAGTTGATGAAAGGGATGATGAGAGTGTGAATGACGCTCCAACTGTGCCTGATGATGTGACTGAGGTGGATTTATCGGACACCTTTATGGCTCATCTTGACCCTACCGATGACCATGAAACCCGTCCAAATTGTCCTAGTGGCCTGGTAGAGCTACAGAGAGATGATAGTGAATGCAAGGAGTTAGCTGCCAGGTCCGTGAGTGAAGAGGAATGTGAGAAGGAGGGTGGTGAATGTTTCTACCTCAAAGGAGGAGTTTTGTGGCGTAGATGGAGACCGCCACACAGACCAATCGATGACGGGGCCTGGGACGTCCATCAAGTAGTAGTCCCCAAACCTTGTCGTACAGATATCATGGAAATGGCACATTGTATACCATTGGCAGGACACCTAGGTGTGAGAAAAACTCTAGACAGAATCAGAGCCCACTTTTACTGGCCAGGAATGCGTGCAGATGTAGTGGAGTTTTGTAGAGTGTGTCACACTTGCCAGATGACAGGAAAACCCAATCAGAAGGTGCCTGTACATCCTCTGGTGCCCTTGCCCGTTTTCGAGAATCCTTTTACTCGGGTGGTAGTGGACATTGTAGGCCCATTGCCTAAGACTTCCCAAGGTAACATTTATTTATTAACTATCATGGACATGGCAACTCGCTACCCAGAGGCTATACCCATAAGGACTACCTCTGCTCCAACTGTCATCAAGGAACTGCTCAAATTCTTCACCAGAATGGGTTTCCCCCATGAGGTGCAAAGTGATCAAGGAACTAATTTTACCTCTAACATTTTTCAGCAGTCCCTGAAGGAGTTGGGTATCGAGCATGTTAAGTCTAGCACCTACCACCCAGAGAGTCAAGGGGTTCTCGAACGATATCATCAGACATTAAAGGGAATGTTACGTAAGTATTGTACAGAGACCGGAGTTGAGTGGGATAAGGGGGTACCTTTTCTTTTATTTGCTACTCGTGAGGTTCCAACTGAATCCCTGGGTTTTTCCCCTAATGAGCTAGTTTTCGGTCACCAGGTAAGAGGTCCTTTGCAACTATTGCAGGATAGCCTAGTTGGCCAGGAGGGGAACCAAAACCTCCTCAAGTATGTTTCAGATTTCAAGACCCGGCTGAGATCCTCATGTGAGTTTGCCGCTCAAAACTTGACAGTGGCTAAAAGCTCCACGAAGAAATGGTATGACAGAAAAGCCTGTGAGAGGGAGTTTCAGCCCGGTGATGAGGTTTTGGTCCTGCTCCCCCTTTTTGGCCAACCTTTATCTGCCAAGTTCAGGGGCCCATATAAGATCATTCAGAGGGTGAGCATTACCGATTATCTAGTAACTACCCCAGACAGGAGAAAGCCCACGCAAGTATTTCATATAAATATGTTGAAACTCTACCATAGGTCCCCTAATTCCTCTCCTCCAGATTCTCCCACTGTGGCAGTGAATGTCAGGACCTGTGGACAGCCTGGTGCGGACGAAGTCTTCAGTTCTCTTACTGACCCGCATCAGACTGTTCCAGAGCCTGAAGGTATCCATGCAGACTTTGACTTGTCATGTAGCCTATCCAACTTTCAGTATAATTCAGTAGCTTGGGGGGAATTACCATCTAAACTGTGTCATCTTCCCTCTGAGCAAGCGAACCAACTAATCTCTGTTTTATCTCAGTCTCCCAGTGTGTTCCGTGATACTCCCGGGCTCGCTTCTTTGGCCTTGCACGACATCGACGTAGGGGATGCAACTCCCATTAAACTATCCCCCTACCGTGTCTCACCACAACGCAGGAGTATACTGCAGGTCGAGCTTGACTTAATTTTTTCAAACCAGCTGATCAAAAGGGCCTTAAGCCAGTGGAGTAGTCCGGTCATACTTGTGCCAAAGCCAGACGGGAGCCATAGGTTATGTATGGACTATAGGCAAGTTAATGCTGCACAAAGAACGATACCTACCCACTGCCACGGATCAAAGATTGCATTTGCTAGGTTGGCCTCATACAGCAGTAAGTTTAATTTAATGAGAGGATTTTGGCAATTAGCTCTCCCTTGTAGCGAGGTAAATATCATGCTTTAGTAGTGCGCTGTCAAGCCTTCAGCTGTGAGATGCCTTGCAGTTCGAATAACGCTCCAGCTACGTTCCGGCTATGTTCTGATGTGGTACCTGGAGATGTTGCCTACTTTGGGTGGTATCCTTATTATATCCTCATTATAATCTTGCTGTTGCCAATCTGGTGGTGAATCTATTTTTGTATTATGTTTAATATTATGTACTATACTCCTTCAACTCTTTTCTAGTGGGGAGGTCTGACATACGGAGCCCTGTATGTTAATTTAGAGTTAGAATTAAGAGTTGAAGGAGTGTCAAACTACCCAAGCGGCGAAGCAGACCAGCGAGCGAACCAGCGAATGGGAAACCAGCTCGCCCGCATACCAGCAAACAAGCCTTCACACCTGCGTGCGTCATAGGGGACCCTGCAAACTACTGTGATGACCCGACGCTATGACGTATGATCGACGCCAGGAGACTCCATTGGTCCACGCACCTGTTATGCAACTCGTGGAGCTATGATAGGAGCGCGCACCATCACTCGCCTCCTGATTCGTTCCTACACCATCATTGTTTAGTATACAAGACCCGAGTAGTGGGCATTCAAATCAGTCTCATTTTGGAGTTAGGGAAGGTGAACTTGCAGCTGGAGGAAGACGGAGTGAAGTATTATAATGGGATTGTGACTGTCAGTCAGATTATATATGTGTGTGTTAAGTGTGTTCCGTGTAAACACTTACGTTATGTTGGTTAGTGAGATATGTGATTGGGACGTTAACGCTATTATTGTGTACTTAACTATTTGATTGGGAATTAACGTTAACGCTACTATTTATGTACTTAACTATTTGATTGGGAATTAACGTTAACGCTACTATTTATGTACTTAACTATTTGATTAGGAATTAACGTTAACGCTATTATTATGTACTTAACTATTTTAGTTGACTAACTTGTGGACTAAAGCAACTCTTTAAGTAATTGGGTTATGATGAAAGTAATACTATTGTTTTAGATTAATACTTACGAGTTCTTTCATTTTCTTTTAATTAAGCTTACATTGCTTAACGGTGCTTAGTACGGTGATGCTATTGTCTCATATTAGTAATATCGCCTTAGACTAACATGGCTGTGTTAATATTACTTCTAGTGATTTCCTAAGCTGAAGAAAATTCTTTTAGCTTCAAAATATTATTTTTGCTTTTCATATTATTTGAGTGAGACCTGAATCGAATCTATGAAGCGATCCTGTAACTTAATTTACTCATAATCAAACCTCAATGTTACGTGGTTAAGAAATACATTTAACTAATTATTAAATATATATCTAACTTTTTATGTGACTTTGATATAAATCCTGATGATAATAATAATATAATACTGTTAACGTAAGACAAGAACCAAGAATAATTACATTAAATATAAATAAAAGGACATAGAAGAAAACTATTTATTCACTTCAAAAGGGTAAGAGACAGAAATATTCTTACTTTAATATTTATCTTTCAAGACTTTTTATAGAATTAATAGTCATTCTTTAGATATAACTTCTTCGGTTCATAACCATAGCCTACTAAGCTTCGGTTAAATAATAATTCTTTATAAATACTACATGACATTAATTAGTTTCAGTATTTTTTCATAATTAAAGAGTATCAGTCAATAAAGGATACCAAGTCCTAAGATCCAAAAGGAAAGGAAGCAACAACAGGAAATAATTTTATTAGATTTTACTTTTGTTTTGCCTTCAGCTGACTGATACCTTAATATATATCTCTGTGCTATCTAGATTCATCAAGTTAACCACTTGAGGATCAAGATACGTAACAATATATATATATATATATATATATATATATATATATTGTTACGTATCTTGATCCTCAAGTGGTTAACTTGATGAATCTAGATAGCACAGAGATATATATTAAGGTATCAGTCAGCTGAAGGCAAAACAAAAGTAAAATCTAATAAAATAATTTCCTGTTGTTGCTTCCTTTCCTTTTGGATCTTAGGACTTAGTATCCTTTATTGACTGATACTCTTTAATTATGAAAAATACTGAAACTAATTAAAGTCATGTAGTATTTATAAAGAATTATTATTTAACCGAAGCTTAGTAGGCTATGGTTATGAACCGAATAAGTTATAGCTAAAGAAGGACTATTAATTTTATAAAAAGTCTTGAAAGATAAATATTAAAGTAAGAATATTTCTGTCTCTTACCCTTTTTGAAATGAATAGATAGTTTTCTTCTATGTCCTTTTATTTATATTTAATGTAATTATTCTTGGTTCTTGTCTTACGTTAATAGTATTATATTATTATTATCATCAGGAGTAATATCAAAGTCACATAAAAAGTTAGATATATATTTAATAATTAGTTAAATGTATTTCTTAACCACGTAACATTGAGGTTTGATTATGAGTAAATAAAGTTACAGGATCGTTTCATAGATTCGATTCAGGTCTCACTCAAATAATATGAAAAGCAAAATATAATATTTTGAAGCAAAAGAATTTTCTTCAGCTTAGGAAATCACTAGAAGTAATATTAACACAGCCATGTTAGTCTAAGGCGATATTACTAATACGAGACAATAGCATCACCGTACTAAGCACCATTAAGCACTGTAAGCTTAATTCAAAGAAAATGATAGAACTCGTAAGTATTAATATAAAACAATAGTATTACTTTCATCATAACCCAATTACTTAAAGAGTTGCTTTAGTCCACAAGTTAGTCAACTAAAATAGTCAAGTACATAATAATAGCGTTAACGTTAATTCCCAATCAAATAGTTAAACACATAATAGTAGCGTTCACGTTAATTCCCAATTAAATAGTTAAACACATAATAATAGTGTTCACGTTAATTCCCAATTAAATAGTTAAACACATAATAATAGTGTTCACGTTAATTCCCAATTAAATAGTTAAACACATAATTATAGTGTTCACGTTAATTCCCAATTAAATCGTTAAACACATAATAGTAGCGTTCACGTTAATTCCCAATTAAATAGTTAAACACATAATAATAGTGTTCACGTTAATTCCCAATTAAATAGTTACACACATAATAATAGTGTTCACGTTAATTCCCAATCACATATCTCACTAACCAACATAACATAAGTGTTTACACCGAACACACTTAACACACATTTATATAATCTGACTGACAGTCACAATCCCATTATAATACTTCACCCCGTCTTCCTCCAGCTGCAAGTTCACCTTCCCCAACTCCAAATGAGACTGATTTGAATGCCCACAACTCGGGTCTTATATACCAAACAATGATGGTGTAGGAACGAATCAGGAGGCGGCGGGTGGTGCCGGCTCCAATCATAGCTCCTCGAATCGCATAGCAGGTGCCTGGTCCACTCACAGCTCCTGGCGTCGATCATACGTCATAGCATCGGTCATCGAGGTGTGAAGGCTAGCATGCTGGTATGGGGCGAGATGGTTTGCGAGATGGTTCGCTCGTTCGCTCGCTAGTCTGCTTCACCGCTTGGGTAGTTTGGCTCCTTGAACTCTAATTCTAACTCTTAAATTAACATACAGGGCTCCGTATGTCAGACCTCCCCCCTAGAAAAGAGTTTAAGGAGTATAGTACATAATATTAAACATAATACATAAATAGATTCACCACCAGATTGGCAACAGCAAGATTATAATGAGGATATAATAAGGATATCACCCAAAGTAGGCAACGTCTCCAGGTACCACATCAGAACATAGCCGGAACGTAGCTGGAGCGTTATTCGAACTGCAAGGCATCTCACAGCTGAAGGCTTAAAAGCGCACTACAAAAGCATGATATTTACCTCGCTACAAGGGAGAGCTAATTGCCAAAATCCTCTCATTAAATTTAACTTACTGCTGTATGAGGCCAACCCGGTAAATGCAATCTTTGATCCGTGGCAGTGGGTAGGTATCGTTCTTTGTGACAGCATTGACTTGCCTATAGACCCTACAAAACCTATGGCTCCCGTCTGGCTTTGGCACAAGTATGACCGGACTACTCCACTGGCTTAAGGCCCTTGTGATCAGCTGGTTTGAAAAAATTAAGTCAAGCTCGACCTGCAGTATACTCCTGCGTTGTGGCGAGACACGGTAGGGGGATAGTTTAATGGGAGTTACATCCCCTACGTCGATGTCGTGCACGGCCAAAGAAGTGAGCCCTGGAGTATCACGGAACACACTGGGAGACTGAGATATAACAGAGATTAGTTGGTTCGCTTGATCAGAGGGAAGATGACATAGTTTAGATGGTAATTCCCTCAAAGCCACTGAATTATACTGAAAGTTGGATAGGCTACATGACAAGTCAAAGTCTGCATAGATACCTTCAGGCTCTGGAACAGTCTGTTGCGGGTCAGTAAGAGAACTGAAGACTTTGTCCGCACCAGGCTGCTCACAGGTCCTGACATTCACTGCCACAGTGGGAGAATCTGGAGGAGAGGAATCAGGGGACCTATGGTAGGGCTTCAACATATTTATATGGAATACTTGCGTGGGCTTTCTCCTGTCTGGGGTAGTTACTAGATAATCGGTAATGCTCACCCTCCGAATGATCTTATATGGGCCCCTGAACTTGGCAGATAATGGTTGGCCAAAAAGGGGGAGCAGGACCAAAACCTCATCACCGGGCTTAAACTCCCTCTCACAGGCTTTTCTGTCATACCATTTCTTCATGGAGCTTTTAGCCACTGTCAAGTTTTGAGCGGAAAACTCACATGAGGATCTCAGCCGGGTTTTGAAATCTGAAACATACTTGAGGAGGTTTTGGTTCCCCTCCTGGCCAACTAGGCTATCCTGCAATAGTTGCAAAGGACCTCTTACCTGGTGACCGAAAACTAGCTCCTTAGGGGAAAAACCCAGGGATTCAGTTGGAACCTCACGAGTAGCAAATAAAAGAAAAGGTACCCCCTTATCCCACTCAACTCCGGTCTCTGTACAATACTTACGTAACATTCCCTTTAATGTCTGATGATATCGTTCGAGAACCCCTTGACTCTCTGGGTGGTAGGTGCTAGACTTTACATGCTCGATACCCAACTCCTTCAGGGACTGCTGGAAAATGTTAGAGGTAAAATTAGTTCCTTGATCACTTTGCACCTCATGGGGGAAACCCATTCTGGTGAAAAATTTGAGCAGTTCCTTGATTACAGTTGGAGCAGAGGTAGTCCTTAAGGGTATAGCCTCTGGGTAGCGAGTTGCCATGTCCATGATAGTTAATAAATAAATGTTACCTTGGGAAGTCTTAGGCAATGGGCCTACAATGTCCACTACCACCCGAGTAAAAGGATTCTCGAAAACGGGCAAGGGCACCAGAGGATGTACAGGCACCTTCTGATTGGGTTTTCCTGTCATCTGGCAAGTGTGACACACTCTACAACACTCCACTACATCTGCACGCATTCCTGGCCAGTAAAAGTGGGCTCTGATTCTGTCTAGAGTTTTTCTCACACCTAGGTGTCCTGCCAATGGTATACAATGTGCCATTTCCATGATATCTTTACGACAAGGTTTGGGGACTACTACTTGATGGACGTCCCAAGCCCCGTCATCGATTGGTCTGTGTGGCGGTCTCCATCTTCGCCACAATACTCCTCCTTTGAGGTAGAAACATTCACCACCCTCCTTCTCACATTCCTCTTCACTCACGGACCTGGCAGCTAACTCCTTGCATTCACGATCATCTCTCTGTAGCTCTACCAGGCCGCTAGGACAATTTGGAGGGGTTTCATGGTCATCGTTAGGGTCAAGATGAGCCATAAAGGTGTCGGATAAATCCACCTCAGTCACATCATCAGGCACAGTTGGAGCATCATTCACACTCTCATCATCCCTTTCATCAACTCTTACATTCGGTACATTTCTGTCTGAGGGAACTGCTACTGGAGACATTGAACGTTTGTCAGCACACACAGGGAAAACAGTTGGCAACTCCTTGTCAAGCTCACCGGTTAGTGGCTCGTTAACAGGGGAAAGTGACAAAATGGGGTCTGGTCGGACCTTCTCACCTGCTACATCATTCCCCAAAAGGAGTGTTACCCCAGGCACAGGGATATCTTGGGACCTACACAAAGCTATGGTGGCCTCACCCTGTAGTAACTCACATTCAATTTCGCCTTTTACCAAGTATGCAAAAAACTGGCCTCCAGCACCTCTCATTACAACTGGTTCGCCAGGTGGGCACTCAGTGTAAGGATTCACCATGAGGGTGCTAGTAGAACCTGTGTCTCTCAGAATTTTTACCTCATGCATGCAACCATTTAATCTCACGTTACCAGATGAAATAAAGGGACGGTAACTGTCCTGCACTGATGGTGAAATTATTATTGGCTTAACCCTAGTGGGTTGCACCACACATGCTACTACACCCCTGTCTAGATGATTTACGTTAGCTGCTAGGTACTCCTTCTGTCGAGAGTCCTGCATTAAAGGAACTTTTGGTGCTAGGCACTCCTTCTGTCGGGAGTCCTGCATTAAAGGAACATTTGGTGCTAGGTACTCCTTCTGTCGGGAGCCCTGCATTAAAGGCACACATGGAATTTGAGATACGGCGGCAACTGTCTGCCCCGATCTCTCGGTTTTTTCCTTGGCCCAGCACTGATAAGCTAGGTGGCCTCTCATGCCACAAAAAGTACATACTTTAGGGGATACGGGAAAGTTCCCTCTTTGAGCATTACTATTAGTTTGGGGCCCACCTCTGTTACCATTGCCCTGAGTCGCATTTTTAGTTGGGGGAACATTTCTATTTTGGCTAGCTGGGGAAGACGTTATAGGCTTGTGACTGGGTCTGTCAGATTTGTGATTGGGATACTTAAAATTAGAACTAGAATTATCGTAGGGCTTCTTTCCACGAAATTTGTTGTTGAGCACGTATGTGTCAGCCATGTCAGCGGCGTCGGCAAGACAATCTACCTTTTTCCCCTTTAAATGATAGGATACAGAAGAATCAATTTTCCATAGGAAATTTTCTAACAGGACCAACTCCTTCAGATCGTTGTAGCTTGTGACTTTCTTACTCTTGACCCAATGATTGAAAGTTTTAGTCATGGTCCTGGCAAATACCTTATGGGTTTCTTCTACTTTCTTCTGGATTTTACGGAAAGATTGCCTGTAAGCCTCAGGCTGCAATTGATAGGTTTTTAGGATAGCTTCTTTGAGATTGTCATAATCCTGCCTAACTTCGGCTACTTCTGACAAATACGTGGCTCGAGCCTGCCCTGTCAAAACAGTTTGTAACATAAAAGGCCATTGATCTCTTGTCCACTTCATACCTCCAGCAACTTCCTCAAACAAAACAAAGAAATCCTGCACATTATCCTCAGTGAAAGGTGGAATGACACTAGTCATAGTCAATCCCAGAGGGGGAGCAATTAAGGGAGCATTTGTATTGACATTTAGTTGAGCCGTACGATATTGATATTCATATTGTTCGGTCGTTGCTCTGGCTTTTATTCTGGCTTCTTCGGTATTTGCTTCGGCATTTATTCTGGCTAGTTCTATTTTTAGTTTGGCTTGTTCTAGTTCGAATATTTGATCACCGGTCAAACCAGGTGGCAATTGTACATTAAGTTGGCTAGGTTTACTAGGGATCCCACCAACTGCTCCGTCACCCTCCTTGCCTTCTACAGGGAACAGGTGGGTTTTTATGGTCTGAGCCACCTCTACTTTGGACATGTTTGTGACAGTTAATTGGAGATATGAGGCAAGCACTTTCAGTTCAGATTTTGACAGACAGTCAATATCAGGGGATGTGGGTTCTGATTCTATGAAAACTCTAGCATCTTCGTCATTAATTAGTTGAGGCATGATTAATATTTGATTGTTAAGTAGTGAAACGTTAATGAAACTGAGTGAAACTGTATGAAACGAATCCTTGGCAAGGTCGCCACTCTTCTGTTACGTATCTTGATCCTCAAGTGGTTAACTTGATGAATCTAGATAGCACAGAGATATATATTAAGGTATCAGTCAGCTGAAGGCAAAACAAAAGTAAAATCTAATAAAATAATTTCCTGTTGTTGCTTCCTTTCCTTTTGGATCTTAGGACTTAGTATCCTTTATTGACTGATACTCTTTAATTATGAAAAATACTGAAACTAATTAAAGTCATGTAGTATTTATAAAGAAATATTATTTAACCGAAGCTTAGTAGGCTATGGTTATGAACCGAATAAGTTATAGCTAAAGAAGGACTATTAATTTTATAAAGTCTTGAAAGATAAATATTAAAGTAAGAATATTTCTGTCTCTTACCCTTTTTGAAATGAATAGATAGTTTTCTTCTATATCCTTTTATTTATATTTAATGTAATTATTCTTGGTTCTTGTCTTACGTTAATAGTATTATATTATTATTATCATCAGGAGTAATATCAAAGTCACATAAAAAGTTAGATATATATTTAATAATTAGTTAAATGTATTTCTTAACCACGTAACATTGAGGTTTGATTATGAGTAAATAAAGTTACAGGATCGTTTCATAGATTCGATTCAGGTCTCACTCAAATAATATGAAAAGCAAAATATAATATTTTGAAGCAAAAGAATTTTCTTCAGCTTAGGAAATCACTAGAAGTAATATTAACACAGCCATGTTAGTCTAAGGCGATATTACTAATACGAGACAATAGCATCACCGTACTAAGCACCATTAAGCACTGTAAGCTTAATTCAAAGAAACTGAAAGAACTCGTAAGTATTAATATAAAACAATAGTATTACTTTCATCATAACCCAATTACTTAAAGAGTTGCTTTAGTCCACAAGTTAGTCAACTAAAATAGTCAAGTACATAATAATAGCGTTAACGTTAATTCCCAATCAAATAGTTAAACACATAATAGTAGCGTTCACGTTAATTCCCAATTAAATAGTTTAAACACATAATAATAGTGTTCACGTTAATTCCCAATTAAATAGTTAAACACATAATAATAGTGTTCACGTTAATTCCCAATTAAATAGTTAAACACATAATAATAGTGTTCATGTTAATTCCCAATTAAATCGTTAAACACATAATAGTAGCGTTCACGTTAATTCCCAATTAAATAGTTAAACACACAATAATAGTGTTCACGTTAATTCCCAATTAAATAGTTAAACACATAATAATAGTGTTCACGTTAATTCCCAATCACATATCTCACTAACCAACATAACATAAGTGTTTACACCGAACACACTTAACACACATTTATATAATCTGACTGACAGTCACAATCCCATTATAATACTTCACCCCGTCTTCCTCCAGCTGCAAGTTCACCTTCCCCAACTCCAAATGAGACTGATTTGAATGCCCACAACTCGGGTCTTATATACCAAACAATGATGGTGTAGGAACGAATCAGGAGGCGGCGGGTGGTGCCGGCTCCAATCATAGCTCCTCGAATCGCATAGCAGGTGCCTGGTCCACTCACAGCTCCTGGCGTCGATCATACGTCATCGAGGTGTGAAGGCTAGCATGCTGGTATGGGGCGAGATGGTTTGCGAGATGGTTCGCTCGTTCGCTCGCTAGTCTGCTTCACCGCTTGGGTAGTTTGGCTCCTTGAACTCTAATTCTAACTCTTAAATTAACATACAGGGCTCCGTATGTCAGAATATATATATATATATATATATATATTATAGAGAGAGAGAGAGAGAGAGAGAGAGAGAGAGAGAGAGAGAGAGAGAGAGAGAGAGAGAGAGAGAGAGAGAGAGAGAGAGAGAGAGAGAGAGAGAGAGAGAGAGAGAGAGAGAGAGAGAGAGAGAGAGAGAGAGAGAGAGAGAGAGAGAGAGAGAGAGAGAGAGAGAGAGAGAGAGAGATTGTTGGTGTTCTACAGAAAAAACTAAGCTAACCTAGCCGAAAAAGAAATATTGGCTTAGGCCTAGCCTACATTGTATAACTCCAGGACTCGATCTATAAAATCGTAACACAAATGAGTAGCCGAAATTAAGTACAGTAGTACCTAGCCTAGCTGTAGTGTCAATAATTATATTGAAATAGGTCTAGGCTTCACTAGAATGACCTCTAGCCTAAATCTGCAGGCCCTGCACTATAATATGCCCTGCACTCGTTTCTGGCCTTACAATCCTGCTTAAGCAAGTGTCACACTATGCCGATTTTATTGCCGACGCTCCACGACTTAAGGAGTGGCGATACAAGGGGGAGACTACTGCCGAGTATCGTGGGTGATAGAGGGGCGTCGCCCACGGCGGGCAGTATGGACGGGCATGCCGCCTAACGGCAACTGGAAGGGGTCGAGAGGCAACCATGCAAGACCTAAGGAAGGTAAATGACGCCGCTGGGGCGGCGTCATGCGCCGTAGCATGCAAACTGGTTGGCGACAATGGCGACAATGCAATGGGGGTTAAGGTTGAGATCTAGGGAGGAAACTAAAAACATGATAAAAAGATCCATAAATGAGCAAACAAATGCGCCCATCTCCCCTTAATTAAGTGTTATTTTGTTTGAGTAATTGATAAAACAAGGCCATCTATAGTTAACCCTTTCAGTACTGGTGACGTCTTTCTCGTTATAGTCTAGCAACTATTAGGTTATTGTATTATGCTTACAAAGGGCCTGTAGCAATCACAAGACCTCCATTCCTCTCATTTATCTCTCTTAACTCCCACAGACCGTTCTTAAGCTGCATACAATCGTCTAAGTATGGCAGAACTATGGCAAAACAGATGCCATTTCTATTGAAAGGGTTTATAGATAGTCACTCGTTGATGGGATCGAATTAAGGGGACAGTGGTGATTTTTGGGGTCTATTTATTTATATATTAATTTACGTTTTAGTTTCCTCGCTAGACCTCCATCAAGGTTAAAACAAAAAGACCCCCAAAACTATCTATCAACGATGTCCCGTGCGACGTTGCCAGGTTGCGGACTCACGGTATGCCCTCCCCCTATGACGGTGCCTGGGCATTACCGGGTCACTGCCTGAAGGCGACCTACCTTATAAGCGGCATCTGACGCAAACAGGTCGACACCCTTGTACCGTCTGACGCCTACTGGATGCCGCCAGACGCCACCCGCCTACCGTCACCGTCCCGCCAATTTACTAGCCGCCGACTCAACTCATGAGAGTTGTGCATGTCAAACTTTTCCTGAGGCCCCTGACGACCAATCCCGACTGCTCTCTTGAGTAGGTACCCACCCACGTCGCGCGGCGATGTAGGCAAAGACCTGCTCCCGATCCTTAAGTCGTGGAGCGTCGGCACTTAAATCGGCATAGTGTAACACCTGCTTTAGGCTATATCTTGTGAGCACTTCAACAGTCTCCCCTTGACATATTTGAAGGGCTATATCTTTATGATAATCACTTATCAACTCTGTGAAGCAGAGTGGTATCGCACAAACAGGTCCCGCCCGTATACTGTGCACCACAATTCAGCTTGTCCGTCGTCGTCGTCGTCGTCGTCCGTCGTCCGTCGTCCGTCCGGTAACTCCTCCTAGACCGTTCGATGGATTTTCACCAAATTTCACAGGTATATTCATTTGGTCAATGCGAAGGTCATTCAAAAATAAATTTTTAATTTAACTTAAAGGTCAAGGTCAAAGGTCAAGGTTAAAAATAAGGTCAATATTTCTTTTGTCTTAGTTTTTACTCAAATGTCTTCATTTTTACTATACAAGTTACTGGTAACCTCGATATCTTATTGACCAAATTTTAGATATATATTCTGAAGGGTAAGGTCAAAGGTCAAAAAATATTTGTTTTACTTGTATTTCTTATATTAACTGTTTGATTCTCACTAAACTTACCATGTACTGTATATTCGGAATACTTAGGACAAGGTCATACCAGAAACTATACAATTCCATATGAAAGGTCAAGTTCACAGGTCAAGGTCAAATATAAGGTCAATATGCTAATTTCATTACTTTTCATGCAAACTTCACAAAATTTGGCGATATAGTTGCACTTTAAATGGAAAGGAAAATAATACATTTTGAGACATATCATGAAGGTCAAGGTCAAAGGTCAAGGTCAGCTATTCTATAAATATAAATGAAACTAACTGATGGGTTTTAATGAAATTAGTCATTCTTATTTTGATTTTCCTGGGCAATGTCAATGAAAATAGTTTTTTACTCTTACATAAAGGTCAAGGTCACAGGTCATGGTGAAAGGTCAACTTATACTATTTATTTTTAGTTTTTATTCAAATGTGTTTATTTTCACTTTACAAGTTACTGGTAACATTGATATTGTATTGCACAGACTTTAGATACATATTCTAAAGGGTAAGGTCAAAGGTCAAAATAGTACTTTTACTAATATTTCTTATACTAACTGTTAGATTCTCACTAGGCTTACCATGTATATTCGGAATACCTAGGCCAAGGTCACACAATAAACTATTATATTACATATGAAAGGTCAAGGTCACAGGTCAAGGTCAAATAAAAGGTCAATATGCTATTTTCTTTACTTTCCATGCAAACTTCACAACATTTGGTGAGATAGCTGCACTTTAAGTGAAAAGGAAAATAATAAATGTTGAGACATAAAGGTTAAGATAAAGGACATAGGTCAAGGTCCACTATTCTATTAATATATATGAAACTAACATGTGTTTTAGGCATGCTTATTTGATTTTCATGGGCAATGTCAAAGCAAACAAAAATGTACTCTTACATATAGGTCACAGGTCAAGGTCAAAGGTCAACTTTTAATATTTATTAAACAAGATTACTCACATTTTAGAAAAGTGGCTGTGTTATGGCTTATTACTTAAATATAGCCTAATATATATCAAATTTCACAAAAATATTGTAATAGTTAAGGTCAGAGGGCAAGATAAAAATAAGAGTATTTGTAATTTTCCCTAAACTCCTCCTTGACTGTTTAATGTATTGCCATAACATTATACAGGCAAATTCAGTTGGTCAATGCGACGATTATCCAAATATATGTATATTACTTTTATCAAAGGTCAAAGGTCAAGGTCACAGTATATGATCACTATTTGTAAACAATAAATTTCTATACGAATTAGGCTACACCACATTCATAATGTTAGTAATACGAACTAAATCCTGAAATGCTGTTAAGCTAACTAAATCCTTGATAAGAAATTCTAAGGTCGAAAGTGAAGGTCAAAGATCAAGGTTAAAGGTCGATATATGATTTTTACTAGTATTTCTTATTTAATGTAAGATTCTCATTAGGCATATCATGCATATTCAGAATGCCTAGAGCAAGGTCATACAAGAATAAACGTAATTCCATTTGATAGGTCAAGTTCACAGGTCAACGTCATATATAAGGTCATTATGCTAATTTCTTTACTATTCATGTAAACTTCACACATTTTTTTAAGACAGTTGTGCATTAAGGGAAAATTAAAATTTTAAATTTTCAGACGTCATGAAGGTCAAGATGAAGGTCAAAGGTCAAGGTCAACTATTCCTTTAATACCTCTGAAACTAACTGATGATCTTTAATTAAATTTGACACACTTAATTGATTTTCTAGGGTTACATCAAAGCAAACAAAAACATAATCCTACATAAAGGCCAAGGTCACAAGCCAAGGTCATAAGTAAACGTTCTCATAAAAAACAAAATTTTCGATAAGCTGACGACTGTTAGTGGCATTTTACTTAAATACCATATATTTCAATCATATACAGTATATATACAGTATATATATTATAATCCTCAAGGTTAAAGGTCAAGGTCAAAGAACAAAAGAAGAGTGTTGATAATTGTCTTTAAACCCTTTGTGTACCGGTGACGTCTTTTTTATTGTATTCTACCTATAATTAGACGATTTTGTGAAGCTTATGAAGGATCTGTGGTAGTAAAAAGGGTTAAGATAGTTGAAAGCCTGCAAATTTTACGGAGGCCCTTCATAAACTTAATACATTTTTTTTAGTATCAAGTATGAAATGAAACCGACATAACTGTACTGAACGGGTTACGTATCGTCACCAAATTTTGCTGGCAAATTTGGTTGGTCAATGCAAAGATTGTCCAAATTTTGTGTTTTTGTTATTCAAAGGTCAAGGTGAATGGTAAAGGTCACAGATTATGGTCACTATTTCTTTCCTATATATATTTTATATATTGTGATATACACTATATATATATATATATATATATACCGGTATTTTTATATATATATATATATATATATATATATATATATATATAACGATATATATATATATATATATATATATATATATATATATATATAGAATATATTATATATATATATATACATATATATATATACTCTATATATATATATATACTGTATATAGTGTATATAAACCTATTTTACCTAAGAGATTCAATACTACTTGCAGAATTATAGGCCGCAGAGTTGCGTATGCATTTTTTTTTTTGGTAATGCGAAAACTGCACACCTACTTTATTTATTATCAATACAGACATAATAATAGCTTGGATTTGACATGACAACTTTCTCTGTGTCCGTGACATTTTGTTTACATTTCTCAGCTGACTATAGTTATCCTTTGTGATTGGTAGTTAGTTTTTAATGCAAGAATAACAACTCCCTGTGATTGATGGAACGAAATATGGTGAGAATAACGAGATATATCGCCTTCGCGACTTACGAACAACATAAGGCGTTTCGAAGAACTTTTGTGTATGGGACATTTGTCCCATAACTGTGGCACCATATCCTGTCCTTAGTGGAAGGTACCATAAGACCACTAAGGCCCAGAACTAAGGCTGGGCTTTGAGTATCCGGCCCCTGGTCAAGAACACCTGAACATCTAACGATAAAAACACCGTCATGAGCTATATACCCTTAGAAGATTACGATGACGTATATCTTTTCTGTTATCTGGCTATTATTAGACTATTATATTCATATTAGAAAGGGTATATGGAAGTCAGAGGGATAATTGAGATTGGTTTTACCCTTATAGGCCTAATTCCCGCAGATCTTTCCTAAATTGTATTAAATCGTCTATTGATAGCCAGCATAACCTGTCAAAATGCTTCATAATCTTCAAAGGGTTAACTCATGAATCCTTGTAGTTGGATTAGTGTGACTCAACCAGTGTATCAAAATGGCTCACCAGTGTATCATAATTGAGCCTCTATAAGTGTCTAGGAATTTATCTCCATGACTGTACATTATAAGACATACATTTTGACCTTCAGTGTAGAGTCGACCACATAAGTTCTGTTCCTCTCCGTGTTCTTATACATGGAAATATAATTGGCCTGATTGAAGTACGAGTGTAGTTTTTTCTGTAGTGAATCATTTATCTGATTAGTCCACTGATAATTATAAGAAACCACACTCGCAATTCATTCATACTAATTATACTTTCATACGTAAGATCACTATGAGGAACAACATTTTGGCCTTCAGTGTTCGAAGTTATCTTATATTGAATTGAATCGATTATTAACCCAATATAGTAAAAATAACTAAGGTACTCACGATCTTGCAAACAACAGGAAACACCATCTTACCTGTTGGGAGAACACAAAACAAGATTAGGTAAATCAAAAGTATTTAACGATTACAATAATACAAAACAATCGAATATTTATAGTGACCCCCACAGCATGCACAAGGCTGATATAAACTTAAACACTGTAATATCACGATTCGTTACTGAACTTTGGTGCGACGTCTTGGGGGTTATAATGAAGTTTGGCTAAATCAATAATTACATTGACATTTTCAAGCAATACATTTTTAGTTTGCCCCTTAAACGAAGAACAACTGGCCGCAAACCCCCTTCAAATAAAATAACCGCTTCCCCAGATACCCTTCAACATAAATATGTAAAATGTTTGTTAGAAAGTATCCCTGTCAAAATTCCAGCCTCGTTATCGCTCGCCCCCCAAAAATCGACACCTGGGTGGGATGAAAAAAAAGTGAAACGTCTCAAAATATCCAATCTAATAGTGAGCTTGCCATTCATTGATACTTTCTCCCATTGCACATTTTGAATACGAGAATATCCACACAATTATATAGTTATTGAAACTGCAAGAGTCGTTTCCATGTAGTGTTGGTGTTCTTTATGGTAATATATTGACACTAATAAGTACAGCACAAACTCTATCACAATAATATCTTACCTTGATATATTGGGATTTGAACCTGGGATCCTAAGGTTACCATATTCAGTACCAAGACCACTCCACCACACCTACCCTCGTGTGTGTGTGTGTGTGTGTGTGTGTGTGTGTGTGTGTGTAATTATGAGAGCGGAGAGAGCGAGCGAGCGAGAGAGAGAGTAAGACGCTTTGCCTTATATTATTATACATGTAGGCTGCAGTAGAGAGCTTAATGTCTCTCTCAACCCCGCTCAAGTTCTCTGGATGCTTGGGAAGTGGGTGGGGTGATGCGGTGAGTATACTATGTTTAAGTACACAAAATAGAGCATATGACAAATTAGTGCCAAAATAAGACCACAAAAATTCATAATTTTTATTTACCAAAATATAAACATTCTCCTTGATAACAAATAAGTGGCAGTACATAATGGTTATGTTGCAGAATCTTTGTAACTATGTATTATAAATATACCATTAATCATTATTTGGTATTTGTTAAATTAGAAGATACACTTTCAACGCAATAATAATAATACAAAACATACTATTACGTATGCTTATCCAAAAAGGCCAATACAAGACATTATTAATTAAGGTTGACCATTTTACTAAGGAACTCCTTATCTGATAAAGGTAAAATCGTCTAGTGTTATAGGTAGCGCCAACGAACTTGACAATAATCTTGATCCCTGACCTCTCTGTAACTCAAAGGGGCCTAGATCAAACTGACTGTAAATATCCACATTTATTTCCTGGTGGACTTCCAAATGATAAAAACATCAGTCTAATTGCTTTAATTTATTTCGAGTTATAAGAAGTTAAGGGGTCAAGATTATTGTCAAGTTCGCTGGCGCTACCTATAGTCACAATACAAGACAGCAAGTCGTAATAAAAACAAATGAAGAAGTGAAAGAAATATATTTTTTTAGGTACACACCCTTTAGGGTACACCACACAATAGGGGTGGAAGTGTGTTTAAAGGCGGTTGCCCCCCAATCTCTGCAAAGGAGGAGGTATACACTGAGAAGGCTCTGAAGAACATGATTATTGTTATAGCAGTAGAAGAGTGAGCGAGATGCAACATTGCGGTGTGTACAAAGAGATGGTAGGCATTTGTTTAAAAGGAAGTGAGTTAATGAGACGTAATGGTTTTGGCTCTAGCCTTCCCAGAAGTGCGGTATGGGTTGAAATTCCCCACAAATGCAAACAATACTCGATACATGGGCGTACAGTGTCCCTGTACAGAGCAAGAAGTTGTGCGGGGGTGAAGAACCACAGACGCAGTTGAGAACACATTTATTATGTTTTAGCAAGAGTGGTAATATGACCTTTCCAAGAAAGGTCAGAAGAAAAAGATCAACCAAGAATATTGAGAACAAATTAAGGATCGGTTTGTATATTATTGAAGAGTAAAGGATAGTCATGTGGAAGATTGTGATGGGTATAGAGATGGAGAAATTGGGTCTTGGAAGAATTGAAAAGGGAATACTTCAAAAAGTGATTAAATAACAACTTAATTCAGAAACTGGCAGACCTGAGCTGCTGAATACAGTTGTCAAGGTGAGGTGAAGATGAGATAAAATTATACAAGCTGTTACAATATTGTATAACTGTTTGTATGTATATAGTTGGTAGTGAAAGTATCTATCTATCTATCTATCTATCTATCTATATATCTATATCTCTCTATATATATATATATATATATATATATATATATATACAGTATATACATATATGTGTAATTATATATAATATTGGTGGTAGTAGTGGTAATAAGGTGGTAATGAGGCAGATAATGTACGTTTTCCGTGTGTAAACCTGAGATTTGCAATTTCACACATCGACTCACATGAGAGAGAGAGAGAGAGAGAGAGAGAGAGAGAGAGAGAGAGAGAGAGAGAGAGAGAGAGAGAAGGTTAGGGAGCCAGTGGAGGGTAACACTATATACGAATGAAGGTGACATCAGGAGGAGTATGGCTGGAAAGATAGATACAGTTGGCAGAGTGATACAAATATACATCTATTCTACTGAAAACAATACAAATTTAATTTGAGGGGGATCTATGGGGCATTTTTATGTTATTATTATTTATTTACTATTTTGTTTTTGTTTTGTTTTTTGTCTGGGGAGGCGTTGTCTTTAGTCTAGGGGCAATCTAAAAATAATGTTCTCGAAAATGGCAAAACACAATCAAAACCCTAAATCATAAGCTAAATGTCATAACCCCCAAGACGTCGGGCGAGATAATATAAAATCGTTAACCCCTTCATTCGGACGCCAATTTATATATGATTTTATTCAGCCAAAGTAAAATACCTCTATGTGTCACAATGTTAACGTTCCAACTCTGACGGATCCTTATGTGTTAACTTCTTCAGCATATGAGGACGCTTTACTTAACTATATTTTGGCTAGTGTTAGACGGTTGTATGCAGTTAATGAAGGATGTCTAGGAATCAGTGGGGTAAAAAATAATCTTAATTAATCATATGACTTCATAATTGTTTTTCCTAAACTAAATAACACCGTCTAATAATAGCCAGAATCAAGGAAAACACGTGTCCTCGAATATTGAAAGGGTTAAAAAAAATGAATGTAGCTGGAATAAAACGTAATTGGCTCTGAATAATAGAAAAGGTCAATTTGTGATGGTGGCTCTTAATGGGTTAGTATTATTGTCCGTCAGTGTACGTAAGATGTACTTCTTTTGTAATCCTGTGTACTTCAATATTGCTCTCTCCCTCTCTCTCACACACACAGAACCTCACCACATGTTCTAAAAGTCAAAACCACTTTGCACATGTCACCACAACTGACAAAAGGGTTCCATACAAAATGTAGTTAGATTTTGTTGCTGCATATCTGCATATATTTTATATGTGACAATTTTATTCATATTGTTGTTTGGTGGTTTTGTAGTTATAGACCCAGCTTATGAATAACCTCTAGCAATCAAAGGAGTAAACTTTATATCAATGACCCCTTTGACTCCCACATACCCTTCCTATATCAATGAACCCTTTGACTCCCACATACCCTTCCTATATAAATGAACCCTTTGACTCCCACATACCCTTCCTATATCAATGAACCCTTTGACTCCCACATACCCTTCCTATATCAATGAACCCTTTGACTCCCACATACCCTTCCTATATCAATGAACCCTTTGACTCCCACATACCCTTCCTATAGCAATGAACCCTTTGACTCCCACATACCCTTCCTATATCAATGAACCCTTTGACTCCCATATACCCTTCCTATATCAATGAACCCTTTGACTCCCACATACCCTTCCTATGTCAATGAACCCTTTGACACCCACATACCCTTCCTATATCAATGAACCCTTTGACACCCACATACCCTTCCTATATCAATGAACCCTTTGACTCCCACATACCCTTCCTATATCAATGCACCCTTTGTCTCCCACATACCCTTCCTATATCAATGAACCCTTTGACTCCCACATACCCTTCCTATATCAATGAACCCTTTGACTCCCACATACCCTTCCTATATCAATGAACCCTTTGACTCCCACATACCCTTCCTATATCAATGAACCCTTTGACTCCCACATACCCTTCCTATATCAATTAACCCTTTGACTCCCACATACCCTTCCAATATCAATGAACCCTTTGACTCCCACATACCCTTCCTATGTCAATGAACCCTTTGACACCCACATAGCCTTCCTATATCAATGAACCCTTTGACACCCACATACCCTTCCTCTATCAATGAACCCTTTGACTCCCACATACCCTTCCTATATCAATGAACCCTTTGACTCCCACATACCCTTCCTATATCAATGAACCCTTTGACTCCCACATACCCTTCCTATATCAATGAACCCTTTGACTCCCACATACCCTTCCTATATCAATGAACCCTTTGACACCCACATACCCTTCCTATATCAATGAACCCTTTGACTCCCACATACCCTTCCTATATCAATGAACCCTTTGACTCCCACATACCCTTCCTATATCAATGAACCCTTTGACACCCACATACCCTTCCTATATCAATGAACCCTTTGACTTCCACATACCCTTCCTATATCAATGACCCCTTTGACTCCCACATACCCTTCCTATATCAATGAACCCTATGACTCCCTCATACCCTTCCTATATCAATGAACCCTTTGACTTCCACATACCCTTCCTATATCAATGAACCCTTTGACTCCCACATACCCTTCCTATATCAATGAACCCTTTGACTTCCACATACGGCCTCTCCTGGATGATGTTAAATTATGGTCTCCACCACTCAGGAAAGATATAGAGCGACTGGAAAGAGTACAAGCTAGGGCTACAAAGCTTACTCCATCGATTAGAAGACCGAGCTATGAGGACCGGTTGAGAGTTCTTGATATCTTTCCGTTGGAGACACGCAGACTACTAGGTCAGCTCATTGAAATTTTGTATATACCAAATGGGCTTGACAATGTGGTTTATAGCAAAATGGTTAGCATCAAAATGAATACTACACACAACCATGGGTGGAAATTTGAATTGAAACAAATAAGCATTAAGCACTATTATTTATGGAAAGTGTTTCAAATATAGTATAGGATATGTTCTTCCTGGAACAAACTTCCCTCAAAAATTGTAAACAGTTCTTCAGTAGATCAGTTCAAGAAGAGAGTAGATAGTATTTTACACACTCTGTAATGAGTATAGTGCACTGAACAGTCTCTCTCTTTCCATTTCGAGTATCTCCCCGGAATGGACCGCAAGGTCTCCGAGATATTAAATATTAATTGTAACTCCTTGCTACTCTCTCTCTCATATTGTATCCATGAAGTTACTTTCTTCTCAGTGCCTCTTTTGTTTATGCAAAAATATTTATATAATTACCTGCTTTTTGCACTGCGTTGCACGGTTATTGCACTATCTCGTTTGGTGTCATTCGAAAGCTCTGCTTTTATGCCCTTTCAAGCCACTTACTTGTTTTACGTTCTGGGTCTTATTTAAAATGAAAATGATCACGTAAACAGCCTATTTTGGCTAAAAAACACCCCGCTGTGCGGTACCACATAAAATAAACCGCGGGCCACTCGTAAGGTGTTAATAAAGCTGGACTATGTGCGGGCGCTCGACATAGGTCGAGTGGCAATTTCAGCACGTAATGTTGCTGAGAGAGAGAGACAAGTGGTGGCAGGAGACTAGCGAGCGTATGACTGCTCCAGACCACCGCGGGGAACCTACTGACACGAATCTCAGCTCCCTCCTCCCTCTCTCACTCGCTACATACTGAATTGTATGGGGAAAGTGGCTAATTACCTGCTTTTTGCACTCGCGTTGCACGGTTATTGCAAGAAAACTAGCCATCATACAAGGATCGTTATGGTGTCATTCGAAAGCTCTGTTTATGCCCTTTCCGGGATAGATACTTGTTTTACGTTCTGGGTCTTATTTAGGCATGAAAATGATCACGTAAACAGCCCTATTTTGGCTAAAAACACCCCGCTGGGCGGTACATATAAATAAACCGCATAGGCCGCTAAAGAAGGGTTAATATATATATTTGATATTTTTCTGACAATTATCCTCTTTCTCTCTTTCTTATCATACTTGGATGTCAGTCAACATCTGGTAATGTCCGATCACAATATCATAACAATTGACGTAATATGCAAATATTCAATGGATAATACAAAACAAAGGTCTAGACCTTAAAAAACCCTAATTTCCATAGACTTATGGAATAGGTATATAGCATGCATTAAAAACTTAGTAACATAAAAGGAGTAAATGAGATGTTGGGCAAGTTCAAGTTCACTATAATGGATTCGCAGAGAGAGAGAGAGAGAGAGAGAGAGAGAGAGAGAGAGAGAGAGAGAGAGTGAGAGAGAGAGAGAGAGAGAGAGAGAGAGAGAGAGAGAGAGAGAGAGAGAGAGAGAGAGAGGAGAGAGAGAGAGAGAGAGAGAGAGAGAGAGAGAGAGAGAGAGAGAGAGAGAGAGAGAGAGAGAGAGAGAGAGAGAGAGAGAGAGAGAGAGAGAGAGAGAGAGAGAGAGAGAGAGAGAGAGAGAGAGAGAGAGAGAGAGAGAGAGAGAGAGAGAGAGAGAGAGAGAGAGAGAGAGAGAAAGGTTGAATCTCTCCAGGAATGCATAGCTTTCAACGTAGGAGTGTGAACAACTACTGAAATCAGCACTTCGACACCAACTTCCAACAGCCCAACGCCTGCAGCACCGACCCCAGTGGAAGCACTGGTTGCGGAAAAATTAAATAACAACTTCGCTTAGGAGGAATCAACTAGCAGCTTGGCCTTCCCTCAGGACAACTTCTGTATCATGAGGAACATTCGACCCACTCCCAGGAAGATCATCCCCATCACCGAGTCCCACAACCGTCTCAAGATTTTAGAGGACTCTGACGACAAAGAGGAATCGAAAGAAATTCGGCTGGTTGGAGACTCAGTGGTTCGTCCCCAACTCACAGAGCTCTGCGCCAGGACACCTGGGACCAGGAAGCACTTCTGTATCCCGGGAGGTGGTGTAAACGAAGTTCTTGCTGCAATCAACGAAGTGTCCAGACAAGTCTCGCCAACCACAGTGTATGTCACGTTGGATCCAATGACGTGCAGCAGACCTGATCAGAAGACCTTATGCTCAAGTACCGGAAGCTGATAAAGTCTTGCAAGAAAAAGTCTTGCACGATCGTAATATAAGGAATTGTCCCAAGGATCGGAGTAGAGAGCCAGTTCTTCAATATAGTCACCAGCATTAATCGTTGGCTTGCTAACTTGTGCAAGGAGGAGGACATCAGATTCGTCAATACCTGGGATGCCTTCTACCAAGAAGATCATCTGTTTTCGAAGGACGGAGAACATCTGAACCAGGTGGGAGCAGCAAGGTTTGGCCGCTTGCTAAATGACGCAGTAAAGAATATCTGGAAAAGAAACAGAGTCAACCGAACCAAGAACTTAATTAAAGAGCGTTTTGTGAGTTCAAAAACCACAACTTTAGAGTTTTTTTCTATGCTAACGCTCGTACCATACGCAATAAATTTTCAGATTTAGAGGAACTAGTGTTTACAGAAAATGATGATGTAATTGGCATAACAGAATCTTGGCTCAATACAGACAGAGACAGATACTTTTTAGTATTCACTTCCCAGTTATGTATTGTTTGAGAAATGCCGAATAAATAATAATGGTGGTGGCGTTTTAATTTTTTATCAAAGAAAGTCTTAACCCAACCCTTGTGTCAAAACCTCAAGTTGTGAATTTCGACACATCCTTTGTGCTAATAAAGAATAATAAAGTTACACAAATTATTCTTGCATTAATATACAGACCTCCAGCTCATTAAGTACAAACTGACCGAGAAATTTACGAACAAATTGCAGATATAAATAACTCACAAGATACCGTTACTATTGGCGACTTTAATTTACCTGTGACCAAGTGGGACGATATTCTTGCTTCACACTCCAGACATGACTTGTATGCGAACTTGCAAGAGACTTCGCTCTATTAATTTGTTTGATCGCCGATCCGTGGTAATAACATTCTTGACCAACAAATATGATAGAGAATTTGAATGTTGGTGAGGAATTCAGTAACAGCGACCATCGTACGATAACTATCAGTTTAAAGCTTACTAGCAACAAACAAAATAACAACATCGAGAAAGTCCCTAATTTCAAGAAAGCAAACTTCCGTAAACTTAGAGATTAGTTTAAAGAAAACGACTGGAGCTTTCTAAATAACAATAATGACATAAATACATCTTGGGAATTATTTGCAACCACTTACCTAAAAGCAGTGCAAGACTGCATATCATCGAAAATAAGGCGTACAGGCCATAATGATAAGCCCAAATGGTGGAATAAAGAAATTTCAGACTGTTTGATTGCTAAAAAGATTGCTAATGATAGATTAAAATCCTCACAAAATGGCGAAGAACTGGTGAAATTTATAGAACTACGACGCAAATCCAAAACAATAATTAAGCAAAGTAAAAAGACCCTGGAGTTACATGTTGCGAATCAAAGCCAACAAACCCAAAATAATTCTATAGTTATATCAGAAAGAAAAAGGTAGTTACTTC
Source organism: Paralithodes platypus (assembly GCA_032716605.1). Taxonomy (NCBI): domain Eukaryota; kingdom Metazoa; phylum Arthropoda; class Malacostraca; order Decapoda; family Lithodidae; genus Paralithodes; species Paralithodes platypus. Next base: position 58,481,957 of record CM064512.1, on the reverse strand, counting down.
AACTATTGGACCGTTATTCGATGACAATGGAGAATGCACCAAAGTAATGCCTTCAATGACTTCTTTGCATCAGTTTTTTCAACAGAAGACCTCAGTGATATCCCTACAGCATCGCTGATTCAAATTGAAAATTATGATGTTCTAAGCAACATCACCATTACAGAGAGAGAAGTATTGAAATGTTTAGATAAACTCAAAGTAATTAAAAAGCCTGGGCCTGATACAATCTCACCTAGAGTTCTAAAGGAAGCTAAGGATGAACTCTCCAAACCACTGACATTGCTATTCAATAAATCCTTGCAGTCTGGAACTATGCCTGATCAGTGGAAGCTAGCCAACGTAACACCGATGTTAAAAAAGGTAGCAAATCCCTTCCCAGTATATATCGTCCAATTAGCTTAACCTGAGTTGTATGTAAAATGATACAAACACTCATAAGAGACAGACTTGTAAATCACTTAGAGGAAAATAACATACTTAAAGATACTCAACACGGCTCTCGTAACAAACGTTCCTGCTTAACAAACCTCTTAGACTTCTTCCACGATATCCTCAACCTTTATGATGAAAGTAAAGCTGTAGATATTATATATACCTTGATTTTCAAAAGGCCTTCGACAAAGTTCCTCTCAAACGTTTACTGCAAAAACTAAAAGCGCATGGAATACAAGACGGTGTGTTGAAATGGATAGAAAATTGGCTCAGCGACAGAAAGCAAAGAGTAGTCATAAACGGTAAGGCATCTAAATTGGACCAATGTAAGAAGCGAGGTACCCCATGGATCGATACTAGGACCAATTATCTTTCTAATTTACATCGACATAGATGAGGGTCACACCTGTACAATCTCAAAGTTGCTGACAATACTATCTATCTATCGATCTATTGCCAGATGCCATACTCCCCTTAAACCCGGCAAGCGCGATAGGCCTCACGGAAGGCTTCCTATAGGGAACGCGATAGGCCTCACGGAAGCATGACCATAAAAAAAGCCTTCCCCAAAAAAAAGGGCCTATCAAAACAAAGGATTTTGTCTCTAGGTGAGATAATTCCCCTCTAGTACTCATCCATGTGTTTCTCACCCCTCCCCCTCCCCCCCTCCCCCCCTTCCTCAATTATCACCTATTTTTCCTCTTATTATCATCATTTATCGGTTATTTTTCTCTCCCGCGATAATGTAGCACAAGTGGGTTGCATAAAAGATCGTTATGCAACACCCAGACACCGGCACACACCGCCCCGCTCGTCTCAGTTGACTCCCAGACAGCGAGAGGGGAGGGCTGCCTGTGGCTCTCTCTCGCCTGAGATTATGACCGGGTGGCCAATATCTTCGTTTTTCACCACCCAAATGCTTTTCCCCACTTATTTTAGCACTCTTGAAGGTTCATATATACATCATATATGTAAAATAAAAGCATACAGAAAACAAATAATGCTTTATATTGTAAATATAACGAATTCTGTCAGAATCCAGGGCTAGAAATGCACAAATAACTACCCTAGCACCTAGGTCTATATCGCGCTTGTCAGGTTAATGAGGGTGGCCATACACATGATGCTCCCAAGCAGACCTATCCCCTGTAAGGGTGACAACCCATGCCAGTTTACTGAAGGACTTACAGGATTGACCACTCAATTTAGGGTCCGTCCGACGCTGAGGCCCTCTATGCACCTTTTTAGCATTAGTTTTCTACAGTGGTGTTCGGCTAGTCCATCCACTAACCTGCCTTACCCTTAGATAAGCAGTACGGATTTGTATCAGGTTTTACTCCCCTAGATAAGTTGCCGACCAAGGCTGACGAGTCACATCCACCCGGATTTTTATAAGATTATCTCCCCTAGATGGGTTGCCGACCAAAGCTAACTACCCCAGTCAGTCCGTGAAAAGAGAACACTGTATTCCTTCAGACGTAGCCTGAAGGAACACCTGAACTGGACAGCTGTGAGAAGGGAGCACCAAGCTTATGTCTACTACTAAATACGACATAAGAGATAGACAAACCAAACTGAAATGATTACTGATTACGGATTACTGATATTTACTATAGGATGTAAGGTATCTTAAAATAACCCCCTAGAAATACTTTTTCTAAAGTATCTATTTCTTTATCCTCCCCTTTTCCCCAGCTAACCTAATCCCACAAGGACCCCAATGGAAATACGCCTAACGGCCTTATTGGGCTATCCTTAGTTGGAATTATGCAAGGCTTGTACATGTCATATTTGTAACAAACTATGTGGTACCAACTCTGTAAATTGCTGACTGAATAAATATTATTATTATTATTATTATTATTAACGAGTCCCATCAACCCATTTTGCTGATGATACAAAAATTGTAAATAAAGTACTCTCAAAAGAGCAAGTTGTCGATATGCAACACAATCTACACAAGTTGTCATGTTGGACCCAAATTTGGCAAATGCGGATAAATGTAAAATACTAAATATCGGCCACCGAAATGAGAAAGCAAACTATTTGATAAATGGCACTGAGCTTAACCCACTGAGCCCCAGCGATGCAGCGTTTGCGTCCACAATGTATGTAACGCTAAACCCCAGCGACGCAAACCATGCGTCCACCACTAAAAAATATATTACTCGGCTCGTATGGTAGGAATGGCTTGAGAATTGGAGGGGAGGTACCGTAGAGTGTTGGCGAACAGGGACCGTACGTGTGAACTGGCCAGCCAGGCCGCACGGGTGGTGGTGGTGGGATTAGTGGTGCCACTTTACCCACTTATTTCACCGCGAATTTGGACCTTATTTACTCCTGTCGTATGGGAGCTAGAGGCTTGAGATTTGTGTGAGACACTCCTTAGGATGTACGCATTACAATGCCATACTCAGTTGTCACCCTAGTGCTGCCGGGCAGGTGGTCATGCGGGGGAGGTGATGAAAAAGACTGTACCCACTTATATCCAAACGACTTTCGACCTCATTTACTCTTGTCCTATGGTAGCTATAGGCTTGAAATTTGTGTGAGACACAACTTAGGATGTACGCCTTACTTGACCATACTCAGCTATCCCCCAAGTCCTGCCGGGCGGGTGGTCATGCGGTGGGGAGGTGATGAAAGACACTGTACCCACTTATCTCCCAACGACTTTCGACCTCATTTACTCTTGTCCTATGGTAGCTATTGGCTTGATATTTGTATGGGATATTCCTTAGGATGTAGGCAATGTATGGCAACCCACAAATCTCGGTTTGTTGGGACAAGGGACGTGCGTGACAAAGGAAAGTCAGTTTACCCATACATCTCACGAGTGCAACACCATGTTGGATTTACCACGCCGTTACCCACGCAGGAGAATATCCCTGGCCAATGCCTTGGCCATACTTGAGGAGAGTGATGTGCCTGATAGTGACACTGGATCATCAAATGCAGATTCAGAGGACGAATATAGTCCCACTGTGGCTGAGTATGATGAAATGCATGAGGAGGAACCCTATCTCCCCATCGCTGAACGGTACGCCAGGTTACAACAGAGGGAGGAGAGTAGCTATCGTTCCCCTGCTCCCCCCCATGACATAGTAGACTCCCCAGCAAGTGGGGAAGAGGAAGATGAGGAAGAGAAAGATGACCCACACCCCATGGCCTTCCTCAACATTCCACCTTCTCATCGTACGGCAGAGAAGAGAAGAGGTGAGGATTTGGAGGCGGAGGAGGAGGGTGAGGTGCGCCAAGATCCGACACCACACGTGCCTCGCCGTGGTGCTCTCCCACCGAGTTTGCCTTCCCCACCACCCCTCATTACTGCCCCCCACTTCCAGCAACCCCCCCGCCCATCGACGCCCAGCAGCAGAAGGGATTGCCAGGCTGACACAATGCCACTTCCCTGAATATGTGCCGCACACAGAACACAATGACAAACCCCGAAGACGGTGTCATGTGTGCCGCAACACGACACCGAGGGAGCCAACGAGAACAGATACCAGGTGGATGTGCACAGTATGTGATGTTGCACTGTATATCCCGGACTGCTTCAGGGAGTATCACACCCTTGACCATTTCTAAAACTGTACTCAAAGACTGCGATAAAAGACGCTATGAAATGTGAAGTGTGTGTATAAACCTAGTGTAAATAATGAATATATACAAAGTGCCGAACACAATATGTAAGTGAGATTGACGGTGTTCCTCCTGTTGTTCTCAAAAACTGTGCTTCCTTGCTAACTCCCTGCCTAGGCAAGCTCTTTCTTCTCTGTCTATCCTCTAACGTCTTCCCTTCATGCTGGAAGTTTGCTCACATTCAACCTGTCCCAAAGAAGGGTGACCGCTCTCAACCCTCCAACTATCGTCCAATTGCTCTCATCTCTTGTCTTTCTAAAGTTTTTGAAACTATTCTTGCTTCCAAATTTCTTAAGCATTTCTCTTCTCATAATCTGCTCTCAGATCGCCAGTATGGCTTCCTTAAGGGTCGCTCTACTGGTGATCTTACTAACTCTTGGTCATCCTCCTTTCGGGACTTCGGTGAGACTTTTTCTATTGCACTAGACATATCGAAAGCCTTCGATAGAGTCTGGCATAAATCTTTAATTTCTAAACTACCCTCCTTCGGTTTCTATCCCTCCATATGTGCCTTTGTCTCCAATTTCCTTTCCGGCCGTTCCATAGCCGCGGTTGTGGACGGCCATTGTTCACTTCCTCACCCTATAAACTCCGGTGTTCCTCAGTGCTCTGTCCTATCTCCTATTCTCTTTCTAATTTTTATAAATGATCTCCTTAACTGTACCTTAATTCCTATCCATTCATACGCAGATGACTCAACCTTGCACTACTCCCTTAGTTTTTCAGAACGCCCCAGCCAGCAATCCCTCAACGACAAACGTAATGAAGCCATAGTACTCTTAAATTCTGATCTAAATACTATATCCAATTGGGGCAGAGAAAACCTTGTTAACTTTAATGCTTCCAAAACCCAATTTCTCCATCTATCTACCCGTCAGGATTTCCCAGCGGACTATCCCTTATTCTTCAACAATACAAAAATCAACCCTTCATCTTCTCTCAATATTCTTGGTGTCTCTTTTTCTTCTGCTCTCATTTGGAAGGACCATATTACCAGTCTTGCTAAGGCAGCCTCCCAGAAGCTGGGTGTGCTCAACCGCCTTAGGGGGTTCTTTTCCCCTGCACAGCTTCTTGCTCTGTACAGGGGCATAGTGCGCCCTTGTATTGAGTATTGTTCACATGTGTGGGGAGGTTCCTCTCACACCGCTCTCCTAGACAAAATTGAAAGGAAGGCCTTTTGTATCATTAACTCCCGTCCAATCACCAACTCTCTGCAATCTCTCTCTCTCCGCCGCAATGTTGCATCTCTCTCGCTATTCTATCGCTACTATAATAATCAGTGTTCCTCAGAGCTATCCCAGTGCATACCACCTCCTTTACGTAGGGCACGTGGTACCCGTCTTGCAACTCAATCCCACCCCTACTCTGTGCAACTCTCCAACCCAAGAGTGAAACTTTACTCTCAAACTATCTTCTACTCAACAGCTGAGCTCTGGAACTCTCTCCCAGAATCAGTCTTTCCCTCTTCCTATGACTTAAATTGCTTCAAACTCTGTGTGTCCATGCATTTTGGCTCGAACGTCCCTTGATTTTGGCCCTGTCACTCTTTCAACTATGGGGGAGGCACTCGCTATAGGCAGTTATGCCTTTTGCCTCCCTCAATCACATAGAAAAAAGAAAAAAAAATACAAAGTGCCGAACACAATATGTAAGTGAGATTGACACTCAAATATACGTAAAACAGTGACGGACACCAATAAGTGTAAATATATACTATTTCTAAGTCAAACATGTGTAAAACAATGCGTGACACTCATATTGTATAACTATAAAACATATAAAGTAATAAACTGAATAAAGAGGGGAAGAGACATGAAAACTGAATAAAGCAGGGGAGTATGAAGGATTGACGCAAGAAAAAGGAAAGTGTTGGTGGCGCATGTCAGTCAGCTGGGTGTGTGACAGTTTGTGCGTTCTGTTATTGTCGGAGACCATGATGGTCGCCAGTATCCATGGCAACGAGGACGCGCCACGCTCTTGCCACTCGTGTGCACTTACAAGACTTATATCTAAGCACTTTTCACACTGTAACTTCACTTACAATGACATTATGTGATACATGTTGCTAATATATGAACTATGAAGGCACACATGATGCTCGGGTGGTGTAAATAACCGTCACTCGAAAACTGGCCGCATCGTACATTTGCCATGCTGCCGCGCTCAACTGTGGCTGGCCGGGCGGGAAGTTTGAAGGCAGCCCGGCACCAGCTGATGTATGAGGCTGCCCCCCCCCCCATATGACCCCCAAAGGACCGAAGTGAGTAATTTTTGTTTTCTTCATTTCTCACCTTTTTCTTCCATTTTAGCAAAAAAAAAAAAAACATTTGGACAAAACGGCCGGTCCCTGGATGTACATTTATTCTAAACTAGCTGGGGCTCAGTTAAGTTGGGTTAAGATTGTAGACAGAGAAACCGATCTGGGAGTAACAATATCGAGTAGCCTGGTGAGTTATCTGCTCAACAGGTGGCGTTGTGTGTGTGTGTAAGTGTGAGAGTCCGAGTGTAGTGGGTGAGACAGTGAAGCACGGGAACGAGGTGGCTTCAGAGATGGGGTCGTTTCGGGCCATGAGTGAGCACCGTGCCTCATGTGAAGGCAAGATGGCAGGTGCTCGTTGTACTCTACGTGTTTCACATGTCTCACTCCCTAGACTGGAACAAGACCTCACGGGCTTCACTGTTCACTGTAAAAGCGGTGAATGTTAAGGCTCTCAGCCTACGCCCGAGAGGAAGTAAGTTGGAATATAGAAAAACAAACAAAAATAACAAAAAATAAAACCGAGTCACCAATGTTCAGAAGTTGTAAAGAAGGCAAACAAAATAATTGGCTTTATAGGCACGTCATTTGTGCAAAAATACAAAGAAGTTATCCTAACCCTTTACAATTCCTTAGTCCGCCCTCTTCTGGAATACTGCGTTCAATGCTGGTGCCCTTATTACAAAGAAGATATACTGGTAGACAAGATAGAACGAGTTCAACGTAAAATTACCAAAATGATACCTAGCCTAAAGATCAAACCATACGAGGAGCATCATAGAAAATTAAATCTATTTCCTTTAACCCAGCACAGATTAACACCTTACGAGCGGCCTATGCGGTTTATTTATGTGTACCGCACAGCGGGGTGTTTTTAGCCAAAATAGGGCTGTTTACGTGATCATTTTCATGCCTAAATAAGACCCAGAACGTAAAACAAGTACCTATCCCTGAAAGGGCATAAACAGAGCTTTCGAATGACACCATAACGATCCTTGTATGATGGATAGTTTTCTTGCAATAACCGTGCAACGCGAGTGCAAAAAGCAGGTAATTCGGTACTTTCAGTACATAATTGAGTATGTAGCGAGTGAGAGAGGGAGGAGGGAGCTGAGATTTGTGTCAGTAGGTTCGCCGCGGTGGTCTGGAGCAGTCATACGCTCGCTAGTCTCCTGCCACCACTTGTCTCTCTCTCTCAGCCACATTACGTGCTGAAATTGCCACTCGAGTTATGTCGAGCGCCGCCACATAGTCCAGCTTTATTTAACTCGACTTATGTTGCTCGCCGCTAATTAAGGGTTAAGAGGCGACTTAATTCAATGGTTCAAAATCATCAAAGGCATCTGCAATTTGAACTGTAGTAAGTACTTCACTATCAACCAATCTAATTACACGCGGGGAAACGGTTGCAACATTTTTGGTATATCTTTTAACTCACACGAATCTAAGAATTTCTTCTTCAATCGAGTTGTCAAATTGTGGAATGGGCTTCCCCGAGACGTTATAGACTGCAGCACCGTTGATTCCTTTTAACTTCGCTAGACAAATATCTTGCATCAAACCCGCGACTGAATGCGTTTGTAAATTAATAACTTTATTTTATTCCTCCCTCAAATTCATCAAGGAATATTGCGTATATATATTACTAAGATGTTAATTATAACTGTGTTATGTTACTAACCCATCCAACCCTTTCCAATGTTCCCATACCCACTCTGAACCACTGTTTGGACACTTGATCCTCAGTATTTTGGATGACAATCAGCCTAGAGGCGTCACTAGACCTGTTGTTGCACGATTTCCTTTGTACTCCCTCTCTCTTTTCCACCATCTTTCCTCCTTCTCATCATCACTTCCTCTTTCACTTCACTTTCCTTGTCTTCCTCTCTCCTATATAAAACACATCACCATATTAACAAAGCCAAATACCAACTGGGGTTCATATAAGGTTAGATCAACATTATAATACTAACATCCAGGATATGCCATGTAGGTCATATACTAAATACTGGAATTATATATAAAATATTATAAAACCAAAGTATAAAACAATGATTGAATTATAAACAAAAGTAAGAACAATATTATGATTGTAAAATAAAGTCGCAAAATGTTATGTATTGCCTGCATCGATCATAGGAATACAAAATACTACCATAATAATATATATATGTATGTATACAGTATATATATACTGTATATATATATATATATATATATATATATATATATATATATATATATATATATATATATATATACAGGGTGTCCCTATGAGGGCTTAGGCCCAGAGGGCTAGTATAAAATAAATACATCTTCAACAACAACATATACAGGGTGTTTCAGTTGATGTTTTCATAAATGACAAGACATATTCGTCAGGCAATAATAAGACTATTTTATTCTATGACGTTTGGGGTGAGTACTTATAATTACGGAGATACTACACATCGAAAGTTATCGTTAAATACAAATAAAAAGCTGTCGAAGGGGTAAAAACGAATGTTTCCAAGCTAGCTCAGGGCAGAAAAGCTTTGTTTACACGTGGAAACCGAGGTTAAAAAGGTGTTTTGGAATCGCTCTAGGGACTCTAGTCCTCAACCCTTGAATGGAATAATATATAATTTTTATCATCCCTAGAGGGATTCCGAAACACTTTTCTAAGCCTGTTATCCATGTGTAACCAAAGCCTTTCTGCCCTGCGCTAGCTTTGAAATATTCGTGTTTACCCCTTAAACTGCAGTTTTGTGTATCTATCGATAAGTTTAGATGCGTAATATCTCCGTAATTAAAAATACTCACCCCGAACGTTATAGAATAAAATAGTCTTATGAAGACAACATCTGAAACACCCTGTATGTATGTATGTATGTATATATATATATATATATATATATATATATATATATATATATACTGTATATATATATATATATATATATATATATGAAACAGCGGACCAGATAAAGAACCAATTGACAGGATTTTATTGGATATACAGTATCTACAGAATGACTACATAATAGGCGTATCATTTCCATTTGCATGCAATAACACATACAGTAGGCCTATAAAAAGTAGCCCTTTATGACCCATTTAACAGTTCAAACTAAACTCAGAAATGCATATGTTAGGACGGTAATTAAAGAGATGATTCAATTCAGTCTTTGTTAGTTTTGACCATTTTACTTTGTGATCAGTATTATATAATCCATTAGGAGTAACATTTGACCTACTTTGTGGGCTTTGAAGAAGGACAGACCAAAACTACTGCTAGATAATACAATGTTCCAGGAAAAAAGTAATTGGTTGTGTCAGAGAAATACAGACTCCTACTAATATCATAAATTATATCATTGGTTGACATGACTTGGTATTAAGCTATACAGGACACAGCAGGGGAGAGACAGACAGGTAGACAGTAGGAACAATATTGGATATCTATCATCATGACATTAACACAATGAGATGTGAAGAATTACTTACGACCATAGATTGCTCAATATATTCATGGTTGTATACTGTAAGACACAAATTACGACCCTCTCTAATTCTTCAAACTGCTTAAATATATAACTGAAATGGGAACATCTGGTAAAGAATCAATTATAAGTTTGTAATGGAATCTCGGCATCAGCTACTGCTTCAGAAAGTGGTGCTGCATCAGAAACAAATTGCTTCAGGGATCATTCATAGCTACTTCAAGAACAGGGCAGCCACTACCAGAGCTTGTACTCAGGTTCAGCGCCCGACACTGTCGTATCCTCCCGCTAGACTTGAAGGATTCGTGGCAGTTCTTCTCTTCGCTCTCAGCCAAGCTGCTCAAAGTAATCATCAGGTTTGTCAGGGGAAATCAGCATTTTTAGTGTGCTTAACTCCAGACACTTTGTGGGATGTACCGCAGCTGCAGCAGGCTAGATGTTGACTCATTTACTTTTTCATAAGCAAGGTAGTCAGCTCTATGTCCTACTTTTGTTTTCCTAAGACCTCTTAAGTCACCAGTGCCCTCCATCAAGCTAGAGTGTTGCTGTTGAGGGAAGGGAGAGGGGCAAGGGCAAGTCCTGAGTAGAGAAATAGACTGGTGGCAAGTCCTGGAGTATCTGAGTTTCTGGAGGCAAATCCAGGCCATACAAGTCTTAGCCTATGAGCGGAGAGCTTTCCTGTAGTACTGGGCTGGACCAATCATGAGGTGAGATCTAATCCCTGCTCATCACCTTGATCTTTGCCCTGAGCTGATGCTGGTGAAGGTTGGGGGTCATTGGAGGCTGCGCAGACAGGCCAATCAGGGGTCATGAGTTAATCTACTGCTGCTTCTCTAATCCTGGATAAGGGCTTTATCCGCATTAATACTTGGGAAGGTTGGGGCTTCTAATCTCAGCTCTATGAGGGGATCAAAGGGGGGGTACAGGTGTCGGGGAGAGGGTGGGCTGATGGTTTTCCCGTAGATACCTCATAGGCATCTCCTTTACAGTTAAGTTTGGTGGGACGTGAATCGTCGACAATATAATCGATGTTGTGTATTGTGTTGTGGTCTGCACGTCTTGCTGAATGATCCGTGTCTGCTGTGTCTCCAGTGGCTGATGCGTATCTGGGGCCTGGACACTTTTAAGGGCTCGCTCACCAAATTGTATATAGATTAAATAGACATTGATGTGTATTGCTGTCCATATACTGTATACAGCATATAATATATTTAGATAGATAGATAGATAATAGGTAGTAGATCAAGATAAAGAGAAAATAGGTCTCTGTCTTTTTGCCTATTTATTCTTTCATTTAACCTTTCAGTCGTGTTTCCTTTGTCTGTATGTATGTTTCTATAACTCTCTCTCTCTCTCTCTCCGTCTCTCTCTCTCTCTCTCTTTCTCTGCAGTGCTATCCTTTTCTTCCAACTTTCTGTTTTTGGGGTCCTACTATCTCTAATAAAATTTTGTCCTGACCACCTCATTAAAATTGTTAGACCCGTGTGGACATTGTATATCTATCTATCTATCTATAGTCAGGCCCAATCCCCACTTTTCCTATTTTTAATTTTTATTTTCTTCCATTTTATTATTATTTTTTTCTTGGGGGTGGCCGACTCACGACAGAGCAAGAACAGGAAAACACAAAACAACGAACAAACACAGACAAAACACAAAATTCACACATATCTAGGTCACCGAGGAGAATACCCAGAGACCAAGGTCACCAAGGTCGCTCCAGCAGTCCCCCGGCCCCCGACCACCCGGAGAGGCTCCAATCTCGGCAGGCAGACATGCAGCGGAGCCAAAGCCACAAGCCCACCCACCACACTTCCAGGCGCACCCTTCATATTAATCGTCTCCCCGGGCCAGGCGCCTGATGGACTATTATCTAGTCCAACTTGCACCCGACCCCTTCCCCCAAATGACCACGTGTTCACTCAACTATTCACAAGCATTCTCCATTCATTCCTGTTTATTACCACTTCCTTTGCCTGATCTAGTCATTCCTCTATCATCCAAACCTTATCTTACACAATCTCTCCATCTCAATGGGGGTCTTCCTGCCCTTCTATCTCCCCTTGTATCTGACTCATATGTTCTCTTTGTAAGCCTTTCATCTCCGATTCGTTCAACATGACCATACCAGCTCAGCACCCTTCTGTCCACTCTGGCTGACAAATGTTCTTGCTGCCCCACTCTCCTACGTATCTCTTCATTCCTCAATCCGTCTCTACGAGTAACTCCACACATACTCCTCAAGCAGCTCATCTCCATCACATCCAGCCCTCTTCTCTCCTTTTTCTTCAGAGCCCATGTTTCAGCCCCATACATCACTGTTGGCACAACAATTCCTTGATACATTGCACTTTTTACTTTCATTCCGAGATTTCTCGTCTTCCACATAATTCCCCTTGCTCCGAAAACCTTCCTTCCTTCACACACTCTCTGTTGTATATATATATATATATAGTAAATATATGTACTATTGTGTCCTCTCTCTTACTGTCTTATTATGCAATTGACAATATTATGTATATTTTCATTAACAATAACACAAACAGCTCACTCACTTGCCTTCCACATACTTCCCCTTGCTCCGAAAACCTTCCTTCCTTCACACACTCTCTGTTGTATATATATATATATATAGTAAATATATGTACTATTGTTTCCTCTCTCTTACTGTCTTATGATGCAATTGACAATATTATGTATATTTTCATTAACAATAACATAAACATGGAATGAGCAGCTCACTCACTTGCCTTCTCCCTCCTTTCTCTCAATATCTATCTATCTATTTATTATCTGTTCTCACTCACCAATTCACCAGAAATGTTCTTACCCCTGAACCTCTTTGGAGCTGCCTGCATCCACCTGTATTCTCTCTCTCTCTCTCTCTCTCTCTCTCTCTCTCTCTCTCTCTCTCTCTCTCTCTGTCTCTCTCTCTCTCTCTCTCTCTCTCTCTCTCTCTCTCTCTCTCTCTCTCTCTTTTGTAAGTAGCGGGGTACCCCAGGGATCGGTACTAGGACCAATTCTCTTTCTAATTTACATCAACGACATAGATGAGGGTCTCACCTGTACAATCTCAAAATTTGCTGACGATACAAAAATTGCAAATAGCGTACTCTCAAAAGAACAAGTTGACGATATGCAACACAATCTAGATAAATTGTCATGTTGGGCCCAAATTTGGCAAATGAGTTTCAATGCGGATAAATGTAAAGTACTACATATCGAATACCTAAATGAGAAAGCAAACTATTCGATGAATGGCACTCAGCTTAAGAATGTAAACAGAGAAACCGATCTGGGAGTAACAATATCGAGTAACCTAAAACCGAGTCAACAATGTTCAAAAGTTGTTAAGAAGGCAAACAAAATAATTGGCTTTATAGGCAGGTCATTTGAGCATAAATCCAAAGAAGTTATCCTAACCCTTTACAATTCATTAGTCCGCCCTCTTCTGGAATACTGCGTTCAATCCTGGTGCCCTTATTACCAAAAAGATATAAACAAGCTAGAACGAGTTCAACGTAGAGTTACCAAAATGATACCTAGCCTAAAGAACAAACCATACGAAGAGCGTCTTAGAGAATTAAATCTATTTCCTTTAACCCAGCGCAGATTAAGAGGTGACTTAATTCAAGTGTTCAAAATCATCAAAGGCATCGACAATATGAACTGTAGTAAGTACTTCACTTTCGACCAATCTAATTACACGCGGGGAAACGGTTGCAAAATTATTGGTAAATCTTTTAACTCACACGAATCTAAGAATTTCTTCTTCAATCGAGTTGTCAACTTGTGGAATGGGCTTCCCCGAAACGTTATAGACTGCATCACCGTTGATTCATTTAAACTCCGCCTAGACAAATATCTCGCATCAAACCCGCGACTGACTGCGTTTGTAAATGAATAACTTTATTTTATCCCCCCCTCAGTTACTAACCCATCTGTCCCCTACTAACTTCCTAATCCTGCCACGGACATTAGTTCCAGGGCAGTTATTCCCTTTCCAATGTTCCCTTACCCACTCTAAACCACTGTTTGGACACTTGATCCTCAGTGTTTTGGAGGACAAGCAACCTAGAAGGGTCACTAGATCTGTTGTTGCTTGATTTCCTTTGTACTCCTTTGTACTTTGTACTCTCTCTCTCTCTCTCTCTCTCTCTCTCTCTCTCTCTCTCTCTCTCTCTCTCTCTCTCTCTGTATAACTCTTTGTCACTATATACGTTGTATTTGGTAGGTCTTGAAGATGAGAAATCAATCAATAATTGTTCCTAGTATAATTATCTCATCAGCCTTATGGAATATTTTGTCTTCAATTTACAAGGAGGCTAGTTTCCAGTTAGTCGATCTGGTCTCTTTGATATGATGAGGTATTGGCTCTTCTCTACGACAAACCTGAAATGACACGTTCTTGCCCATTAACTAATTATGTCCAAACAGTCTTTGGGTGCAAGTTGCTACATTGTAGTTCCTCTGTAGGGTATGACATGACTATTCATACTCCAACAGATGCTATGACAATATAAAAATTTCCAGATATACCAAATACAATTAATACATAACAGTGTACTCACAACCACCAGAGTCCACCATCTCCGTATTACCTGTGGGGCAGATTACATTATGGGTTAATATTATAGCTCCAAGTATCTCTCAGTATATAATGCACCTGTAGATCACCTTCAAACTAATATAAGCTTCCCAAAATTCCCTTCAAGCTATATTTGTAAAGTTATATTCAGTAGCAACCTGTCCCGGAAGAAGACTTGTTTATCATGCTCAATATTCTATAACCTTAATATCACTCCCCAGGAACTATCTTACACCGAAATAAGACTAAATATATTGCATTACTAAATACAGATCATATACAAAGGAATTAAAAGCATCTAGAATTTGCCGTATTAGTATTGTAAGTACTACTACTAGTGATGGTAGAAATAATAACAGTAGCAGACAGAAATATCTGCTAAGTTACCTATATTTTCAGTCGGTTGCGGAAACTATTAATATTGTATACGTGAAGTTTGATTCCTGTGGTGGTTCAGTAGTGACGTCATTGTATTACCATGGTAACAGACTCAGATTAGACCGTGGCACATTTGCCAATACAAAATTAGATCATGACTAAGTAATAAAACATAAGTTAAGGGCCTTCAGTGGTGAGGTACTGAAACCAAGTAAAGTACAAACTCCAAATAATATCTGCCCTTCATATATTAGGATTCAAGCTGACGAACTTGTGGTTACTGGTTCAGTAGTATCTCCAACTACTGTATATGGGTACAAACAATGACAAATATGAACACAAAGTAAAGGAACCCAATTAATATGTAAAGTTTGTGTATTGAGTTTGTCATTGCTATATTTAGTAATGCCTAACATAATAAATAACGGTAGCTGTGTAAGAGCTGGAGAACTTAGTCAAAATCAAGTTACATTATATATTTCTATCGTCTTTCATTGGAGTTCCTCTGTGCTTCACGTTGTAGAAGTGTGGCGGCGAACTGTTATATTATGATTGACTTGCAAACACAATATAATCTAGAACCGATTAAAAGTCATATGAATGGACTTTAACTCAATTGTGCACGATAAAAATATATAATACCCGCTACCACGCTAACAATAATTCGGACAATACAATCATGTAATTACATTAGACAGTAATTATTACTACTTGATGTACAGTGGTGATAATAAGTCCTGTATTGGCTATCATTACGCTTGCCTCGTGCTGTGCTGTATTAATGTCTGTCATATGTTGAATAGGGTGGATAAATGTAGAATTATGCTTGTATATCTCACTCGAATCGAATAAATCAAGTTTTAGATATTGCTGATACCAATTATTGATCAAAACCTACTTGGTGCCGAGACATAATTTTTAGGCCAACTGCACTTGTGAGATACACGTTTACAGCTTTTCCAAACATTATTTCAATTATTATTATTATATTTTATATATTTATATTTCATATTATCTATTTACATAATTATTATCTTGGGTAAATTGTAATTTATTCACTGAACCATCTTATCAATATCAATTGGTATATAAGGAAGTTGGAGCTGTGGCCATCAATATTTAGCAGAATGATCAACTAAAATACGGCAATAATACATATACAAATACATAAAACAAAATACGGCAATAATACATATACAAATACATAAAACCAAATACGGCAATAATACATATACAAATACATAAAACCAAATACGGCAATAATACATATACAAATACATAAAACCAAAAACGGCAATAATACATATACAAATACATAAAACCAAATTAATTATACTTTTTATCCATCAGAAACCAACTTTATTATTGGATTTATCTTTAATATCGATGTTCACGGCTCTAACTTCCTCATAGCTCGAAACTCGCAAGTGGTCAATTGGGGTATCTAGTGAATATTCCAAGCACGGTCAAAAACAGCAACACTCAAATTCCACAGTAACGAAGAAATCCGTATAATTATTCTTATTATTATTGGCACCAAACATTATATAATATCTCCCAGAACATGTTGACAATCTAATATATTTATTTAACTCCACACACCAAACACCTCCTAACGAAATTAATGAAAGTATGTGATTCCACCGGGATTCGAACCTGGGTTACCACATACACATTTTAAACACCATACATATTCTTCAACCGCAACTTTACAATATTATACATAGGGTACGGAGGATTTTAACGTAACATCATCATTCAATTCCAAACCAGAAAATGTCAAACACATTAAAGCTTCAAAACAAGTGATGTATCTGTACCTTAAGCTGGACACCCGGGAACTGTAGCGAGGAGACACAACCTACCCCTACCAACGATCACAGGTAACTGGCGTGGGGAGATGAATGCAAGTGGTGGTTGTGGTTGTGGGTGGAGCTGGGGGGGGGACTAGGGGAGGAGAGGGACGAGGCAGAGGAAGGTTCTGGTCATAGAGTACATATGACCTAGAGGCAAAAGAAGACGCCACAAATATGATAATAGGGATCCGTACGTTCGAGAGATGGCAGCACGATCACAAAGGACAATGGGAGGGGAGGGTCCCCACAAAGACATTATATTGACTATCCTTGGTCCCATTAATTCGTAATAATCCCTACCTTGTACTAATAACGCTATTAATAATCAATTGAACGTTATCCAGAGACTCTGCAGACATGACATAGTTAAATAAACATAAGTAGAGGCTACTGTAAAGGCCAGTCATTGTGTAATTGTCGTCATTATGAGGTGCACAAGCAGACCTCCACCAACACCCGCCATTGTTGATGTGAGATTCGGGAGTTGCCAACGTCAATGGTGGGACAAAATATCCCTAGATGTCATAAGTATAAATGTCCAGTTTTAGTGCTACTTTACAAATTAACATCTACATAACATGTAACATAATAATATATATTCAAAATGACATTTTAATGTTGTTGTGTTGCTTGAAGGTATACAGCTTGCATCATATATGAATATGTTTTATAGTGTATATGTATACTTAATATTTTCATCTTGCTTATATATATCTAATTTGTACTAAATAATTTACAAGTGTATTTAACAACATTAATTAACTCTTAAATATGTTCCCTCTTTAATCTATTGCTCCCTCGTTTTGCGAATATTCCCTTAACTTTGGTAACACTGCAGCAAGCCAGCTGGCAGGCGCGCACGGCGCACAGACTATCTATAATAAGGACAAGCCACTGAGGTGCTTTGGTTGTTATACCATACAACAGTGCTGCCACCAAATCCCTAGGACGCGCGGCAAAATAACCGTGTGACGTCACGCTTTAGCCTCTAGGTCATCTGTACTCTATGGTTCTGGTAGTTATTATGTTAATTATTACATGTAGTAGTAGTATTGGTGGTGGTGGTAGTAGTAGTAGTTGTTGTTGTTGTTGTTGTTGTGCCGTAGTGGTAGTAGTTATAGTAGTAGTATTTATTGAAGGAGGAAGGAAACAAGAATCGTAAATTTAATATGTTGAGCAGTAGAAGAAGATAATAATGTGTGTGTGTGTGTGTGTGTCAACTCAACAGGTGTGACAATATTACTGGAGCGAAGCAGTAGTAGATTCAACAGGTTGGTAGTGTTCTCTCTCTCTCTCTCTCTCTCTCTCTCTATATATATATATATATATATATATATATATATATATATATATATATATATATATATATATATATATATATATATCTATCTATATATCTCGTACTTCTGGATAGTTGTATTCAATTTAGGATTATTGCTCTCTATCAATCAAACTGGTTATTTCATAATTATCTCATAAATATGAATACTAAAATAATTTGCGTAAGTACAGTAGATAGTGAATAACAAATACCAAAGTGTATAGATCCTCTCATATTAAAGTGGATACCGAACCTATTGACAACATATTCTGAACTCTCTTACTTCTAATATGACTCATTAGGACTGGCCTCACTAATGCTTGCTTATATTTGTTGCAAGGATTTTAATGTTCTTTTAATTATCCTGTTAACTCGCCGACGGAGGAGTAATTAATTACCTTTATAACCTGGATTGTTGGTTCTCTTTAATATGACTGAGGAGCATTTTTACAAACTCAAGAAATATTTAATGTGCGGTTATAGTGTTTACGGAGTTTAGTTTATATATTTATGTTTGTGTATGGTAAGCTTCTGTTTTTCACTATTACTAAAAGCAGCGATAATGTAAAATACACATCTATGGGAGAAAATGTATTCTGTTGGTGAGATAAATGTTATACAATTACATTATACAATCATAAACACCTGGAAATGTTAATACTAGCCCATCCGACATACTAAGGGGTTATTGTAGAACGTGCTATTCTTCCCTATTATTGTTGATAAACTCGACTGTTGTGCAATGTTCGATCATTGCATTATTGTATTCCTTTTAGGCTAAACAAAACCTCGTCTCAGGTCATTATCAAGCTAAGACACGACTCCCAAACCAACTTTCAAAGTACACTTGTACATTCTACCCTAAATTGCAGGTTCGCTGTCTTTCTCCGAGAATAAACAATCAACACCTGAATCGGGTGAAACGTTATATAATTGCCAAATTAATGGGGCAAAATGTATATAAATAACTAAAATTAATGAACGAAGTAAGGGGATTCAAATACACACGGCTGGATTACACAATGTTAATAGATACATATAATTATAGTGAAAATAAATTCCAGTATGCCTTTGCGTTTTGTATTTAACATTAAATTTACACAATTGACAATGAAAACAGTGTAGATAAATGTAGAGATTATGGCATGTATGACGATACAAATGTACACATAATTATAATGTAAAACTTGCAAAATAAACAAACCAAAACTGGGACGACATAAGATAAACGCAATGAAACTATCAAAATCGCTATGTGGAAATAACGCTTAATAAATTACATTTGATATAAAAGAACACAATCCACCACATAGGGTGTACATTACTACATGAACAATTTTTTTTTTTTTTTTTTTTTTAAGAGACAATGAACGGAGGAAGGAAAAACACAGATAAAACAAAAAGGTCCATGTGCCTAAAGGCATCCTCCATTCATAAAATGTTTGTAACAACTGGATTTAAACATTTGTAGATTGTAAGTTTGTGGAAAGCAATTCGAGGGAAGTGAATTCCAAAGAGTAGTAGCTCTGGGGATAAATGAATTCTGATAAGCAGAAGTTCTGCATTGTGGAGGAGAAAGTGTAAATTCATGGGCGCTCTCAGCCGCCCTAGTTCTACGGGGAAAGATGTGGAGAGGCGGCACAATTGACGCAAGTTCCTCGGAACAATTGCTGTGAAAATATCTGTAGAATAATGCAAGGGATGCAACGTTTCTTCGTATGGATAATGTAGGAAGGTCCTGTGTGATTGCAGGGTTATTGATTAATCTAATAGCTTTATTTTGAATTTTGTCCAACTGCCTCAATGCAACCACTCCACTTCCACCCCACAGAGGTGAACAGTAATCCATCTGAGAACGCACATGACTTTTATATATCACGGCCAACTGCTCGTCAGTGAAGAATTCTCGAACTCTGTACAGGAGTCCCAGTTTTTTAGAGGCATTCTTAGCAATGCTTCTAACATAATGTGTCCAGCTCAAGTTAGTAGTTAATGTTACACCGAGAATGTCAATACTAGGGGAAGTGGGAATATTTACATCATTAAAAAATATATGGGAGTCAGTGAGATTCTGTCAGTTAGAAAATTGAATGTACTTGGTTTCTGTGCATTAAAGGAAACTAGATTCTTTTGTCCCCATCCATTAATTCTAGAAAGGTCCTGGTTCAGAGAAATTGCAGTGTTCATTTTTGAATTTATAAGATCGGGTTGGGTGAAAGAATTGGTAAATGTGAAGGACTGTGGAGTGTTGAGTCATCTGCGTAGGAATGTATTGGATTATGAGTGGTAGATATGAGATCATTGATATGAATGAGGAACAGAATTGGGGCCAAAACTGATCCCTGGGGAACACCAGCATTTATTGAGTGAAATTGAGAATAAAGGCCATCTACCATTACACATATTTTTCTGTTATGAAGATAAGAAGAAATTAGTGGAACTAATGATGCAAGGCCGTAGTGTGACATCTTCGACAATAAGGATTGATGCCAGACTCTATCAAATGCCTTTGATAATAACTTTGTTAATAACATAAACCGGTATGATGTTAACACACACACACACGCACACACACATACACAGCCTGTAGCCTAGTAGGTAGAGCTCTCGTCTCACACACGAGGGGTCGGGGGTTCAATCCCCGGCCGGGCGGAGACAAATTGGGCTTGTCTCCTTTCATGTGTTAGCCTCAGTTCACCTAGCTGTAAATAGGTACCTGGAATAAGTGGACGACGTTGTGACGTCCCATCTGGGGTTGGCAAAAATGGTACTAGGCGAGATGGGTATCATATGGTTCACCTAAGCTGATGGCTACCTAAGCCTTCGGGCGAGACGGTACCGTCTATAGTGAGAATGGTACCATACAGATCCACCCTAAGCCTTCGTTTCCGATGTCGCCAATTGGCTAAAATTATAGACTACACACACATCCACAGCCATTCCAACGATACATATAACACCTACACATATAGGAGGCAGGAAAGAACGAGCATGCTCACTCCCGCAATACAACTAGAGTAAGTACACACACACACACACACACACACACACACACACAACATGGCAAAGAAAACAAAGCAAATTTCTAAAGAGCCAATTAAGACCAGGCTAACGACCAATTATATACCTGGTGATGGTCTGTGGTTGTTAGTGGTCTGGGTGGTGGTATGGATTAGCCTGAGTGGTATGGAATAGGTTGAGTGGTCTGGAATGGTCTGCATGATATGGAATGGTCTGATTGGTCTGAGTGGTCTGGAATGGTCTGAGTGGTCTGGAATAGCATGACTGGTTTCGAAATCGTCTGATGGGAGTTGGAAGTTTTGTCTGATAGTCTGAAATGTTATGAGTGGCCTAGAATGGTTTGGTTGATGGTCTGAGGGGTCTGGAATCTCCTGGGTGATCTGGAATATCGACGAAAAAGATTTTGCATCCCAGGAGCTGGACTGGACGACATTGTGGAAGCCTTCGAAGATACCACAAAAGATGCAAATGAAAATACCCTTTTTGTCATCCATGCTGGTTCAAATGACGTCATGCGCACCAGATCCGAAGAGTTGATGAAGAAATATCGCAAGATGATCCAGCACTACAAAAACAAGTCAAAGAATATCATCATCTCAGGCATTCTCCCCAAGATCGACGCACCTGACAAATTCTACGAAAAGGCCTTCAGCACAAATAGCCGACTAAAATATTTGTGTCTGAGGGAAGAAATTGAATTCATCAACCTCTGAGACAACTTCTACAACCAGCCTACTCTGTTCCGCAAGGATGGCACTCATCTAAACCCTGTGGGTTCAGCACGCATGGGTCGTGTCCTACACGAAGCAGTCCGCAGCCATGGATCAAAAAACGCCATCCAAGAAGAAGCAGCAGTGACATAAATCATCCAACGCCAAGCAAAAAACAGAGGCAACCGAGGACCACCAGCGATAAGGACCGAAGACAGCGAGGACCGAGGACAGCCATGAACATAAATGTAGATCCGACAGGACCCAAAAATATTATTAAAGAGCGTTCCGTGAGTTCTAAAATAACAAATTTAAAGGTTTCTATGCAAATGCTCGTAGCATACGCTATAAATTTTCAGATTTAGAGGAGCTAGTGTTTACAGAGAACTATGATGTGATTGGCATAACAGAATCTTGGCTCAATAGAGAAGATAGAGACTTTTTAGCAGAGTATTCACTTCCTGGTTATGTAATGTTTGAGAAAAGCTGAATAAATCGAAATGGAGGTGGCGTTTTACTTTATATCAAAGATAGTCTTAACCCTACCCTCTTGTCAAAACCTCAAATTGTGAACGTCGACACATCTTTTGTGCTAATAAAGAATAATAAAGGTACAAAAATAATACTTGCGGTAATATACAGACCTCCAGCTCAATCAGTGCAAACTGACCGAGAAATTTACGAACAAATTGCAGATGTAAGCAACTCACAAGATCCCGTAATTTTTGGCGACTTTAATTTACCTGTGACCAAGTGGGGCGATACTCTTACTTCACACTCCGGACATGACTTGTATACGAACTTGCAAGAGAGTTCGCTTTATCAATTTGTTCGGAACGCCGACCCGTGGTAATAACGTTCTTGACATTGTACTTGCAACAAAAGAAGAATTAATAGAGAATTTGAATGTTGGTGATGAATTCAGTAACAGCGACCATCGTACGATAACTTTCACTTTAAAGTTTACTAGTAACGAACCAAATAGTAGCATCGAAAAAGTCCCTAATTTCAAGAAAGCAAACTTCCATAAACTTAGAGCTATGTTTAAAGAAACTGACTGGAGCTTTTTATTTAACAATAACGACATAAATACATCTTGGAAGTTATTCGAAACCACTTACCTAAAAGCAGTGCAAGACTTCATACCATCGAAAATAAGGCGTCCAGGCCATAATAATAAGCCCAAATGGTGGAATAAAGATATTCAAACTGCCTGCTTGCTAAAAAATTTGCTAATGATAGATTAAAATCCTCACAAAATGACGAAGAACGGGTGAAATTTGTAGAGCTACGACGCAAAGCCAAAAAGTTAATTAAGCAAAGTAAAAAGACCTTAGAGTTACATATTGCGAATCAAAGTAAAACAAACCCGAAAGAATTCTATAGTTATATCAGAAGAAAAAAGTAGTTACTTCAACTGTTGGACCGTTAGCGATGAAAATGGAGAATACACCAAAGACGAAGTACAAATGAGTAATGCCCTCAATACCTTCTTTGCATCAGTTTTTACAACAGAAGACCTCAGTGATATTCCTACACCATCGCCGATTCAGATTGATAATTCAGATGTTCTAAGCAATATCACCGTTACAGAGAGAGAAGTATTGAATTGTTTAGATAAACTCAAGGTAAATAAAACGCCCTGGACCTGATACAATCTCGCCTAGAGTTCTAAAGGAAGCTAAGGATGAGCTTTCCAAACCACTGACATTACTATTCAATAAATCCTTGCAGTCTGGAACTATGCCTGATCAGTGGAAGATAGCCAACGTAACACCGATATTCAAAAAAGGCAGCAAATCCCTACCCAGTAACTATCGTCCAATTAGCTTAACCTCAGTTGTATGTAAAATGCTAGAAACGGTCATACGAGACAGACTCGTAAATCACTTAGAGGAAAATAACATACATAAAGATACTCAACACAGCTTTCGTAAAAAACATTCCTGTTTAACAAACCTCTTAGACTTCTTCCACGATATCCTCAACCTCTACGATGAGAGTAAAGCTGTAGATATTATATACCTTGATTTTCAAAAGGCCTTTGACAAAGTTCCCCACAAACGTTTACTGCTAAAACTAAAAGCGCATGGAATACAAGACGGTGTGTTGAAATGGATAGAAAATTGGCTCAGCGACAGAAAGCAAAGAGTAGTCATAAACGGTAAGGCATCTAAATGGACCAATGTAAGTAGCGGGGTACCCCAGGGATGGGTACTAGGTCCAATTCTCTTTTTAATTTACATCAACGACATAGATGAGGGTCTCACCTGTACAATCTCAAAAATTTGATGACGATACAAAAATTGCAAATAGCGTACTCTCAAAAGAACAAGTTGACAATATGCAACACAATCTAGATAAATTGTCATGTTGGGCCCAAATTTGGCAAATGAGTTTCAATGCGGATAAATGTATAGTACTACATATTGGATACCTAAATGAGAAAGCAAACTATTCGGAGAATGGCACTCAGCTTAAGAATGTAAACAGAGAAACCGATCTGGGAGTAACAATATCGAGTAACCTAAAACCGAGTCAATAATGTTCAGAAGTTGTTAAGAAGGCAAACAAAATAATTGGCTTTATAGGCAGGTCATTTGAGCATAAATCCAAAGAAGTTATCCTAACCTTTACAATTCCTTAGTCCGCCCTCTTCTGGTATACTGCGTTCAATCCTGGTGCCCTTATTACCAAAAAGATATTAACAAGCTAGAACGAGTTCAACATAGAGTTACCAAAATGATACCTAGCCTAAAGAACAAACCATACGAAGAGCGTCTTGGAGAATTAAATCTATTTCCTTTAATCTAGCACAGATTAAGAGGTGACTTAATTCAAGTGTTCAAAATCATCAAAGGCATCGACAATATGGACTGTAGTAAGTACTTCACTATCGACCAATCTAATTACACGCGGGGAAACGGTTGCAAAATAATTTGTAAATCTTCTAACTCACACGAATCTAAGAATTTCTTCTTCAATCGAGTTGTCAACTTGTGGAATGGGCTTCCCCGAGACGTTATAGACTGCATCACCGTTGATTCATTTAAACTCCGCTTAGACAAATATCTCGCATCAAACCCGCGACTGACTGCGTTTGTAAATGAATAACTTTATTTTACCCCCCCTCAGTTACTAACCATCTGTCCCCTACTAACTTCCTAATCCTGCCACGGACATTAGTTCCAGGGCAGTAATTCCCTTTCCAATGTTCCCTTACCCACTCTAAACCACTGTTTTGACACATGATCCTCAGTGTTTTGGAGGACAAGCAACCTAGAAGGGTCACTAGATCTGTTGTTGCTTGATTTCCTTTGTACTCCTTTGTACTCCTTTGAATAGTCTACTTTGAGTAGCTTTTAAGAGGAGGTAGTCTAAGTGATAGTCTTAACGGTATAGAATAGCCTTATTGGGCTGGAGTGATAAGCGCTAGTTGTTTAGAATGGTCGAATGGTCTTATTTTTACCGATTGTCTTATAGAATGAACCTCGCAAGTGGACAATTATAATTCACTTGACATATTGGGGATTGCTGTGTAAAACTTGTATTTGGACATGATAACCTTGACATTAAGTTACTATATTCTTAACCTCTTCAGCACGATGACGCCTTTTTACATTCGATCTGGCTACACGTAAACGATTGTATGTAGCTTTAGAAGGACCTATGATACTAAGAGGCTTTATTGAGGTCGTATTTACCCCTTCGAGTCGTAGAGGTAGATTAGAAACAAAGGAAAATAATCTAATGATAACCAGAAATGGTTGAACATTACGGTATCCTAGAAGGAGTTAAGGGTGGCTGTGGTATTGGGAACAACCTATCTATTGCCTGACGCCGTGATCCCCGAAGGTGTGGCCACGAACGAACCGCCCCCATGCACCTCTGTCCCCAGTCAGTCGACGCCCCTCCTCCCAACCAGCACCGCCTTCATCCATATACTTCCTCACTCCATCCCATAGAGTACAGAAGGGTAGAGAGGAAAGAAGGACACTACAAATCTGAAAATAGCGAGCCGCGCGTTAGAGAGATGGCAGCACGGTCGCAAAGGAAAATGGGAGGGTCCCCATTAATTCGTAATAATCCCTACCTTGTACTAATAACGCTATTAATAATCAAATCTACGCTATCCAGAGACTCTATAGACATGACAGAGCTAAATAGACATAAGTAGAGGCTCCTGTAAAGGCCAGATCATCGTGAATTTGTCGTCATATGAGGAGGTTCA